>SJYV01035025.1:364059-410983 GCA_006410875.1 Neotragus pygmaeus | reverse complement strand
CCATGAAGTGATGGGACCAGATGCCATGGTCTTCGTTTTCTGAATGTTGAGCTTTAAGCCAACTTTTTCACTCTCCTCTTTCACTCTCATAGGAAGGGCTATAGGTGCCCTGCTCACATGGCAAGGCTCTCCCTTGAGATGGCTGGCAGGTACTGCAGCAGGGTCCTGTGGCTTCCAGTTTCTCTCTGCTCATGGATACAGATTGAGCATGGAATGTGGGTGAGTTAGTGCAGATAGGAGTGGCCCTCAGCCAAGAAGAGAAAAGAGCTAGTGGCTGCATATCCCAGCTTCTTTGTCTTTCTGTGGGAGACCCATGAAGAAGCCATTACAGTCATCCACGTAGGAGAGGATAGTTGCTGGACAGAGGGTAGCCACAGTGATAGCACTGGTAGGATCCTCAGGGCCTTTGCACACACCCTGACTTCCCCGGTGGCTCAGGCAGTAAAGTGTCCACAATGAGGGAGACCTGGGTTCGATCCCTGGATTGGGAAGGTTCCCCTGGAGAAGGAAATGGCAATCCACTCCAATACTATTGCCTGGAAAATCCCATGGACAGAGATGCCCAGTAGGCTACAGTCCATGGGGTCGCAAAGAGTTGGGACACAACTGAGTGACTTCACTTTCCTTTTCCATCAACCTGGATTCATTTTCTCCCACACCTCTAAGTGTATAACTACTACACAACGCCCACTTATCAGTTTGGCGACTTCTCCTAAAGATCAAGAGTTCTCCCTGAACCCCCAGAGCTTCCTGGGGTACCCCTCTCTCTATTTATGACACTATCTTTTTCTCTAATTATCTCCCTCCCCAGCTAAGAGATCCTTGTGGCAGGGATCTTGTCTTTCTTGTTTACTGCTGGGTTCCAGAACCCAGGATATTGCCTGGCATACAGTATGCACTCAATCATGGACTCAACATGAGGCAGAACTTTCTAAAACCCAAAGTATCCAAAGGTGAACAGAACTAACCCAACTGTAACTAGCTTCCCATGCCAAAAGGTGTATCAGGCTGGGCTGCCATATGGTCAGGATATTATAGACCATGAATCCCTCTGCAATTCATGTAGGAGTGATCCCTAAGTCTTTCTTAACCAGATAAGTCTACCTGGTCACACTAGGGTGTGCGTCATCTTTAGCAAGCCCTTCCTTCCAGGCCAAAAAGACTGTAACGACTGGGGCTTTGGTGTTTGGAGGCAATAAGAACAATGCTACACTCCTTCCCCTTGGAGACCCTTTACTGTTCTGTGTGCTTGTCTTGGCTAAGGGTTCAGTGACCAGCACCCCTTCTCTCCTGAGGGAGGACCACTCTCAGGCTGCTGGGGCCTCCTGGGAGGGTCTTACCTTCCCTTTAAGCTGTGGCTCATCATTTCAGGAATATGGAAGCCCACTTTCCTTCCATGGAATTGCTGACAGGAGTGGGGATGGATAACTGAGGTATAGCTTAATGCTCGAGTTCTCCGTTAGGATCAGGCTGAAGCAGCTGCCCACATGATGTCCACAAACTCTCCCAGGCTTCCTTGTCTTCTCTGTCCTGCCTCCCCTGCCCCCACTCCTTTATGGTCAGAACCCTTCAGCACTGCCATCTCACCAGTAAAAGCTAAACTTCTCCCTGAGGCCCACCAGGCCCTCCCTGACCTGCCTTACCCCTTTGAGCATCTCCCGTCTCTCTCCCTACCTCCTTGCTGCTCCTGAAACCAGCCACCTGCTGTCCCACCTCAGGGCCTTTGGACTGGCTGCTCCCTCTGCACTTTCCCTCCATGTCCTCCTGTCTCCCTCCCTCAGCTCCTGTAAGTCTTGGCTTAAATTTCATTTTCTCAACAAGGCCTATCCTGAACGTTCTATTTAAAAATGCCCCCTCCCCCAGTACTCTTGATCAACTTCCTCCTCTCCGTTTCTTTTCCCCATGGCATTTGTCATTATCCAGCATGCTATTGAATGTATTTATATTTATTGTTAATCTCTCTCTGTTAGAAAGGAAGTTCTGTGAGGGCAGGAATCTTTGTCTCATTTGCTACTGATGGATTCCCCAATATCTAGAACATTACCTGGCCCACAGTAGGTGGTCAATGAACATTTCCGAATGAATGAATGAGGAAAAGAGCCAGAATTCTAAGCAAGGCAGATTCTCACTGAGGCCAGGCTCTTAACCCCTATGCTGGAGGTGGTGGAATGGGAGCGGCAGGTCACACCAGGCCTGTCACTAAGGCAAGGGGATTGGCTTTTGTTCTCAGATCAATATGAAGCTACTGGAGGGTTTTGAGCAAGCATGGGATGTGACTGAGTTTCCTTTGTGAAACCTCTCTGGCTGTAGCGATAGGATGGGATTAAAATGGCGAGTATGGTGCGGTCCTGTGTGTCTGTATGTGTGTGTGTGTGTGTGTGTGTGTGTGTTGGGGATGGGAGGATAAGGATGAGGCTTGTAGAGGTGACAGGGCTGTGACTGTACTGGTGTTAGGAGCAGCAGGAAGCTGGCTCAATATCCCAATTTTTCAGGCAGCCTGGGTGGTTGGCCCACAAGCTCTGGTCTGTGAGTGGTCCAGGCCCAGCCTCCCAGCTGCTGACAATGTGCCCCTGTCCCACAGATGTGTTGTTTGCTCTTCAGGGTGGTCCCCAGCTCCTCCCTCCATTTCCTTTGTGCCTTGTGGGCTTGGCAGGTGGAGGAGAGGCCGCCACTCCCTCTCCTCTGACCCAGAGAATAATCCCTTATATTCATGTGATTCTCCTCCTGCCCTCACTCCATCCTCCCATGTCCCCAGGGAGTGAAGAAATCTGACTCTCATTGGGCAGTTGAGGACACTGAGGCCCGAAAAGGGCATGGGACCCTCCCAAGGTCATGCAGCCAGATGGGGACGCCAGGTGGGGACCTGCGTCCTAAATCCACACGCCCTGATTTCATCAGGCAACAGATGGTCCCAAGGCTTGACTTGAAAAATCTTAAATGACCTCAAAGAGAATACAAGCCCAGAACATTCCAGGCCTCCCTGCGCTGGTCTTTCCTACTACCTTTAATACGAAATCCATTCTTTTAAAATTCCATGAATAGATTCTTTTTATTGAAAAGGAAAACATGACAAAGAAGACTGGAGTTCGGTTTTGACATCCCCCGGCCCTGCCACTTCAGTTCGCTCTGGAGTCCCAGCTTGGGTGTGTGATGATGTTCATTTAAAGACATAGTGAGGAACCCAGAGAACATATGTAAGACTATCACATGCGTGGCAGGGTAGGAAGGTGGGAAGGAGGGCGTCACACGCAAATGATCACTCTGCAGCCCATGTGCTCTTGGACATCTTTGATGGGTATATTTAGATCTCTCCTATTCCCTGACAGCTGCAGAGTATTCTACAGCGTATAAGCACCAGAGTTCATTTGTTTATCTGGTTTTCTAAATTAAATTTTACATTTACTTTTCACACACTAAAGCGCAGATGGTTGGCTTAATCTCACCGCTCAGCTGTTAGCACGTGGTCCTGAGTTAGTCTTCAAAGACCCTGTCTTGTTTATATAATTTTCTCTTTTCCTCCCCACCCCCACTCAATTCTGAGCCCACCCTCTCTACTGTGTTTGATATATGGCCTAAAATATTTGTGATTTCTTGAAAAATACACAGTAGTTTTGTTAAATGTTTATGTGTTTAAAAAATTCTTATTAAGGTATAACACATACAGGAGCATACAAATCTTAAGTATTTTATAGTTTATGAATGTTCAAAAACTGAACACACCATTGTACCCAGCACTCAGATCAAGCAACAGAACATCAGCAACCTCCTCCCAGGGAGATCCTCCCCTCCTACCCACCACCAAAGGTAACACCGCCACCTTGACTTCTAACACTGCACATCTGTTTTGCTGGGTTTTGGACTTTATACAAATGGTATCACAATGGGTGTGCTCTTTTGTGCCTGACTTCTTTCACTCAACATTTTGTTCATGGATTTATCTCTGTCGTTGGGTGTAGTTGTGTATGGTGTACATGCAATGCTGTAGCATATTCGAACAGAGGACTACATAGCAATTAAACCATTCTGCTTTTGGACCTGCAGTGGTTTGCAGTGTGGGGCTGTTACAGAGAGTGCAGGTATAAACAGTCGTGTGTGTGCCTTTGGGTACATGCACGTATGTATCATTCCTGTGGCATGAATACCGAGGATTGGGTTGCTGTGTATGTTTAGTTTCAATAGATAGTAGACACAGATAATCCACATAATATCATTGTGCTGTTGTGTTAATTTTCCACTTTTTTTTCCTCACCTCAATGTTCCTTCCATCTGTCCACATCCTCTGTGTATCTCGTTCCTGAGAACCCCAGACTTCTTCCATGACATTTCATATGTCTTCTCCCTTGGCTGTGGGTGCCTGAGTTCCCCTTTTCTCTGCACCAGCCACACAGTGCCACAACAAACACCCTAGTGTGCTGTTGCCTTGACGGAGAGTGTGCACACACTTCTTTTTCCTAAACAATGCCACATTCTCTTCCAGAATGGCTGTGCCCATTTACACTCTTACCAGTGATGCACACCCTTCCCAACATTAGGGACTAAATAACTTCCTAAGGCTTGCTAGTGTGGCGGTTGTAAGTATCACGTTTACTGACCCTTTCTTTTCTGGATAAACACTTAGTTGCTTTCCATCTTTGGGGTTTAGAAGAAGTGCTGCACTGTTGCTGGGAATGTAAATTGATACAGCCACTGTGGAGAAAAGTATGGAGACTCCTTAAAAAAACTAGGAATAAAACTACCACATGAGCCAGCAATCCTACTACTGGGCATATACCCTGAGGAAGCCGTAACTGGCAAAGACACATGGATGCCACTATTCAGGCTTCCCTGGTGGCTCAGCAGTAAAGAATCTGCCTGCAGTGCAGGAGAGGCAGGAGACACCAATTCGATCCTTCAGTTGGGAAGATCCCCTGGAGGAGGGGGCATGGCAACCCACTCCAGTATTCTTGCCTGAAGAATCTCGTGGACAGAGGAATCTGGTGGGCTGTAGTCCCCGGGGTCACAAAAAGTTGAACACGACTGAAGTGACTTAGCACATGCACGCACCCTAGTATTCACTGCAGCACTATTTTACAATAGCTAAGATACGGAACCATTCATCAACAAATGAATGGATAAAGAAGTGTGGTACATATAGACAATAGAATATTAGCCATAAAAAGGAACACATTTGAGTCACTTCTAGTGAGGTCGATGAACCTAGAGCTTATTATACAGAGTGAAGTAAGTCAGAAAGAGAAAAACAAAACACCATATATTAACACATATATATGGAATCTAGAAAAATGATACTGATGAATCTATTTGCAGGGCAGTAATAGAGACACAGACACAGAGAACAGACTTTAGACACGGTGCAGGAGAGGGTGGGCCAAATTGAGAGAGTAGCGTTGAAACATGTACATTACCTTATGTAAAATGGGAAGTTGCGGTATAACACAGGAAGCTGAACATGGTCCTCTATGACAACCTAGAGGGGTGGGATGGGGTTGGAGGTGGGAGGGAGGTTCAAGAGGGAGGGGACATATGTATACTTCAGGCTGATTCATGTTGTATGGCAGAAGCCAACACAATACTATAAAGCAATTAACCTTCAATTGAAAGAAAAAGGAAACTGTAGAAAAATACATAAAAACTAAAGACATTTTCAAAAAAAAAAAAAAAAAGAAGTGCTGCAATGACCCTTGAGAGATACATCTCCTGGTAAACTTGTCTATGAGTTCAATTTCTGTCTCATCTTCCTCTATTCTCCTTGAACCCAAGTTCCCAAATACTTCCTGACTTGCCCACAGCCTTTGCTCAGGCTGTGCTTTCTGCCTGGAATATCCTTTGCTTTCTTTCTCCACTTGTTGAGGCTTACTCTTCTCTTCAGGCCCTTCTTCCTAGAAGACCCCATCCCATCCCTGAACTGATGCCTCAGGAGGGTGGCTCTCTCACGTCTTCTAGAAGGACTCTGGTCCTCCTCTTCTTACTGACGTTAGGGGCTCTCTGGGCTTCGCCTGCCCAGGATCCTCAGAGGATGCCTCAGGAGAGGTCTGCTGAATGAGTGATACCATGCTTTAATCATGCTTTGGGGGTAATTAAGGGTCCAATCTCCTTCTTTACCACCCAGAACCTTATGAAAGTTGCTCTTTCCACTGGAAAGAGAGTGGAACTCGGAATCCAGACTTCCCTTGTCTTGCATGGGGATGCGTGGCTCAACCCCTCTGTAAAATGGGTGTTGGCACTCACTCTTTCCCTCAAGTTCATGGATTTTGAGTGCTTACACTGTGCAAGGCCCTATGGATCCAACTCTTAAGAGGACAGGCCTAATCCTGGGTCTCATGGACTTTCAGTCACAAAGATAAGATTGACATTCATTCAGGTACCATTCTTAATTGTGATGAGACTCAAATGAAAAGCTCAGAGTCCAGTGAGATTGTATAGAGAGTCTCTTAACCTAAATCAGGGAATAGAGGTAGAGGAAGCTTTCTTTAAAAAGTGACATTTGACCTGGGCCTAAGAATGAGTAGAAATAAACTAAGCAAATGGAGAGATTGTGGTGGGGAGGTGGGCAAGATAGATAAATTGAAGCAGTGGAAACAGCAAGTGCAAAGGCACTGTGGTAGGAGGGAACCTGGAGGAGGCAATGTGGATGGAGCCCAAGGATAAGGGGAGAAAGGGATAGGGAATGAGTCTGAATAGATAGGCAGGAGCTAGGTCATAATACAGGGCCTAATGGGCAAAGCAAAGTTGGAAATTGGACTTAGTCACTTAATAATTATTTGGACAGCTTCCATTTGCCAGGGCTGTGCTATAACAGCAAACAAAACCTACAAGGCCCTTGTTCCCGCAGAGCTCACAGACTAGGGGCAGATAGCATCCAGCAGAGGAGGAATGTTAACCTTCAGAGAGGCCCTACTATGTGCCAAGAGCTGTGCTAAGGACTTTCCCTGCACTGCCTCATTGATCTTCACCACCACATTTTATTGATGAGGAAACAGGCTTAGCAAGTCTGAACAATTTATCCATCTACAAGGAGTCTGAGGACTTATTGAAGTCCATTTTAAAAGGCCTTTTATGAGCACTTTTACTCAATGCTGATGTGTGTGGGATAAATTGGTATAGTCTCTACAGGGGGCATCTATCAAAATTACAAACACACCTACCACTCAATCAGCAAGGCCATTTATTCTACAGATATCCAAAATAGTGTGTCCACAAAGTCATTCACTGACGTATTGCTACAAGCTGGTGACAACCTAATTGCCTACCACATAGGGGATTGGTGAAGTGGAATATGGTACATCAAAGCAATGGAGCACTGGGATGCCACAAAAAAATAACAGGAGTGCTCTCTATGCACTGAAATAAACCAGCTTCCCAAATTACTGTCTTGTGAAAAAAAGGCATAATATAGAACTGTGTATAATTAAGCTATGATTTGCTTCAAAATGGTGAAGGACAATATAAAGATAAACAAAGTGGTGGAGGGGGGGCGGGTGGAGTAAGGAAAGAAGGGGAAACTTGGGTGCATCCAGGAAGAACCTTGGAGCACAAGATAGGAGAGAAAAATGTATTCCTTTGTACCTTTAGATATTGAGTCATGTGAATGTATTAACTATTCGATAAAAAAATAAACACAATTACATTTGTTTAAAGGACTTCCTGATTCCTTTGGAGGAGAAAGTGATGTTGGGATAGATTGTTGAATTGACGGTGTCTTTTAGTGACTGAATGAGGAAACTGAGGCCCAGAGAAGCGTGATGAGTTGCTTAAGGTCACGAAGTGGGTAATGGCAGAACCAGGATGGGCTGTCACCTGAATTGTTAGACTGTGCTCTTTCATGTCACAGCTGGTTCAGGATCACTAAGCATCTATGTGCCAAACTCTGCTAAGTGCTGAGGATATAGAGGTGAACAATGTGGGTGTGACTGCTGCCTCCACAGGTCTTATACTCTAGACAAGACGCAGATACATGTTGTATAATGATAAATGCTGTGAATGAAAAATAAGGCAGGCGAGGGGGCAGAGTGTTGGGGGAATGATGAGGAAAACCCCTCTGAAGAGGCAACATTTTAGGAAAGAGAGACATAGAGACTTGTGAACACCTAGGGGAGCAGCAGGAACAAAAGCTGGGTGGAAACGAGAGGGTGGATGTTAAAGGAATAGCAAAGAATGTGGCTGGAACTGAATGTGAGAGGGAAACTCAGAAAGAGGTAAGGTCAGGGAGGCGAGCCTAAGAAGGGCTGTAGGCAGAGCTTAGGACTCAGACTCAAAGCGAGAGGTAGGAAGTAGTCAGAAAGTTCTAAGCAGAATGGGGTCTGATGAACTTTCCCTTTTCTAAAGCCCCCTTCCCCCCACACCCCACCAGAGACTTTCCTGATGGTCGAGTGGTTAGGATTCCACCCTCCAATGCAAGGGGCTAGAGTTTGATCCCTGGTCAGGGAACTAGATCTGGTTGCCACAACTAAGACTCGGCACAGTCAAATAAATAAAATTTAAATATATATATACACACACACACATGTATGCTGCTGCTGCTAAGTCACTTTAGTCGTGTCCGACTCTGCGACTCTATAGACGGCAGCCCACCAGGTTCCCCTGTCCCTGGGATTCTCCAGGCAAGAACACCGGAGTGGGTTGCCATTTCCTTCTCCAGTGACATGTATACATCTGTTAAAAAATAAAACAAAAAGGCCTCTCTGGCTAATGGTGAAAATTGATCAATAGGTGGAGGAAGAAGGGCTGTGGGGTAGCCAGCGAAGGCTGCTGTGGTCCAGGTGTCCAGGAGAGAGGTGACAAGGCTAAGTAGTCTGGGGTGGAGTGTTGGGGAGCAGAAGGCAGTCTTTGCAGCTGCACGAGCGGGTTAGATGAGATGGTCTCCTTAGGGCCCTTCCAGTGCTGACATTTTGTAATTTGGTTGAATTACCTCAACATACACTGACTAGGTGCAGGGAAGCCCCTGTTTTTCTTTTCTTGCAATCTCTTGGGTGCTGAGTCTAGACAGAGCCCGGTGATCTGAGGCTCAGAGCAGAGACTCCTGCCTGCCCCCATCAATGCCAGTCCCACTCTTCTCCCCACCTCCCAGGGACAGATGGGTGGGCAGCAGGAGGCAGCTGGGCCTCGAGGCCTGCAGGGCCCCAGGGGAGGGATTTATCTGAGCGTTCATAACCCCTCTCTGCCTTCCAGATCTTGAGTTAAAAGCCCCAAATTTTCACAGCCCCAAGGGACAAAGGTTGGAAGGTGCCAGAAAAGGGGAAGAACAAGACGCTTTCCTGTTTCTGTCTTTAGTTACCCACGTGGGGGCAGGGACCTCGGGTGCTGAGAACTCCCAGCTCTGGGAGCCGGAAGCCATTAGAGCTGAGGCTGAAAACTGGTGGCTTTCAGGCCGTGTCTGACCCACTGACCTATTTATTTGGCCTGAAAAGTGTTTGAGAAAAAAATGGAGCCAAGGTTTAAAAATCAAGAGATTTCACAATAAAATCTGGATTTCTGGCTTCTCTTGAATAATTGGAAAATGTGACCATACTGGGCACCTATTCCCATATGACAGCNGCTGGATGGCATCACTGATTTGATGGACGTGAGTCTGAGTGAACTCCGGGAGTTGGTGATGGACAGGGAGTCCTGATGTGCTGCGATTCATGAGGTTGCAAAGACTCAGACATGACTGAGCGACTGAACTGAACTGAACTCATAGCTCCATAGTTTCAACACCTCCTTCCCCTTATCATCCTCACTTCCTGTTTTTCCCTCGCTCATTCTGTTCCACCTACACTGGCCTTGCAACTCGCCAAAATGAAGGCTCATCTCTGGGCCTTTGTTCCCCCTGGGTAGAATGCTTGTCCCCTAGATATCCATATGGCTAAGCCTCATCTCCTCCACATCTCTGCATAAATGCCACCTTTTCAGAGAAGCCACCCCCCCGCCCCTGACCACCTTATCTCAAATCACCCCTCATTCGTTTCTCTCTACCTTGACATGGACATGAGTAAGAGCAAACTCCAGGAGTGAAGGACAGGAAAGTCTGATGTACTGCAGCCCATGGCACGGCATGGGATTGCAAAGAGTCAGACACAATTTAGCAACTATAAAACAACCTTGCCCTGTTCTTTTCTCGATAGTGCTTACCACCCATCACCCGACATAAGATGTATTTTATTGTTTATGCATTTATTATGTGTCTCTCCCACCAGACTGAAAGCTTTGGGCAAGGACCAAATCTGGTTTTGCTCATGGTGAATTCTTATAACAGGGCCAAGGCAGTCAATAAATATTTGTGAAATTGATGGTTCTGAAACATAAGTGGTTCTAAAATAGGAGTCCTTCCAGGTATGACTATCTCAAAGGCTTATGTCCCTCTCTTACAATGCCAGTGGCCCAGGGTGCCCTCTGAGGGCCAGTCACAGCCAAAAAGCTGCCAATTTGGGAGTCTCCTTCAACCCTTTCCCATCCAGGCCCATCTGGCAGGGGTCAGGGGTCAGCCTGGCCCAGGCCCCTTTAAGCCCCAAGGTGGAGGGGAGATAATCCTAGGGTCCAGGCCTCAGGGATGCCTGGTGAGTCCTGTTTCTCCTTTGGCAAATTTCTTCCTTCCTTCACAAGGCCTGTGTCTGCGTTTCTGAACCAGAAGCTATTTACACAAAACATCCTGGGTTTGGCGAAAAATTCGCCCTTAATGAGGAATCCTTAATGAATCTCCTTCTTTCCCCATGCCAGGTGGCTGCAGGGAAAACTAACTGCCTCATCAGTTGAAGGAAGCCAAAGGCCAGGCAAAGACAGGGTGCTTCGAGGACTTTTGCGGCCACAACTTGGTCTTTTTTTTTTTCAGGATCCAGAAACAGCTGTGGTCTGGAAGCTTGAGCACTCCTGGACCATGTTTGCTCCTGACTTGCTATGGGACAAGGAGCAGCCTTAGTGTGCAGCTGCGAGATGTGTAATAACCCACCCATACAAAGATGGTTGTGAAATTCAAGGAAGGCAAGGGGTGTGAAAGGGCTTGGTTATAGTGGCCAAAAGGAGAGAAATACAAACTGGACTCAGGGAGACAAGAGGTCAGAGCTCTAGTACTGGGTCTGCTGTTGACTTTTTAAAACCCTCACCACCCTCTGTACCTTGGCTTTTCCAGCTGTACAGTGAGGGGTTTGAGTGTGAAGATCTCTAGGGAATCTTCTGTTTCGGAAGGGTAGCCACTTTCCACCTGCCTACTTCTTCCTGGAAATCTTCCCAGCTCCTACAGCCCAAAATGATTCACTTTCCAGCATTCATACAACTCTTCTGAGCTGGCACTTCATCACTCAACGCCCTTCCCAGGGTCTAGGTCAGCTATTCTTGACATTGGTCCAACACAGGGGCTCAATGAAAGTAGAGGTCAAACTGAATTTTAAGACCCCTGCCTCATTCCAATCCTGCGGAAACACAATGAGAAGGATTTTTATTCACTCTCATTTTATAAACCAGAAACTGCTACACTTGCTTCCCTGGTGCTCCTCAGGCAAGGGAAGAATGGCTTGATTTCTCCAAAGTCCTATCACTGCCTGCCATAGTATATAATTATTTGTTTTGTGATTAATTATGTTACCCATTAGATGAAGTTGCGCGAGGGGCAGGAACTTCGTTTTGTTTTCACTTCCGTATCCTCAGCGCCTAAGAACTCTCCTAAGGCAGGGCGAGGTTAAGAGGTTTGGACCTGCAGGGGGCGCTCCAGCCCCGCCCCCAAGCTAGGCCCCGCCTCTCGCGTCCGCTTTCGCGAGAGCTTTGGAGCCTGCGCGCCTCCGTTCTTCTTTTAGCTGCGCATGCGTGCCGGAAGGCCTGTGAGAGCGGCGCGTGCGCAGACGGAGTGCACTGCAGCAGAGCCGGAGGTGAGCTCGATAGGGTCGCGGCGTGGTGGAGTCTTGGCTGGCAGGCATCATGCTGTCGCCCAAGGCGGAGCGGGTGCTGCGGTACCTGGTGGAGGTGGAGGAGCTCGCCGAGGAGGTGCTGGCGGACAAACGGCAGGTAGGAGGCCTGTCCGCGGGGCTGGGGCCCGGGTTTTGCGGTTGGGCCTGCGAGCTCCTAGGGCAGCGCGCAGGGTCCGGAATCCGGCTCCAGCTTGGGCTTGCTGTGAATTGACCTACTCTTTTGGGCCAAGGGCTATGACGACAGACCGGGCGGTTGTGAGATCATGTGGGCCGAATGTCGAATGCGTGGCACAGCGCCGCGCTTCACTCCTGTATTTGGCACATAGTAAGCCCGTCTGTGCCAGGCCTTTCCTCTCTCGCCTTCCTTTCTCTGCCCTTTGCCCAGCTTTCCGGATCCCGGCCCATTACCTCTTTGGGCCTTTGGTTTACCTGAACTGCTTTTTCAAAATGCAGTTTCTGGGCCCCCACACCGACCAGGGCTGCACCTCTCCAGTCCAGGCCAGAAGAGGAACAGGAAAGAAGTCTGAGTGGTCTGGTAATCGCGCAGCAGTCGNTTGGTTTACCTGAACTGCTTTTTCAAAATGCAGTTTCTGGGCCCCCACACCGACCAGGGCTGCACCTCTCCAGTCCAGGCCAGAAGAGGAACAGGAAAGAAGTCTGAGTGGTCTGGTAATCGCGCACCAGTCGGGACGTGGGAGAAGTGTGGGGCCCAGGCCACTGGAGGACCGTGGAGACCTGCACAGGGAGTTTAAAGGAGCCTGTGGTGGGAAGAGAGAGTGATATAATGGATTGAGGCTTTAAAAGATCCCTCTGGCTGCTCTCTAGAGCACAGACTATAAGGAGGGAAGGGGTAAATGAGGGGCCAGGTAGGGGATGGGTTTGGGCCTAGGTGGTGGTGATGGGTCATCTTCCTTTGGAGATGGCCTCCATGATGCTGAAGTATAGGGGTGAGGGAGTAGGAGGGATCAAGAATGATTCAGACTCCTCATCTCCAGTTAGAATGATTGGCTGCTTGGTCAGTTGGGTATTAAGGGAGAGCCTAGTAAACACTGCATCAAGGTGTGCTGGCTGACAAATATCAGTTAAAGTTGATTGAGTACTTACTGTGTATCAAGTACTGTGCTGATTTAGTTCCTAGGTTAATAACCTAGGTAGTGGGACCTCTTCCTGTCCCTGTTTTTCAGAGAGGTGAAGTCACACAGCTCATAGCAAGCTGCAGGATTCAAACCTGGATGTTCCTCTCCAGAACCTCCACTGCCAGGCAGTAGTACTGCACTGCCTCCTCACTTCATTAGTAACCGTTTTGCTGTGACCACCATCTCAGTGCCAATACCCATGCCTTTCTGATATAATGTTGTTTTTCTCAGGATACTCGGTCAGAATCAGCTGGAGGAGCTTGTTCAGGAAGTGATTTCCACTCCCCTGGTGATTCTGAAATGCCTTGAAGCTTGAGAACTAATGCTCCCATGGATGATAATAAAGAATTACCCATTTAGTTGTTAGACGTTTCCCCAGCTCCTCCTCTGGGGGGAAAGACACCTGGATGAAGCATCGTCTTTAAGGAGCTGGAAGCTGCGTGGGGGAAGAAGTACCTTCACACATCTGTCCACTTTAGGCAGGACATTAGAATTAACCGAGGAATGAGAGTTAATTAACCTTGTCGTCTTCGTTAGGTTTTAACAGCCCTGGTCTGTTGGGAGTACAGACCCAGGCAGGAGGTAACCAAGTTCCTTCCTGCCCCTGTGCTTTTTAGATTGTGGACCTGGATACCAAAAGGAATCGGAACCGGGAGGGCCTGAGGGCCCTGCAGAAGGATCTCAGCCTCACTGGTAAGCCTAGCTTAGTTGCTGCAGCCCAGGCGGCCTGTTCAGTTTACCTTCTAATGCCTTTGACTTATTCCTGTTAGATACCAGGTAGGAGGCCACAGGTGTGTGGCACAGCCTGTGGAAATGGGAGAGATGGCATTGCAGGTCTGACATAGACTGTGGCTTAGGGTTTCAGTTTCTTACCTCAGTGACAGGTTGTTAGCTGCTAGCTGATCAATTGATAACACTGAGAAAGTGCTGGGGGTATAAAAACAGTGCAGTTCCTGCCCTCGTGCTCTACAGGTGAGTCAACAGCATAAATACAGAACTGAAAATTGTAAGAAAGCTGCAGAAGGAAGTGAACACAGGGTTGGTCTTGGATAATGGGATGGCGGCTCTTTAGATGAGGCTAAGTGGTAGTGATAGAGGAAGCAATAGGGGAGGGGCATGTGATCATGCTAGAGTGATGGGCAGAGGCCAGGCCATGATGAAGGGCCTCAGGAACGGAGCACTTAAAGTGCATTGGAAACCCTGAACCCTTCCAGTTACTAGTCTCCCCAGAGTAAAATCCAGAGTCCTGCAGGACTCCGTGTGAACTGATTTCCCTGAACTCTCCCACCTTGTCTCCTGTGCTCTCACGCTCGCTCATCAGCTGCACCCTCACAGTTCTCCTTGTTGTTCCTGACACACTGGCACATTACTGATCCTTGCTGTTCCCGGTTCCTCTGCCTGGCTCGCTCTTTCCCTAGATGTGTGTCTGCAGGGCTTGCACACTCCTCACTTTCTTCAGGTCTCTGCCAGAATGGCACATAATCTGTAAGACCTTCCCAGACTGTCTGGTATAAATGACAAGCTCCTCCCTTTGGCANGCCTCATCAGTTGAAGGAAGCCAAAGGCCAGGCAAAGACAGGGTGCTTCGAGGACTTTTGCGGCCACAACTTGGTCTTTTTTTTTTTCAGGATCCAGAAACAGCTGTGGTCTGGAAGCTTGAGCACTCCTGGACCATGTTTGCTCCTGACTTGCTATGGGACAAGGAGCAGCCTTAGTGTGCAGCTGCGAGATGTGTAATAACCCACCCATACAAAGATGGTTGTGAAATTCAAGGAAGGCAAGGGGTGTGAAAGGGCTTGGTTATAGTGGCCAAAAGGAGAGAAATACAAACTGGACTCAGGGAGACAAGAGGTCAGAGCTCTAGTACTGGGTCTGCTGTTGACTTTTTAAAACCCTCACCACCCTCTGTACCTTGGCTTTTCCAGCTGTACAGTGAGGGGTTTGAGTGTGAAGATCTCTAGGGAATCTTCTGTTTCGGAAGGGTAGCCACTTTCCACCTGCCTACTTCTTCCTGGAAATCTTCCCAGCTCCTACAGCCCAAAATGATTCACTTTCCAGCATTCATACAACTCTTCTGAGCTGGCACTTCATCACTCAACGCCCTTCCCAGGGTCTAGGTCAGCTATTCTTGACATTGGTCCAACACAGGGGCTCAATGAAAGTAGAGGTCAAACTGAATTTTAAGACCCCTGCCTCATTCCAATCCTGCGGAAACACAATGAGAAGGATTTTTATTCACTCTCATTTTATAAACCAGAAACTGCTACACTTGCTTCCTTGGTGCTCCTCAGGCAAGGGAAGAATGGCTTGATTTCTCCAAAGTCCTATCACTGCCTGCCATAGTATATAATTATTTGTTTTGTGATTAATTATGTTACCCATTAGATGAAGTTGCGCGAGGGGCAGGAACTTCGTTTTGTTTTCACTTCCGTATCCTCAGCGCCTAAGAACTCTCCTAAGGCAGGGCGAGGTTAAGAGGTTTGGACCTGCAGGGGGCGCTCCAGCCCCGCCCCCAAGCTAGGCCCCGCCTCTCGCGTCCGCTTTCGCGAGAGCTTTGGAGCCTGCGCGCCTCCGTTCTTCTTTTAGCTGCGCATGCGTGCCGGAAGGCCTGTGAGAGCGGCGCGTGCGCAGACGGAGTGCACTGCAGCAGAGCCGGAGGTGAGCTCGATAGGGTCGCGGCGTGGTGGAGTCTTGGCTGGCAGGCATCATGCTGTCGCCCAAGGCGGAGCGGGTGCTGCGGTACCTGGTGGAGGTGGAGGAGCTCGCCGAGGAGGTGCTGGCGGACAAACGGCAGGTAGGAGGCCTGTCCGCGGGGCTGGGGCCCGGGTTTTGCGGTTGGGCCTGCGAGCTCCTAGGGCAGCGCGCAGGGTCCGGAATCCGGCTCCAGCTTGGGCTTGCTGTGAATTGACCTACTCTTTTGGGCCAAGGGCTATGACGACAGACCGGGCGGTTGTGAGATCATGTGGGCCGAATGTCGAATGCGTGGCACAGCGCCGCGCTTCACTCCTGTATTTGGCACATAGTAAGCCCGTCTGTGCCAGGCCTTTCCTCTCTCGCCTTCCTTTCTCTGCCCTTTGCCCAGCTTTCCGGATCCCGGCCCATTACCTCTTTGGGCCTTTGGTTTACCTGAACTGCTTTTTCAAAATGCAGTTTCTGGGCCCCCACACCGACCAGGGCTGCACCTCTCCAGTCCAGGCCAGAAGAGGAACAGGAAAGAAGTCTGAGTGGTCTGGTAATCGCGCAGCAGTCGGGACGTGGGAGAAGTGTGGGGCCCAGGCCACTGGAGGACCGTGGAGACCTGCACAGGGAGTTTAAAGGAGCCTGTGGTGGGAAGAGAGAGTGATATAATGGATTGAGGCTTTAAAAGATCCCTCTGGCTGCTCTCTAGAGCACAGACTATAAGGAGGGAAGGGGTAAATGAGGGGCCAGGTAGGGGATGGGTTTGGGCCTAGGTGGTGATGATGGGTCATCTTCCTTTGGAGATGGCCTCCATGATGCTGAAGTATAGGGGTGAGGGAGTAGGAGGGATCAAGAATGATTCAGACTCCTCATCTCCAGTTAGAATGATTGGCTGCTTGGTCAGTTGGGTATTAAGGGAGAGCCTAGTAAACACTGCATCAAGGTGTGCTGGCTGACAAATATCAGTTAAAGTTGATTGAGTACTTACTGTGTATCAAGTACTGTGCTGATTTAGTTCCTAGGTTAATAACCTAGGTAGTGGGACCTCTTCCTGTCCCTGTTTTTCAGAGAGGTGAAGTCACACAGCTCATAGCAAGCTGCAGGATTCAAACCTGGATGTTCCTCTCCAGAACCTCCACTGCCAGGCAGTAGTACTGCACTGCCTCCTCACTTCATTAGTAACCGTTTTGCTGTGACCACCATCTCAGTGCCAATACCCATGCCTTTCTGATATAATGTTGTTTTTCTCAGGATACTCGGTCAGAATCAGCTGGAGGAGCTTGTTCAGGAAGTGATTTCCACTCCCCTGGTGATTCTGAAATGCCTTGAAGCTTGAGAACTAATGCTCCCATGGATGATAATAAAGAATTACCCATTTAGTTGTTAGACGTTTCCCCAGCTCCTCCTCTGGGGGGAAAGACACCTGGATGAAGCATCGTCTTTAAGGAGCTGGAAGCTGCGTGGGGGAAGAAGTACCTTCACACATCTGTCCACTTTAGGCAGGACATTAGAATTAACCGAGGAATGAGAGTTAATTAACCTTGTCGTCTTCGTTAGGTTTTAACAGCCCTGGTCTGTTGGGAGTACAGACCCAGGCAGGAGGTAACCAAGTTCCTTCCTGCCCCTGTGCTTTTTAGATTGTGGACCTGGATACCAAAAGGAATCGGAACCGGGAGGGCCTGAGGGCCCTGCAGAAGGATCTCAGCCTCACTGGTAAGCCTAGCTTAGTTGCTGCAGCCCAGGCGGCCTGTTCAGTTTACCTTCTAATGCCTTTGACTTATTCCTGTTAGATACCAGGTAGGAGGCCACAGGTGTGTGGCACAGCCTGTGGAAATGGGAGAGATGGCATTGCAGGTCTGACATAGACTGTGGCTTAGGGTTTCAGTTTCTTACCTCAGTGACAGGTTGTTAGCTGCTAGCTGATCAATTGATAACACTGAGAAAGTGCTGGGGGTATAAAAACAGTGCAGTTCCTGCCCTCGTGCTCTACAGGTGAGTCAACAGCATAAATACAGAACTGAAAATTGTAAGAAAGCTGCAGAAGGAAGTGAACACAGGGTTGGTCTTGGATAATGGGATGGCGGCTCTTTAGATGAGGCTAAGTGGTAGTGATAGAGGAAGCAATAGGGGAGGGGCATGTGATCATGCTAGAGTGATGGGCAGAGGCCAGGCCATGATGAAGGGCCTCAGGAACGGAGCACTTAAAGTGCATTGGAAACCCTGAACCCTTCCAGTTACTAGTCTCCCCAGAGTAAAATCCAGAGTCCTGCAGGACTCCGTGTGAACTGATTTCCCTGAACTCTCCCACCTTGTCTCCTGTGCTCTCACGCTCGCTCATCAGCTGCACCCTCACAGTTCTCCTTGTTGTTCCTGACACACTGGCACATTACTGATCCTTGCTGTTCCCGGTTCCTCTGCCTGGCTCGCTCTTTCCCTAGATGTGTGTCTGCAGGGCTTGCACACTCCTCACTTTCTTCAGGTCTCTGCCAGAATGGCACATAATCTGTAAGACCTTCCCAGACTGTCTGGTATAAATGACAAGCTCCTCCCTTTGGCAATCCCCATCTCTCTTTCCCTGCTCTAGTTTTCTCTAAGATACCTTTCAGGGTCTGACGAATCATATCTTTATTATCTTGATGTTGTTGTATATTCTCTCTCTTCCACTCTTAACAAGCTAGGAAGGCAGGAATTTTATCCTGTTTTGCTGTGTTTTCAGCATCTAAAGCAATGCCTGGCATCAAAATATTTGTTGAAGGAATGACTGTTTGCCATTTCAGAAGACGTGATGGTTTGCTTTGGGAACATGTTTATCAGGATGCCTCACCCTGAGACAAAGGAAATGATTGAGAAAGGTAAGCCTCCTGGGCAGGGGTCAAGAACAGCACACACCCCCCATGCCACAGCCTCCCCCTGCCCTGCTGCCCCACCCCGGCTTCTGGCAGCTTGATGAGAGGTGGCTGGTGGCTGTGTGCATTTTAATCTTTGCTGTGCCACTGAGTTGTTTCTTCATCTCTGAAGGGGGATACATCTACATAGCACAGCTGTTGTAAAGTTCAGATAAAATAGTATGTATTTAGCATAGTGCTTGTGTGTCATTGAGGAATGAGTTGGACTGCAAATAACAGAAATCTAGCAGTTAGCAGGATTTAAGGAAATACAGTTCTGTTCATCCCATGTAAGAAGTTGTCCAGAGATGGGCAGTCCAGGACTGGCACAGCTGCTTAGCAGAGTCGGTGTATTCTCTTGGTGGTTGTGTCATGACTGCAGGCCTCGTGTCTTGAGAGCCAGGCCAGAGGAAAGGTAGGAGGGCTTTCTCCATATATGGCCTTGCCTTCTGGTTTGGAAATAAGACCGTCCTCCTCAGGGACTTCTGCTGATACCTCATTGGTCAGATCTAAGGCCCCTGCTCATATTTTCACATCCCCTGTAGTAGCATCAGGGTTGAAGATGGAGGTTTAAGGAGGGTGAAGCTCTCGAGTTTGCCACACTAGGGTACACAGTGGATCTCACGATCCGATCTCTCATGATCCTAGAGGCTCTTTGGAGAAAAGTCATGAAAGCAAAAGGTCAGGCTGCAGATGGGTCCTTGGCTGGGATAAGGGCAGGTTACACATGTTTTTTCTTCCTCACCCCTGAAAACATGTGGGCCAAGAGAACCAGCAGCACGGTTGCCTCTGCTGCTGAAAACAGGGTAACTGTATCCCTGTTGAAACTGAAATTCTATCAAAGGAAAGTAGGTCAGCTTTGAGGAGAAACTTCCATTGAAAAACATCCACTAGAGACTTCCTTGGTGGTCCAGTGGTTGAGAGTCTACATTCCAGTGCAGGGAACTCGGGTTTGGTCCCTGGTGGGGACCTAAGGTCCCACATGCCAAAGAATAGCGAAGCTTATGCATTGTAGCTAAGATCTGACGCAGTTAAATAAACATTTTTTTAAAAAAAACAAAGAAAGTAAAACATAAACTAATATCATGGTTATAAAACTGAATTGTCATTGCACTTGCAGAGGGACTGGAGGCTGCTCAGAGTAAGCTTCCAGAGGGCCTCGCCTGCCTGGGTTGAGGATCAGGTCCCTAGCTCTCTTGGCCCACGAGTGTGGTCTTGTCACTGACCTAGAGGGGTTCTAGGGCAGCATGTCTGTTTCTCAGGGATGGACACAGGCTAAAGAAAGGTCATGCGAGATGGTGGTTACTCACTTACAGTGAGAACCAGAGCGACTGCCCAGGCCAGAATGCTTAGCTGGTCCTGTGTTATCGCCATCAGAAAGAATGAAGGTCTGTAGGAAAGGCAAAAATGTCACTCACGAGTGGGTGAAAACAGCAGATGGAATTGGTTGGGTGTTGTCAGTTGGGTGCATTTCTCACACTGCATCTGCATTTGGGCACAGTCCATTCTGTAAGACAGCCTTCTCTCCCCTGCCATGAACTTGGTTAAGAGTGAGCATGAGACAGAATGCTGACTGTTCAGGTCACAGTTCCCACAATCCTGCTGTTGCGAAAACTCCTCACCTGGATGGATGTGGGTTTGTAAACTTCGTCAACCACCTATTTTCCATCCATCTTCGAAGAGGCTGGGTCTGTTTATTCTTAAATCTGAATTTTCCATAATTTCATTGTGAAAGGGTGACCTAAAATCCTGGTATCGCCTTCCCCATCCACTGCCCAGGGTACTTTGCATAATGAAAACAAGTTGACAAACTGCAAGTTGGGAAAAAGTGTGCTCAACCCTGTTCTGGGCTCACTCAGTGGTTGGGGTAGGCCATGTCCCGTCTTTAGCCTTTAGTTTCTTCCTTAACTGGTCTCCCAAGTCCCATTTTCATCCCAATATGCTCAGACCCCTGCCATAGGTGGGGCTGGGCAGAGGCTGGTGTCCTTGGGTCTGTCTGTAGTGTAACCTCATCTTGTTTGCCTGTCTTATTTTTTCAGATCAGGAACATCTGGATAAAGAAATAGAAAGACTCCGGAAACAACTTAAAGTGAAGGTCAATCGCCTCTTTGAGGCCCAAGGTATTGGCCTGGGGACTAAGCGTGGGGCCGGAAACCAGGAGGGGAGACAGTATGAGCACAGACTTTGCGGGCTGGGGTGGGCAGCTGGTGAGTGGCACTAAAGCTGTGGGAAGTGGGCAGGGTTGTCTTGAGCTGACCAGAGATGGAATGGACAGGAAGTTTGTGGGATCTTATTCCCATTACAAGTTCTTTTCAGGCACAAGAATGGCATGGAGTGTCTCACATTTTATGCCAGGGTGTGACTGTGGGGGCCAAGATACTTCTGACTAAGGGTCAGAAGGCCTCAGTCAGGTGGTCCAGGTTAGAGCTGAATTTCTAGGTAAACCTAACCACTCCAGATTGGCCAGTCTGGCACAAGTTGGTGACTCTGCAGGTTCTTGGTAACTCAGGAGCAGGTGTCGATGTTCCTCGTTCTGTGCTTTGCAGAATTTGAGGCCCTTCTCTGTCAGACTTGAAGGCCAAGTTTTTGGCAGCATGAATGCAGTGCGAGCCCCTCTGCCAGGCTCGACTCCGGGGCCAGTAGGTTGCACAGCAGGAGCCCTGACTCACTGATGAATTCTTCCCCTAGGCAAACCGGAGCTGAAGGGCTTTAACCTGACCCCCCTCAACCAGGATGAGCTTAAAGCTCTCAAGGTCATCTTGAAAGGATGAAACCTAAGAACCCAGATGGGGGACCTAAGACCAGCATCCTCCCCTGGGGTCATGGAGGACCCAGAACTCTCCAGCCTTGAAACCTGCAAGGACAGGATCTACCCTGCAAGGGGACAGGTGTGAGAAATGCAGCAATAGTCGTGTACGAAGCTTCTTTGTCTGTAGCACTTGGCTACTTTTTGACAGCAGGAGGGAACCCTCAGCCTACACCAGTATCTGCCGGCCTGACCACTGGGGCTGGGTGGACACAAGGCCCATTGACAGGCCCTGGCAGCCACCGGGAGGTGGGTGGGGGCAGCGCCAGTGGGGGTGTGAGAAGGACTGCAGCAGGCACTTCTCAACAGTGGCCTGCTGTTGAAATGGGCCCTGGAAGGAGAAGAGTGGGAGCTTCATTCCAGCATTCCTCTCAGAAAGAGAGAGACGTATTTTCAAGCAGTGTGTGTAACAGAATTGGAATAAGGCAGGAGGCTTACAGGAGGCTCCTGTGCTGGAGGAAGGACAGAGTGTTAGTGCTTTGTGGTTCAGCACAGGCAGACACATAGTCCCCCCACACTGCCACCGGGGGTCGTTTTCTTGCTAACCCCCGGGATGGAGCCCGGAGTGGGTGCTGCTGCTTGGCATCCCGCCTCGGCTGCTCTGGAGTCAGGAAGGCCTTGGAGTCCTGCACCAGTGATGGATGAGGGCCTGTGTCCTGCTGTGTTGTGCTTAGGCAGGATGCGACTCCATGGGCTCTGAAAGCAGAACCCGGGCAGCACTGCTTAGAGTCCCTGTCCGCCTTCAGGGTCTGGGGCCCTAACGTGAATGTGCCNACATGATTTTTAAAAGTAGGCAAGTTTAGTGTGAGAAAGGCTTTTCCAAGCACGAGGCCTAAAGAGGGAAACAGAAGAATTATTAAAGAGTAGTCTAAACAAAAATGAAAAAAACTGCTAGAGGAAGAAAGGCCTAATATCAACATAAAATTAAAATGGAAACCATCTGAGAGAAAATGGTTACTAAATATAGGACTGTATGTGCTAAGTCACTTCAGTCGTGTCCGACTCTTTGTGACCCCATGAACTGTAGCCCACCAGGATCCTCTGTCCATGAGGTTCTTCAGGCAAGAATACTGGTGTGGGTTGTCATTTCCTTCTAGCTCATGGTTATTGCCTTAAGACCAAAAGAACTCTTGAAAATCAATAAATAAAAGGTAAATAGAAAACCTGGCAAGGTGACTCACGAAAGAGAGATGTGGATGGTTAATAAAATTCTGAAGCACACCCAGCATCAGCTCAGTTCAGTTCAGTTGCTCAGTCGTGTCCGACTGTTTATGACCCCGTGGATTGCAGCACGCTAGGCCTCTGTGTCCATCAACGACTCCCAGGGTTCACTCAAACCCACGTCCATTGAGTCGGCGGTGCCACCCAGCCGGCTCACCCCCTGCCGTGCCCTTGTGCCCTCACAGGGCTCTGCCTGAGTCTCTGGGGCTCCTCTCGCCGGGTTTCATCTGTTTGTTCTGTCTTCCTTTGCTTTTTGCTGATGCATCGGGTCCTCAGTAACCTGGTCCCGGGGAAGNGGCTCACCCCCTGCCGTGCCCTTGTGCCCTCGCAGGGCTCTGCCTGAGTCTCTGGGGCTCCTCTCGCCGGGTTTCGTCTGTTTGTTCTGTCTTCCTTTGCTTTTTGCTGATGCATCGGGTCCTCAGTAACCTGGTCCCGGGGAAGGGCCATTCTCCTGTGGTTAGCTGAAACTTTCTAGAAGGAAATTTGGCAACGCGCATCAAGCTTGGGGCTCCCCAGGTGGTGGAGTGGTAAAGGACCCACCTGCCAATGCAGGAGATGCAGGTTCAATTCCCGAGTCAGGAAGCTCCCCTGGAGGAGGGCATGGCAACCCAACTCTTGCGTGCAGAATTCCATAGACAGAGGAGCCTGGTGGGCTGTGGTCCACAGGGTTGAGAAGGATTGGACAGGACTGAGCACACACACACAAAGTTAATTTAAAACATGCATGATCTTTGACGTTGTGACTCCATTCCTAGGAATTTTTCTGAAGAAAAGCTAAAATGAGTGCAACGATTATGTTTTTAAGTTCATACAGTAAGCAATTAAGTCCAACACAGTATTATTTACAAAAGTCGGAAACTTTTATCCTAAGAGTGAGGGCCACAATACCCACCCCTCAGAAATCCTGCGATTTCTGACAAAACACAGAATCTGGCACAGAGCTGGTTTGTATTAAATTATCATCCCCATTGTTGTTGTTTAGCCATACCATGAAATGCTGGATGCCATTAAGAAAAATGTCAGAGAAATACATGGATTTACCTGGGGAAATTTGAGATACAGTAAATGTGGAAAAAGCTATAAAACAACAATTATGGGAAAACCTATTTTTGAAAAAAAAAAATATGAGTATGTATCTTAAACCTTCTGCAAGGAAATAAACAAGATGTTAGTAGCACCCACCTATGGATTCTAGGATGATAGAGTAATTCTTTTACTCATAATTCTCTGTATTTTCTTCTTCATCTAGAGTGATCATGTATTTCTAGGGCAATATAACAAAGTATTTAAACTAGGAAGACTATGTAGGTACAAATGAAATACTTGTGGCACAGTGGAAAGTGAGACCGTATCCCAACCGGCCTACATGCTGATTTCAGCCTGGTAGGAACACCGGCGCACGCGGGAGACTGAAGGCCTGCGATCGGAAATGAGCCAGGTTGAGCCATGGGACGAGGGAACCTCCCCACCGAAGCAGAGAGGCGCTCGCGCCCTGCACACTGAACTTTACGAGCTTCTGCTCTGACCCCGCACCTGCTCAAAAAACAAGTTCGTGAGGTCCGCGGGGTGGACACTCACCCGGAGTTCTGGTCCCTGGTGGACTCCAGCCCATCTCCCCTGTGACATCTGCTGCTGAAGACACGTCCACTCAGAGGCTCCAAGGCTGGCCCGGGGGCCACTGTGGGTGAGTGCGCGGGGACAGGGCTTGCATGCAAGGTCCTCAAAAGTGTGAGAGGTGGTCAGAGGTGCAAAGAGAGACACGTGGTCCGAGGCCAGGGGCCAGCTCTCCTGCTGCCACTCGCAGACAGGGACAGTGAGGAGCCCCACTCCTGACTCGGAACTGCNCAGGGCTTGCATGCAAGGTCCTCAAAAGTGTGAGAGGTGGTCAGAGGTGCAAAGAGAGACACGTGGTCCGAGGCCAGGGGCCAGCTCTCCTGCTGCCACTCGCAGACAGGGACAGTGAGGAGCCCCACTCCTGACTCGGAACTGCAGCCTCGCTTCCAGGGAGCCATCCTCGCCCGCAGATGGGGAGCTGAGCACCCACCGGGCAGGTTAGTTATTTGCATTGGCTGTGTCCATGTGAGCCTCGCTCAGGACCTACGATGTCAGGGCTGGTCTTGGGCGGCGAGGCTATCACTTCTATGCCTGTTGTTGTCTTTGATGTTTTATTTTCTTTGCTATGGTTGCAAGGGGTCTTTTTCATTACAAAAGCTAAAAATAAGGAAATATCAGCGAAATGGTCCATTTCCCTTAGACTGAGGCTCGTGACGGCCTACTGGGGCTCCTGTTCCCACTCCGTTGGTCCACAGGCCGAGCACCTGTCTTTCCCACCTCCTGGCCCGCGGTCAGCTCTTTTCCCACCCAGCTGCCCCAGCCCTGTGTCGGCTTCCCAGACCCAGAGGCCTTCACTGGCCCTGGCGTCACAGCATCCACAGTTCCGCGTGTCTTGGTACCGCCCACACCCTGGAAGCCTGTAATTCCCCCAGCCTTTGGCTGCGTGTCCCAGTAGTCTGGGGCTTTTCCAGCAAGATCTGTGTTTGAGTCCTGGGCAGAGGCCTCCGCTGGACCCTTGGCTTGTGGGTCTAAACAGTCCACCTCTGCTTCCCCTGTCTCCCGGTGGGACCTCCAAATGGGAGCAAGGTTCAGATTCAAAGTCCATCTGACTGGTGGCCTCCCTTCAGGACAGTCCCTACTTCTTCCTCCACACATACACACACACACGTGTGTGTGTGTAAGCACCCTGGTTTGCATTGGCATGACTGGCTCTCTCAGGCTGGCAGCTGCTCTTCAGGGAGAGTAACTGTGATGGACAGGACCCCAGGGACATGGGATGGACCTTCGAACCGCATCAAGCTGCTCCTATCTGAACAGAGAGGCTGGGACCCGTGGGCTCAGGGCACACCCAGTGACATGGACTTAGAAGCACAGGCTATGAAATAGAAGCGGCTAGAGAAACGCTGGGCGAATTCAGTCTGCAGTTCAGGATCAAAAGGACAGGAGGCGAGCTTCGTGTTAAAACATCAAAGACCAGCCTCACTCGCTTCTGTCCCACGTGTGGACACAGACGCTCCCTTCTCTGGCTTCAGACACACAGTAACCCTTACTCGGGTTTTAACCTGGAGAGGATTCAGGGGTTCATAAACCTGGATGGGAAAATTACTGAGATGTGACATATCTGATTGTGAATGCAGGCTGCAAACCGTGGTGCTTTCAGCAGTAAGGACAGAAATCAGGAGACACTCTGAGATATCTGCTACAAACACAATGCGACATGAAACGTCAGTCATTTTCAGCATCCTTTCTACAAAGAGCATTGATTACCCCTCACCAGACCAAGTCACTAGAGTGTTAAAGAAGCAGGCATCATACAGTTACTCAGTGTCTGTACTATCCTTTTTTTTTTTTTCCTAATACCTGATAACTTAATTTCAGTTATTCTTTGCTAGCTCAGACAGTAAAGAATCTGTCTTTACCTGCAACACAGGAGACCTGGGTTCAAGCCCTGGGTTGGGAAGATCCCCTGGAGAAGGGAATGGCTACCCACTCGAGTATTCTTGCCTGGAGAATCCCATGGACAGAGGGGCCCGGGTGTTTCCTACAACCAGTGCATTCTCTTGGCAACACTCTGTTTTTATAGTCCATGGGGTCGCAAAGAGTCGGACACATCTGAGCGACTAACACTTTCACTTTCAACAATATTTGCCTTCATTTCATAGATTTTTAAATACATTGTTTTGGAAGGGGGTCCTAAGGTCATGCCAAATGCCAAAGGGGCCCACAGAAGAGAAAATGTCCCAGCCCTGGCCCCCTGCCCCCACAAAGGTGCCATGAGCTTAATGCCTCATTAGTCAATACCTTCAGGTTGCAAACTAGGCAAAATAGATCTTTTCCAAGGGAACCAGTCCTCGTTCCAGACCTCCTAGCTTCCTAAATTTAAGTGGCAACTTCAACTTTGTTCCAGCACTCGGTGCCAGGAATGCAAGATGAAAGAGGGCCATGGACCCAAGCCAACCACAACCAGCCTCTGAGCCAGGCGAAGGAATAGACAAAGCTGGAAAATAAGCAGAGGGCTTTGTTATTATGGTAACTTTGGCTGATGTAAGTAAACACAGGCTTTAAAATGCTCAGGGTCACACAGAAGCAAAGATCTGGGGCCTATTTGTTTGGGAGCCAAGGATATGGGGAGAACCCGCCAGGATCATAATTCTGGCTGGCACCATGGGGTAATGACCCAGAACTGGTTTGTTTTGACAGCTAAAACTCAAGGCAGATAGCTGAGATGCTGCACTGCTAGAACCAGACTGGTCTCTCAGATGAGCCCAGGACCAAAGGCACCAGTTGCCTGAGGACACGGCTCTCTCTTTCTCTCCCACATGGGCAGCATTAAGCACCGGGATTTACCCAGAAGCACCTGGAATAGAGCTTGGCCAGTCAAAGCAAAAGATGAGGCCACTGGGTGGCTGTGAAAGCCAGCACACATCTGGCTGGCAACCCTGCCAAGTGCCCATCTAAGCCAGAACCCACGTGCTAGGAAAGACTGGAGGCAAATGGAGAAGGGGGCGGCAGAGGATGAGATGGTTAGATAGCATCGCTGACTCAATGAACAGGAAGCTGAACAAACTCCAGGAGATCGTGGAGGACGGGAGAGCCTGGCGTGTTGCAGTCCAGGGGGTTGCAAGGAGTCGGTTACAACTTAGCAACTGAACAACAAAACATGCCCAATATCCCGTGTGTCTCCAGATCCAATTCCTCCGAGGGGAAATTCTTGCAATTCACCTTTCTTTCTCCAAGACAGAGGCTATGACACCCACATGACTGGCCCCTGTTTGAGAGATGAATGTAACCCCTAACTAGTCATTTTTAAGTTTATTGAAGGATACTTCCATCAGTAACACAAAATCCACAGAGAAGCAAACAGGATATGACCACCTCTCAAGTATCAAGCACCAGAGCCGATCCAGCGCGTGCTTCCCCAAGAACATCCCAGGTCCAGGGGTAGCCCCCAGGACTGTGTGTGTGCTTACTCTTTGCAGCCCCGTGGACTGTAGCCCACCAGGCTCCTCTGTCCATGGGATTTTCCAGGCAAGAATACCGGAGTGGGTTGCCATTTCCTACTCCAGGGGATTTTCCCAACCCAGGGATTGAACCCGTATCTCTGTCTCTTGCATCTCCTGCATTGGCAGGTGGATTCTTAACCACTCTGCCATCTGGGAAGCCCCCATACTATGCTTGATCTTAGCCCAAAGGCCGAGTGGTGATTGAGTGCAGGATTGAGCACGAAGCGCAACTTCAACTTCAGGGGTTTCAGTTCAGTTCAGTTGCTCAGTCGTGTCCAGCTCTTTGCGACTCCATGAACTGCAGCACGGCAGGCCTCCCTGTCCATCACCAACTCAGGGGGCTTTAGGGAAACCCTTATAGAGAAGTGAACCTTTCTGGCAATGAGAGAGCGCCCTGCTATTGAGAACAACTCTAAAAGCTGGATAGAAAAAAGAAATCTGCTTGAGAAGATTGGAAACCAATCAAGACAGCCAAGACTTGAGGGTTTGAAATCTCAGAAGGAAGGGGAAAGCACTGGGGTGAGTCTTCTGTTCACTGATGCTTTTTTTCCCACTGGGGTATTTGCCAATTTGCAGCATAGGAAATAGAGTTGAAAGGAAAAGTGTAGCCCAGAAAAGTCTCACCAGGCTGAGAAGACGACAACTGGGATGCAGCACAGCCAGAAAATGAGAGGCCAGGATTCCAGTGCAAAAGAAACCCCAAGAGAAGCGAGCCCTGGTGTTCTGCACCCAGCTCTCCCCAGGGCACTTGTCAATGCCAAGCAGTGAACACAGGGCAAAGCAAGAGACACCCAGAGGGAAGCAGCTGCTAAGAGGCTTAAAAGCTAAGCAGGGATTTTGGCAGATGCAGAGTCCTGGAGAGACAAAAATTGCAGTTCAGAGCTCACTAAGGAGCAGGGGAGGGGCATGGTAAGGACTTCAGGTTCTCAGCTGAAGTTCCTGAAACACTATCGCCCAGGAATAGGGCAAACCGTGTATAGATATGCAGGAGATAGTGGAGGACGGGGACACCTGGCATGCTGCGGTCCATGCGGTCACAGAGAATTGGACACTACTTAGCCTCAACAGATCCCCTGGAATAAGGGAAAGGCTACCCACTCCAGTATTCTGGCCTGGAGAATTCCATAGACTGTGAAGTCCATGGAGTCGCAAAGAGTCAGACACGACTGAGCAACTTTCACTTTCACTAGCCTCAATAGATCACCCCTTACACCAATGGAAAACCAGACTAGATGAGGTCAAGGTCATCTTCCCCTACTCCATCCCCCTCAAGAAGTAAAGGACAACATCATCCAGTGGCCGTATATTATCATATGGAGTCTTGACATTCAAATAAAAACTTACCAAATGAGACGCGCAATAGAAATAAATCATAAAATTCAAGAGAAACAATTGAAGATAGGAACAGGCTCACAGGTGATCCTTCAGTTCAGTTCAGTTCAGTCACTCAGTTGTGTCCGACTCTTTGCGACCCCATGAATCAAAGCACGCCAGGCCTCCCTGTTCATCACCATCTCCTGGAGTTCACTCAGACTCACGTCCATCGAGTCCGTGATGCCACCCAGCCATCTCATCCTCAGTCGTCCCCTTCTCCTCCTGCCCACAATCCCTCCCAGCATCAGAGTCTTCCAATGAGTCAATCCTTTGCATGAGGTGGCCAAAGTACTGGAGTTTCAGCTTCAGCATCATTCCTTCCAAAGAAATCCCAGGGTTGATCTCCTTCAGAATGGACTGGTTGGATCTCCTTGCAGTCCAAAGGACTCTCAAGAGTCTTCTCCAACACCACAGTTCAAAAGCATCAATTCTTTGGTGCTCAGCCTTCTTCACAGTCCAACTCTCACATCCATACATGACCACTGGAAAAACCATAGCCTTGACTAGACGGACCTTAGTCGGCAAAGTAATGTCTCTGCTTTTGAATATACTATCTAGGTTGGTCATAACTTTTCTTCCAAGGAGTAAGCGTCTTCTAATTTCATGGCTGCAGTCACCATCTGCAGTGATTTTGGAGCCCAAAAATATAAAGTCTGACACTGTTTCCACTGTTTCCCCATCTATTTCCCATGAAGTGATGGGACCGGATGCCATGATCTTCGTTTTCTGAATGTTGAGCTTTAAGCCAACTTTTTCACTCTCCTCTTTCACTTTCATCAAGAGGCTTTTTAGCTCCTCTTCACTTTCTGCCATAAGGGTGGTGTCATCTGCATATCTGAGGTTATTGATCTTTCTCCCGGCAATCTTGATTCAAGCTTGTGTTTCTTCCAGTCCAGCGTTTCTCATGATGTACTCTGCATAGAAGTTAAATAAGCAGGGTGGCAATATACAGCCTTGACGGACTCCTTTCCTATTTGGAACCAGTCTGTTGTTCCATGTCCAGTTCTAACTGTTGCTTCCTGACCTGTATACAGATTTCTCAAGAGGCAGGTTAGGTGGTCTGGTATTCCCATCTCTTTCAGAATTTTCCACAGTTTCTTGTGATCCACACAGTCAAAGGCTTTAGCATAGTCAATAAAGCAGAAATAGATGTTTTTCTGGAACTCTCTTGCTTTTTCCATGATCCAGTGGATGTTGGCAATTTGATCTCTGTTTCCTCTGCCTTTTCTAAAACCTGTAGCACATCAATAAATATCCTGGGCTTATACAGAGAAGTTTAAAATTATGAAGTTAATAGGTTTATGGATTATATTTTCTTCACTGAGATATTTATATTTTTCCCTAAAATTAAGCTAGTTATCTGAATGATAGAAATTACTTAAAATGCAATTATTTGCTATATAATCAAATATAAACATATTTTGAAATATTATTGTAATTCCAATGAGATTTTTTATGACATCTCTTTTGAAAGTCTGCTTTCAATAAACATTACATGGAAACAATAGTTTACATGGTAAAATAGTGGTAAAATATAACGGTAAATGGAAAATAATGGTAAAATATAAATACGAAGCCTATTAAAATAACTGCTTTAGCCTTCTAAATAAAGACATACTAAGACTCTTCAGAGAAAATATAAATGATATGAATCCCAGTTATATATTTTATATTTTTATATCATTAACTATATATTTGAAAGTTATCAAATGTTACTATATTACTGAAAAATTATTACTTATGAACTTAACTCGGGGAAGGCAATGGCACCCCACCCCAGAACTCTTGCCTGGAAAATCCAATGAACGGAGGAGCCTGGTGGGCTGCGGTCCATGGGTTCACTAGGAGTCAGACACGGCTGAACGACTTCACTTTCACTTTTCACTTTCATGCATTGGAGATGGAAATGGCAACCCACTCCAGTATTCTTGCCTGGAGAATCCCAGGGATGGGTGAGCCCGGTGGGCTGCCGTCTATGGGGTTGCACAGAGTCGGACATGACTGAAGTGACTTAGTAGCATGAACTTAACTGAGAAAAAATAATCTGCCTTGTCAGTAAACAAAAATGACTTTCCATTCTTTATATGTAACAGTATAGGTTCTACTAGTAACCTTACACTAGTAGAAAATAATGACAATGTTATATACATACATTAAAAAATCATGCTAAAACTACTTTCTTTAGCACCCTGCCAGCTGATACTGTATGTCTATTGTGTCTAATTTACAGATTTAACTTTCCTTCTGTAGTTTTACTTTTGTTTAATAATATGAGTAAAGTACACAGAAGAATTCACATTAAATATTCCTATATTGATATTATAAATATAATAATAAAAGGTTTTTTTAAGCCATTGGGATACCATATCCTTCAAAATGACATGATATTATTTAATTAGATAGAAACCACATCCTGAATAACATTTTATCTCTTCATGAAGAAATTTATGTTATCTATCTTCATTTCATGTTTCAGTCACTTTTTCAAAAAATTAGAATTTGCTGTTGCCTCTTTGGTTGTTCTTGGCTCAGCACCTGTAACCCATTTTATCTCTTTCTCAAAGGTTTTGCCCTTTCACAGAACCTCTCTTCTATTGTCAATGACTAGTTATTCTCTTGTTGTCTCTGTTAAAGGACACATTTTATTTCAGTACAACCTTACACTTATTGCAGGCATTAGTAGTGATAATTACTTTGAGAGTATATACATTATAGAATTAGAGCTTCAGATGGAAAATATCAATCCCATCCTATTGATTTTCTCACCTTGCAACAAATAAAAAATCATTTAAATTTCTGGAAAAAATATTTGCTCTTTTAAATTGCATCTGTGATTTGAACTGATGCAAGTTTAATGAACTTCCATATTATAATTAACTGCTGTTCAGTATAAATTTGAAAATAGTACACCTAATCAGTCGACCTGAAATAAAATAAGTGAACAGCATTCTCCATTGCATGTGAGCTTTTAAAAATCAATTTGAAACAAGAGGAGAGGGAAAATATAAATGATAAATGAGGACTCTCCACATTACCACATGGATAGATGAAGAGATTTCATAGATGGTTGTTATTACTATAAATATAAAAATGCAATTTTGGAGGTGTATATCCTACCACTTTAAGAGAAAGCAATACACCATGAGATAGGCTGAGTTAACATGAAGATTAGATAATCATGAAAGACTTTGCTACTGGAGATCACTGATAATATGGAGGTACTTTAGGATTTAAAAGAATAAAAATGGCAAGTCTATTTATGTGCAGTGAGAGTAACTATAGTGTGCATGCATGTTAAGTCTTCAGTTGTGTCTGATTCTGTGACCCTATGAATGGTAGCCCACCAGGTTCCTCTGTCCATTGGATTTTCCAGACAAGAATACTGGAATGGATTGTCATGTCCTTCTCTGCATAACTATAGGATCATTCTCAAACACATTTCAATGGAAAATGATTTGCTTTGTTTATTTGTCACAGACTGATACTTAAGAAAAGGAAGAAAGTAATTTTTCATGACTAGATATAAACTGACAAGTCCTTTATAACCTTCACATTGAATGAAGCAGAAGCACAGCAACACACCACTTAGATGATTCACCAAGGAGAGACATTCTGTTTACTATTGTTATTTTTCTAAAACTGACCTAACTTATTCACTGCAGAGAAAGTCTCTAATCAATTCACAATTCCCTTGTTTTAGAAAAGTACTTAGCAGCAGATATAGAAATAAAAGGAAAAGGTACGATAATTCTTACTTACAAGAAATGAAATGCAACATTTTTTGTGTTGCATTTATTGTTGTGAAAAGTTACTTTCAATTTGACTGTGATAATCAGAGTATGTCTACATATGGTAGAACTAATACATTCAGAAATCCTGATTTGATGACATGATTCTTGCTATCTGACTAGTTCTCTCCTCCACACCCACTGATATGATTTTTAAAAGATTAAATTTTCTAAAATATGGAGAAGGAAATGACAACCAATTGCAGTATTCTTGTCTGGGAATCCCATGAACAGAGGAGCCTGGTTAGCTACAGTCCACCTGGTCACAAAAGAGTTGGACATGACTGAGCGACTTTCAGTTTCTAAAATATTTATTTTTCTGGCTGCATGGGTCTTAGTTGCCACATGAACTCCAGCTGTGGCCTGTAGGCTCAGTAGTTGTGGCCCTTGGGGTTAGTTGTTTTGTTGAGTGTCAGATCTTAGATCCCCAACCAGGTATTAAAACAATGTTCCCTGCATTGCAAGGCAGATTCTTAACCACTAGACCACCAGGGAAGTCCCTAAGTTTCTTTTTTCCTCCCCCAAACTATGATCTTTTTACTTTGCATCTTAGTACCGCTGATTAACAATGTTCTGGTAGTTTCAGGTGAACAGCTAAGGGACTCAGCTAAACTTAGTTGGACACACCTAAAGTTACATTCATTATTTCCCCAAAATTGTAATTGATCCACAGTTTATCTACAGGTGGTCCAGTTTCCACCTGTTTCTGACATATGTAGTCCAATTATCATTTGGTTGGAGAAGGGCATGGCAACCCACTCCAGCATTCTTGCCTGGAAAATTCCATGGACAGATGAGCCTGGTGGGCTACAGTCCATGGAGTAATAAAGAGTCAGGCACAACTGAATGATTAACATTATATCATTTGGTGGCTTTCATGTAAATTCAAAAACATTTTTCCCATATTTAGAAAAGAAACTTTTAAAAGTTTAGGTGTATCCATACTTGAGAAAGAGACTGAAGTAGCCATCCTTAGAGGGAAAAAAGAATGCAGTGACTCCTCAAGTCACTGCAACAGCCTTAATTTGTGTTTTGCTTGCAAATATGACCATGAAGTATCTAGGAAGTTAATTAGATAAATTTTCTATTTTCAGTTGGTCCAGGGAATAACTTATCAGTTGACAAAGTAAACATAGCTCTGAAAATTTACCCTTTACTTACTATCAAAACTCTGGTAACAATTATGTACTCTTTGGCAACAGCTAATATGCTAACAAATTTCACATAGGATATGTGTCTATTCTCCGACAAAACTAAATCAAATATAAATCTCTCTATACACCTCATGGAAACTTATATTACCATATGTAAGATAGATAGCCAATGGGAATTTGCTGTATGGCTCAGAAAACTCAAACAGGGCCGCTGTATCAACCTAGAGAGGTAGGGTGAGGAGGGAGATGGAAGGGAATTTCAAAAGGGAGGGGATATATGTATACATATGGCTGACTCATGTTGAGGTTTGATAGGAAACAGCAAAATTCTGTAAAGCAATTATCCTTCAATAAAAAAATAAATTAATTTTAAAAATAAGAGATTAAATTTTGAATGAGTTTTAGGAATATAAAGTGATATTTTATATTAAATATGTTAGTTTATGATATATATTATATAATAATTTAGTTGAGGCCATATTAGAAGAAATCAGCAACCTCCACTTTGGAACCACTTTTCTAAATGTAGCTGAACAGAGAAAAATTATGGGTTAAATTTCTGGTGACCCTTGGAAGAATTTGAGAGATTATTAATTAGATTTTATTTTGACCTTTAAATAGATGAAATACATGAAATTTAGAACTCTGGGTTTCTGCACCTATAATAGATGAAAGCTTTTAGAGTAGCTGAAAAATCTGTGCAGCCAATATTATTAATTAAGAAAAATGAACACAGATTTAACCAGTTGCTTTCAATATAATATATATTTATTAGAAATAAACATTAATTTAAACTTATTCTTAAGTAGTAAGTATTCATAACTGGATTTATTTTCCAAAATTAAAACTAATTTCTGTGTTGGTTATTATTTGAAACTTTGAAATTTTACAACATAATGTACACCATAACCTGTAAAATTTTAAATTAAGAGCAGTGTTACTCAAAAAGGGCATGCAATATGTTTAAAAATGAGATAGATTTAAAAGTAATTCATGTGAACCAGTAAATTCTCTATTTTTCATGAATTGTGTTTCAGCATTTTCAACAGAATTTAAAAGTGTACTAAACTATATTATGTGGCAAAATTATGACCCATAGGATGTTTATGCTCATACTTTAATTATTTAAAACACATAAAAAGAGACCAAGTATCTCAATAATTTTCATATGTGTACCTATAAACTGTGAGTAATTCATAAAGTGTTGTAATCATTACATTAATGAAGGGCAGTACAGTAACCATGATGCCTAAACACATAACTCATAATGGTCCATGATGCCAGAAGTAAATTTTATATATATACCAAAGGTTAGCCATTCTAAGGGAAAAGTCCCTGCACCCCCACTCCAGTACACTTGCCTGGAAAATCTCATGAATGGAGGAGCCTGGTGGGCTGCAGTCCATGGGGTCACACAGAGTCAAACATGACTGAGCAACTTCAATTTCACTTTTCACTTTCACTTTTCACTTTTGTGCATTAGAGAAGGAAATGGCAACCCACTCCAGTGTTCTTGCCTGGAGAATCCCAGGGACGGGGGAGCCTAATGGACTGCTGTCTATGGGGTCGCACAGGACACGACTGAAGTGACTTAGCAGCAGCAGCAGCAGCCATCTTAATAACCTGCATTTTGTAAAGTTGTATTTTGCAAAGACTATGTAACAACACCTCTGTAATGTATCACAGTGCTGTCCTGCGCTTAGACATTCAGTCGTGTCTGACTCTTTGCAACCTCATGGACCAAGAGCCCCACCAGGATCCTCTGTCCATGGGGATTCTCCAGGCAAGAATTCCTGCAGTGGTTTGCCACACCCTCCTCCAGGGGATTTTCCCAACCCAGGAACAGAAGCCAGGTCTCCCACATCGCAGGCAAATTCTTGACCATCTGAGCCACCAAGGAAGCGCAAGAATACTGAGGTGGGTAGCCTATCCCTTCCCCAGGGGAACTTCCCATCTCAGGAATCAAACCAGTATCCTGCATTGCAGGTGGCCTACTCCGGAAGCCCAACACAATGTTACCTGTTTAGTATTCTAAAAATAAAAATTATGTTTGCAAAATAAGTAATAATACAAAACTATATTTATGATACTTGAAATATAGCTTGAATTTTAAAAATGAATTAGAAACAGGTTCTGAGCATACATATCCTCTTCATTAATTAAATACCAGTATGGAGTATTTTTCTGTTTTATAAACTATAAATGCTTTCCTTTATTTACTTGCCGCATCTTGTTCAGAGATACCCAAAACATAGTATTTAACCTTAGTAACATTCAGCTTACCTCGTGGTTCAGCTGGTAAAGAATCTTCCTGCAATGTGGGAGACTTGAGTTCAGTCCCTGGGTTGGGAAGATTCCCCTTGAGAAGGGAAAATCTACCCACTCCAATATTCTGGCTGGAGAAATTCATGGACTGTATAGTCCATGAGGTCACAAAGAGTCAGACACAACTGAGAGACTTTCACTTTCAACATTCAGCTTAAGATAATTGGAAACAATCTTTTTTTGATACAATAGTCTTATTTTTATCTATTCTGTAGTCTTTATATTTTACAGTCATTTCCATTTCTAAAAGAGCAGTTTATTGTCTCATGAGAGTAAAAATAATAGCCATCTAATTGTTCCTCCCATTGTTCACTTTTACCATCCTATAGTCATTTCTGAAATGTGACTACTTCAATAAGGTCCACACTCCCTGGGGAGGTATACAGAAGTTTCATGATCAGATTCTTTTCNTGAATGGATAGTAGCTTCTAGTCTTTACCTCATTTGGTCCTTAATGGAAGTTATGCCACTCCCTTTGAGTACTGTCTATGAAGGGGCAGTGGTTCCTCCTTGAAATGATGTCAGGGCAGGGTGGAGAGGGTACTCCATTTGGTTTTGTCCGATAGTTAAATGCGGGGACACAGGCTGCCATGGCCAGACCTTGTGTTTTCTTTGAAAACAAGAAATTTAGATTTTTTAAGTTGAATCCTCTGCTTTTTAAATACTGCTGATTAATTCAGAAAATTTTAAAAAGCTTGAATGTTGGCCAAGCAAAACACTTTATATAAGCCACATTTGGCCCAAACCTCTGGTTTTGCATCCTTTTGAGTTTTGTTTTTTATTTTGGTAGAAATTGCTGGGGTTTCTCCAAGATGGCCGTAGGAATTAGGGAGGTGGAATCGGAAACTAAATGTCCAGAGATGAAAGGATTTGATAGATCTAAATAGTGGAATATTATACAGCTGAAATCAAGAATAAAGAAGCTGAACACATTTGGAGGAAGCTTCAAGATACATTAAAGTGAGAAGCAAAGACAGGTGTCTAATAAGCTCATAATTTGTGTGCAAACAGTTATATGGTTCCCTCAGAATAGAAACTGTATAGTTAGGGTGCAAGGGAAGGACATGTTGCTGTTGTATTTTTTTTAATAAAAATGTAAGAAAATGGGGAATTGTGGCATTCACTGGTAGTTTACTGTCTGGATGTCTCCTTGGCTCAAAGTTGTTCTCTCTGAATGTTGACCCTGCCTGTCTGGCCAGGTGGATGCTAGGCCAAAGAAGAACCAATCAGATTCTTTCTCCTGGAGATGTGGACCCTATTCCTAGGGTGGTCTGGGCTTTACCCAGTCACAGGGATGAGGGAAGCCCCCACATTCTGGAGCAGGAGCCCCAGAATGGCCTGGCTTCTGGTCTTCCCAAGGCTGGCTGATCTACTTAGATTTGTCAGTATTTTTCTTTGAAAAGCCCTTCCCTTCCCCCCGCAGTCAGATTCTGCTGTTTGCAGTTAAAAGAACTGTCCTGAAGCAGGCGGAGTGATAGAGGAGCTGCCTGGGGTCCCTTGTAAAGATTGTCCTGAAGCAGTTAGCCACTAGCCCACTCTTGGTTCAACTCCTCTTCAACCAAGAGGCGTTGGAATGTGGAAAATGCAGACATTCTTACTTGTGCCCAATTCCCCAAGCCATCTCTGCCTGACAGCCCAGGGCTTTCTAATCTAAAAAGCTCAGCTCCCAACCTCAAATAGGAAGACCCAGAGAGACACCTAGGTCACCTAGCTGACTTAATAAGTGCACCTTTGTGGAGACTCTCACTAAGCAGCTCTGCCTTCCTGATCCTTGCTTTCTCTACTTGAGAAATGGGGATGCTCTGGCCCACTGGTTTTCAAATGGTCAGGGAGCTCCATTGGTCCCCTGACATGCAGTCAGGGTATTGTAAGGAGGGCAAGATGTATTTAAGGCTCAGCCCTTACTCAGACCCCCAATAAACACACAGTGTTAACTGCTTGCTTTGCAAACACAACTTAAAAACTGAACCCTTGCTCTTGGAGGAGCCTATCAACTCATCCCCTGAGAAATATCAAAGGGTCAAAACCAGGAAGATTTGGTTGTGGCAATAGCATTCCCTGAGCCAAGCCTGGAGCCCAAAGACTCTCCAAATAAGGGCTGTAATCCTTTATTAGATATGATCTCTCCCCGGTATAACTTGCTGCATTTTTCCTCTTAACCAAGCTAACCAATCCATCAAGGTTAAAAATCTATCCAGTCCCAGAGATTCATTCTCCTGGTGCAAAGATGTCCAGGGTAAGGTGGGGTGCTGGGCCAGCAAAGCAGCTGCCAGGCTGGAAAGGGAGAGAGGGTGACTGAGTGCTCTGAATGCTGCTGTGCTGAAAAATGGGGAGCAGAGAGGACCGGTGTGGTACCAATGGTTCTCCATGCTGGGGATTAGTTCGGAGTTTTCTTCTGGCCTTGAAGGGAGCGGAACAGCTGCCTCAGCTGTTTCTTCCGATCATTGACGCAGCCTGGAAGGGAAGTGGAGAGTTGACTGGAATGGGCTGTCCTTGGTAGAGGGGTCTTGGAGTAGAAGGGGCCAATGTAGAAGGAGGGGCCAGCAGAAGCCATGCAACCACAGATGGTTTCCCAGGTGGCGCTAGTGGTAAAGAACCCACCTGCCAATACAGGAGAGGTAAGAGATGTGGGTTTGATCCCTGGGTCAGGAAGATCCCCTGGAGGAGGGAAAGGCAACCCACTCCAGTACTCGTGCCTGAAGAATCCCATGGACAGAGGAGCCTGGTGTGTTATAGTCCATAAGGGTTCAGAGTTGGGCATGACTGATGCAACCTAGCATGCATCCCCTCCTAATTGCCATGACTATTAGGTCACTTAACTCTGAGCATCAGTTTTCTCATCTGTACATCAGGATACCTGCTTTATGGGGTAAATGCAAGGATCAGGTAATATTCGCTGGGGGCTTAGCCCAAATCAGGGGCTACTTCAGGTGAGGATGTAGATTTGACTTGAGCTTTCACAGGAATAATGTGCAAGAGAAGAGGTTTGCAGAGGTTGAGTAGTTTGCCCCAAATTGCACAGTTAGTAGCAGGACTGAGGCTTGAACCCAGGCTGCTTAGCTCCAGAGGCCAAGCTTTTAACCACTTCCCCATACTGCCCTGCCTTCTGGCTTTGCTCCGTGAAAATGCACGTAAAGCTGGCACAGTGCCTGGTACCTAAATCTTGTGTGTCAGGCACATTCAGCTAAGAGGTGGATCTTGCCCACAGGTGGCTCCTACTCTCGTGGGAGAGTGTCCCAGGCAGTTCAGGCTGACTTCACATCCTCTCTTAGTGCATTCACAGTGTTTCTTTTGTGCTCAGAGCTAATCCTTGAGGCAACTCCATGGTCATTTAATCTTGTGCCAGGCACACTGATGGCACCTCACAAACTCTGGTTGAATGAATGAATCCCCATGGGCACAACTACTGACCTGGAGGTATCTGCCATGTTTCTCAGCTCCCCAGAGCCCCACCCCTGCCTCCTAGGCACTCACAGCAATCAACGCTTCCCTGAGCTGAAAGTCCACTAAATGCCAATCCCCGGGGTTTTCCAAAGTGAGTTCCGTGGAACCTTAGCCTTAAGGTTCATAATTCATTCATAGTTCACAAACCTTCATGTCCAATGCAAATCTCTTGGAGTTCTAGGCTCATCTCTGTTATCTGTTGATCTTTTCACCAGATCACCAACACATCCCTAATTGATTTCATCAATACTCTTCTCACCCCCAGCCAGCTCCTCTTATATTCAAAACCACCCACCCAGATACTCAACTGGAGAACCACTGTTCTGAGTCTTTGCTGCTTAAATACGGTGCAGGAACCATTGGCACTGATATGGGAGGTGGATTGTTAGCAAGGTGGCTGCGACAATCCTCTTGGTCCTCTATGGACCTCTCTGCAAAGTAACTGTGCCACTCCTCCCATCAAGAGGTGGCGTCTATTTCCTTGCCCCCTGAATCTGGGCTGGACAGGCTTTGGCTAATGGACTGTGGCAGAATGACACGGGATTTCTGAGCCTAGGCCTCAAGAGGCTTCACTATCTTCTCTCGCCTTCTTGGAACCCTGAGACTACTGTGTGAACGAGTGGCCGCCTGGGAAAAAAGGCAGCTGACAGCCCGTCTCAACCACCGCACATGTGAATGAGCTATCCTAGGCCACCATGTCTCAGCAAATCTGCTAGGTGCCTGCACCCCTGTGAGAGACCCCAAGCCACACCTAAAGAATCATAAGCAAATAAGATAGTCGTTTCAAGCTGCAAAGCTTCAAGAGAATTTGTTACATAACAATAGTTAACTATTAAGGGGCTTTTAGGTGTGCAGACTCTTAGCCCTCTTCTTCCAGACCTACTCAATCAGAACAGCATTTTAACAAGATTCCCAGGTGATTGTACAGCTTGAAAGCACTGTGTAGTCATCCTCCAACAACGCCATGTGGCAGGCACTAGGGGTCTGCCGTGGGAGAACCATTCACAAACCGCCTCTCCTTTGCCTTTCTCAAAGCAAACTGCTTAGTACTTGACTTCCCGGGCTTCCTGGCAGCTGAGGTGCCATGTGACCCGGCTCTAGTGGGTGAGATGTCAGCAGGGTTACCTGCTTTCCTTTTGGAATAGCCAAAGCTTGAAGGAAAGGCTTTGGCCCTTGGGCCTGCCTGGGATAAGGACACAGTGTCTGGAGTTGGAGCAGCCTTGAGGCAACAAGCGTGAGCATCAGGGCTAACAGGCTGAATGTGGTAAAGAAAGGAAAGATCTGGGCCCTTGGTGGCACCGTGCAGCTGTCACTACGGCCTGCCCCATGACTTCTGGTGACTCAAGACAAATCAGTTCCTCTCTGGATAACTATCAGTTTGTTAGCTGTTTGCAGCTAAACCCAATCCTAAATCACACCAAACCCTAAAAGATACTCAAAACTTTACATCAAAAAAAAAGGAAGAAAAATGCCACAAACAAAAAGGAAAATGACAAATTCATTTTGTTTGAATGGAAATATTCAAACAAAAGGAAAATATTTACAGTAAGTTTGACAGAGGGAAAATATCCTCAATATATTAATATCCAAGGCCTTTACAAATTTAGAAAAATGGAAGCCCACTGGGGGAAAAAAATAAGTATGGACAGCTTACAAAAGAACAGCTGCAAATTTTAAATCTGAAGCCTCACACATAATCAATGGAATGCACAGAAAAGAAGTAAATATTTTTACCTATGAAGTTGGCAAAGGTTTTTTTGTTGTGCTGCTGCTGTCTTTTTAAATTCAGAGCTTGCAAATTTGTGTAATCTTTCTAAGAAAGCAATTTGACTGTAATAAGTCCATCTTTTTAACCCACTAGTTCTATTCCTAGGAATCTGTCCTAAAAAAAATAGCCAGTTTCAGTTGAACTTTCTTTGAGAGGATGTCCTCACAGCATTATTTATAAAAGTGAAAAACTGGAGTCATGCCAAATGCTCAATTATGTGAAATTGGTTTCATAAATTTGGGGATGTTTTGCAGCTGTATGGTAATTTTGTTTCTAATTTTGCCAAGGGACAAGTGCTAGCAGCCTAGCTTTCAGGTTTGGAAGCTGGACAGATTGGGTTCAGGGCCTCTCTCACCACTTATGACCAAGACCGTTGGCGTGTGATCTAACATCGGGAGACCCTTTCCACATCTGTAAAGTAATCAAGGCTGCCTAAAAGTAAAATGAGATAATGTATGTAAAGTAGTCTGGACCTGGCCATGGTGTGTTTCCAAAAGAGAGTGAGTGAAGGTTGCTCAGTCGTGTCTGACTTTAGTCCATGGAGTCTTCGGCCAGAATACTGGAGTGGGTAGCCTTTCCCTTCTCCAGGGATCTTTCCAACCCAGGGATCAAACCCAGGTCTCCCACATTGCAGGTGGATTCTTTACCAGCTGAGCNTGACTTTAGTCCATGGAGTCTTCGGCCAGAATACTGGAGTGGGTAGCCTTTCCCTTCTCCAGGGATCTTTCCAACCCAGGGATCAAACCCAGGTCTCCCACATTGCAGGTGGATTCTTTACCAGCTGAGCCACCAAGGAAGCCCCAAAGAGAGGCTCTTACTAATGTTATTGAATGAGCTGGAAAATGCTATGTGGAAAAATTAGACTCAAGGCTTCAGCCCAATGCCAATTTTGTAAGAAAAAAATATGAATATATGCATTTTTGTAAAATTGGAAGGAAATACACCAGATTGTTAAAGATGGTTATGTTTGGATGATTTTTTTCGTTTCTTTCTTTAGTTTTCAAATATTCTACAATGAGTGTGAATAATTTTTATAGTCAGGGAAATTTTAAAAGCCAAGTTTAAGGTCAAGCCCTGAAGTCTTTAATTTACCTTAGCAACATATCGTATTTTTTGTTTATGTGCCACCTAAGCTTTTTGAATGGAGAAGGCGATGGCACCCCACTCGNTTATAGTCAGGGAAATTTTAAAAGCCAAGTTTAAGGTCAAGCCCTGAAGTCTTTAATTTACCTTAGCAACATATCGTATTTTTTGTTTATGTGCCACCTAAGCTTTTTGAATGGAGAAGGCGATGGCACCCCACTCGAGTACTCTTGCCTGGAAAATCCCATGGATGGAGGAGCCTGGTAGGCTGCGGTCCATGGGGTCACGAAGAGTCGGACCCGACTGAGCAACTTCCCTTTCACTTTTCACTTTCATGCATTGGAGAAGGAAATGGCAACCCACTCCAGTGTTCTTGCCTGGAGAATCCCAGGGACGGGGGAGCCTGGTGGGCTGCCGTCTATGGGGTCGCACAGAGTCGGACACGACTGAAGCGACTTAGCAGCAGCAGCAGCAGCAAGCTTTTTGAAATCTGCCTCATAAAAGATGAATAATATCTTTCACCACATGCCGTGCAGTATTCTAGGCGTATATTGAGATGGAAACTATCAAACTATCAAATGAGGAACAGGTTAAGTCCCTTGCTCAAGGTCACACAGCTGGTAAATTTTAGACCAAATTAAAACATTCTGGGGTTCCCTGGTGGCTCAGATGGTAAAGAATCCACCTGCAACATGGGCAATCTAGGTTCAATCCCTGGGTTGGGACGATCCCCTGGAGGAGGGCATGGCAAGCCACTCCAGTATCCTTGCCTGGAGAATCCCCATGGACAGAGGAGCCTGGCGGGCTGCAGTCCATGGGATCACAGAGTTGGACATGACGGAGTGACTAAGCACAGCACAGCGCACTAAATCAACACAAGTGTACACAGAGAAAAGTACAAAACAATAGAAATCTAGCAAAACGTTCTAACCTCCATGACAAGTTGCCTCTCAGACTACTTGCTACCTCCCATGTACCCACTCCCCGCCTAGCCCCATATACCGAGATGTGTGTTGGTCACGAAGTTCCCCGTCCCCGATAGGTCAGGACCCCCCTCTTCTCTGCTGACAGGGCCATCGTTCCACATGAGGTCAAAGCCTCCCACTCGCTTCTCCCTTCCTGTGAGCCTGGACAAGCAAGAGATGCAAAGGGTTAATGAAGGTTCACCTGATGGGGCCCTCAAGCCAGGGCCCTGAACCCTCCCAGCACCCTACTGGTGCCCACCCTGTCAGAGTACCTTCTTTTGTCCATCCAAATTGGAGAATGACCTCAGGGGGTCATCCCCCATTTGTCCCCAGGCTTCCACACTTGGCCCCAGTAACGAGCTTTCTGGTTTAAAGTCTGCTGTCCCTCCCAGACTAGACTCCATGAAGGTGAGGACTAGGCCTGTCATGTCCTTTATTTACTGTGTCCCCAGTGTTTAGCACAAGGCCTGGCATGTGGGGGACCTCAAGTGTTTGATGAAGGAATAAGTGATGGGGGATAAGGGTGGTGGACACCTGAGGTTCTGCCTGCTCAGCATCCATTTCACTTTATTTAGCCTTTGGATACCTGGGTTTTTCTTTTTGAAAACCAGGCCTCACTCTCTCACTCTCGTGGTTCAAGTGGGGTTGACCCCAACCCCTGGGAGTGGGCACAAGACCTAGGCTTTGTCAATCAGAGTCCCAGTGATTGATTCAGGGATGGGCATGTGACTCAATCCCACCAGGGAGCAATGAGAGTCAGCCCTCAAACTTTTGCTGGAATAACTGGGGAGAAACTAACACAGAGAAAAGAGATGAGAGAGGAAAGTGAGAACAGACAAACCAACCAACGCCATCTGAGCCATTCCTGAAGTCAAACCTTGGATCTTTCTATTATATATACATCATTGTGAGTTAGACATGTTAAAATAAATTACCTTTGTAAATTAACAACCCTGAGAATTAGATATGAAATCTCCCACTTTACAGATGAGGACACAGGTTCAGAGAGTAGTGACTGGGTCAGTCAGGAAAGGTTGAGGAAATCCTGCGGGACTGAATCTCAGAAAGCTGTAGTTGGCCCTGCTCTGCTGGGTCAGGGCTGGGTCCTTCGGCCAGGACCTGATCCTTTGTGAACATCACAGTTTCCCCACCTGTGAAACAGTGGAGCAGGGGAAGGTGGAGGGGCCAGAGACATCTCTGAGGTCCTCTCAAGTTCCAGGGTTCCAAGTTCTCTCTCCTTGGTAGGAGCCCTGATGGTGAGGTACAGGGGTGTATGAGCGAGGCTGCCCTCTCTCACCGGGCCTCCATGTCCACAATGTGCAGGGTGTCTTCCAGGAGGCAGGTCTTGAGCTCATAGTCCTCCTGGCTGCTGGCTGTCAATGATGGGGACGCATTGACCTCCAGGAGCCACCTGGGCAGGGAAGGGGAATGGAAAATCTTAAGGTTGCCTGGTCCCTGGAATTTCACGAGAGACTAGATGAGGTGCTTGGGCCCCACCCTCAATTCAACCAGCACTGCTGTCTCTACGTTTTGATCTGAAGAAAGGTTTCAGGTACTAAAACTTTTGAAAACTGTCACACACTTGAAACCCCCACAGGGTCCAGGTGTTAACTTAAATGAAGCAAGCTGGTGGGGTAAGAACAATTTTGTGACCTCGTGATTATTACTCCTTTGGCTTCTTTCAAAAGAGCTGGTGTGTGAGAGAAACTTTCCTAGTGAACATTTGTCTATAAATGGTAACCAGCAGACTTCCCTCGTGGTCCAGTGGTTAAGAGTCTACCTTCTAATGCAAGGGACATGAGTTCAATCCCTGGTGGGGGAATTAAGATCCCACATGCATCCTTAATACCTTTTTTCAAACAGTGATATTTGGACTTTTCAAATTTTGGAACTAGGTATTTTTGTCTAGTACTAAAAGTTTAAAAATGTGTATTATCTGTAAAAACTTGATGTTGAAAAATATGTTAAAATGTTACTGGCCAATTAAAAAAAACTCAGATCCCACATGCATGGGGGCAACTAGCCCGTATGCTGCAATGAAGTGCAGATGCAGCCAAATAAATCAATAAAAGTATTAAATAAAAGATGGTTTTTAAAAAATGGTAACCAGCCTGCCAATCAGGGGNCCCACATGCATGGGGGCAACTAGCCCGTATGCTGCAATGAAGTGCAGATGCAGCCAAATAAATCAATAAAAGTATTAAATAAAAGATGGTTTTTAAAAAATGGTAACCAGCCTGCCAATCAGGGGGGTAGGGAGTGGCAGGGGGGTAGGCCTGTGGTGGGCTGGGAAGAGCTTCCACCTCTGAAAGGGTGGCTCTGGCAGCTCAAGCAGAGTGTTGCCCTGTGCGCATATGAACCCAGAATTCTAAGACCCTCTGACTCTTCCAAAACATCCCAATGTTTGTGCAAACATCTTCCAGTTATGGGAGATGGTCGATGAAAATCAACCCAATGAAAAAAAACATTCTGAAGGTCAAACTCAAAGTGTCTGCAGGCCAAAAGCAGCCCAAGGGCTTCTAGCCTGTGACCTCTGGTTTTCTTCAGCCCTGTTGGTTGACGGACAGGAATCTGGGGCACAGAGGGAGGAGGGCTCACCTAGCAGGTCAGTGAGAGACTGGGGCCCCCTTTTCCTATCCACTGCCTCCTCCTAAGCTCATTTCCCCCATCAGTGTCCACGTTAATGCCTGTAGCACAGCTTGAGGGCAAAGGAGAGAGACCTGCTGGTGCCTGGCCCTGGCTTCTCTTGAACTTGGGCCTGACTTAGGTCTTGCTCTAGGGCTCCTATTCCTGGCTCAGAAAGGCCCCCAAGAGCAATACAGTGACCCTGGGGAGAAGGCTGGGTCCTGGAGCCATAGTGCTGGTGGAAGCTGCCCAGTCCAGGAACACGGACTCTGGGCCCAGCTCAGCCCTGGACTTACGGCATGACCTCAAGCTGCCTGGACAACCCCACTGGGCTTCTGTGCCCTGTTGTATCACCCAAAGGCCATCAGTGTGTTCCCTGACAGCTCGGGTGTGTTCAACCACCTCGTGAGCACTGTAGGAAGGCACAAAATCTGGGAACTGACATGGTAATAATACTCCCTTGCCCGGCCCTTTGCATCCTCAAAGCACCAGGATTCACAGAGGGGGAGTTTCTTGCCTGACGGGAGGGGAGGATCACTGACTCAGCAGATGCTTGGGAAAGGCCACAGTGTCGAACATGGGGCTCATTTCTTCCTCATAACATTTCTCTCTACGCAGTGACCGTTTTACAGCCCAGCAAGTCAAGGCTCAGAGAAGGGAAGCATGCCCAGCTAGGAAGTTGCAGAGCTGAGCTTAAAGCCAGGCAGTCTAGGTGCAGCGTGTGTAAAACATCCCTTC
>SJYV01035025.1:268689-363888 GCA_006410875.1 Neotragus pygmaeus | reverse complement strand
CCACCAGCCCATCCACTTACGGCTTGAGGTCCTGATCTATGAGGATGTCATAGCCGTACAGCTCAAAGCAGTGCTTGTCGCTGATAATCACCTTCTGCACGCTCTGCAGGCTTCTGATGAAGATGTTGTCCATGTCGCTGAAAAGCGTCTCTACTGCCTCGGGCCCGTGCTTGGACGCCAGGTACTGCCGGAAACGTTGCAGCATCCACTTGCAGCCCTGGGCCCCACCACCAGGTTGAGAGAGGAAACTTTAGTCAGCCCAGACCTGGCCAGCCCGGACGGCCATTCGCCATTAGCACAGACCTTAGTCTTGGACAAGGGGAGCCAGCCCTGAGTCCTGTGATGAGCAGAACCCTTCCAGGGCAGAATCTGCACTCCCAAGGAGGTGTGGCCCACCCAGCGCCTGGGCCTCTTTTTCTAGAGCACCGCCTGCTATCCGCCACCCTAGAATTCTCTGCCCAAACGCCTTGCACCGGCCTCTTCCCTGGGCCTGCCCTTTGAGGACAGATTGCACTGACCATGTGGGTACCCCGAGACCCAGGGAGTCACCCACAGCTTGCTGTTCTGGGTGGGTACGTGTTTGCAGGAGGCCCCCACAGGGTGGTGGAGAGCTGGGGACCAGCTCTTCTGTACTCGTCTGTTCTGGCTTTTAACTCTGAGAAGTCAGTATGCTAAATATTAACCTGGTCTTCTGGCAGGTTATTAGGTAGGTAGGTAATAGATAGATAGATAATATATCTGTCAAGGTAGAACGACACAATACATATCGTTAAAGGGTGTACTGGTTTGATCTGTAACTCTTAAACATTTAAACACGTGATCTGTGGGCCTCCATGTGTACGCTTACCCTGGGCCCTGAAAACAGGCAGTGACCTGACCTCTCTGGAGAACTCTCCTGGGCTCTCCCTCCTCACCACCCCACCCCAGTCCCAGAGGCCATATCCGAGGGCAGAAGCCCAGCTTCTCACCTTCTTCGGGTGGTAGTCGGGAGATGTCTTTTGCACGGCAACATTGGTGAGGTGAACGTCTGGTAGAGGTTAGTGGTCAAGGGCCAGTGTGGATAAGAAGGGTAGCCCCCAGGGACCAAACTGAGACACTTGCTTGGGAATCTCTGAGGGAAGGCTACCAAACAGCCCAGAGCTCAGGTGTGTGGGTTTTGAAGTCAGATGGACTCAGGTCCAAATCATGCCTGCATCTATCTTTACTGGTTGTGGGCTCCTGAGCAAGCCGCTTAACCCCTCTGAGCCTGTTTCCCTCCTATTGCATGCCAGTGGCTAGTACAATGGTGACCTCCCAGGGTTACCTGAAAGGTCAGATGAGATGCTGTGGAGAAGCACCTCTCTCAGTGCTGGCACAGCTGATACTATTAGATTAGTTACGACTGTCCCTCTCTAGAGGAGAGAACCCTTTCTAACAAGGAGAGACACCAAATACAGAACAGCCTTCTCAGGATGTTCTGAGCTCTCTGTCACTAGAGAGGCTTAGACTGTGTGGCTACTTTGTGGGAATATTGAAGAAATGACCCAGCACTGGGATGGGGTCAAGATGGCTGCCTTTGAAGTCCCAAACCTGAGAGTCTGCCTTTTGGTATCGTCACCATCACCGGTATCGTCACCACCGGTAACGTCAGCAACATTTCAAAGCTTATAGAGCATATTCACACACAAATCACTTTTCCCCAAATCACTCCCATCTCACAGAAAGGCTCAGAGAGACAGCCACTCCGCATACCCCATGCTCCCCCACATAACTAAGTAGGATGGAACCCAAAACCTCACGAAGAGGCAAAACATAACTTTCTCCTGGACTTGGTGAAACAGGCAGGGTCCTAGGACCAGGACCCTTTGCTGCAGTGCTTGCACCTGGACAAACATCTCCTCAAGCAAAATTACAAAGAAACTATAAGGGACTAAAAAGAACTGCGTGCAGGTGCAACTGGGGAAAATTACAGACAAGATACAAAGAGACCAAAGAGCCCTACTTCCACTTCTGAAGGCTGGGGAGCAAAAGCAGGAAGTCAGGAGCAAAAGCAGAGTACTGCACACAGCACCACCAAAAGGGCGGGCAAACCACCTATGCCAAGCTTCCAGCTTGACCCCTGGACACGCCCCTACCCTCACCCCATAGAAATAACCAACTCCTCACGCCTCGGTGAGCCCAGCTGGCACGGGCACCTGTTATTTGTTCTTGTTCCCCTCTGCTGCAGCAGGGACCCCAATAAAACCTTCCTGTATTTCTTGCCTCTGATCAATTTCTATTGATTGAGGTGGCCGACAACCCTGGTCGGTAAGATTGGACCGTTCACAGATGGGGAGGTAGAGCCTCCAGGTCACTGATCCAAGTCTGACTCCCCTAACACAGATGTTTCTCCATGTTTGTGGCACATCCGGCAGGACTGCATCCTCTCCAGAGGAGGTGGGTATCCTCTCTAGCACCATTTTCCTAGAATGCCTTCTTTATAACTCTTCAAAGACTTTTTGGTCACACTTGTCTGAGAGTTTTTCTGCCTTAATTTCAAAAGAATAAGCACATAACAAACCACTAAATAAGAAGAGAACCCTTACATTTTTGGTCAATTGATTTAGTAATTAAGTGAGGGCAAGCATCATCTTGGGCTTCCCTACTAGCTCAGTTGGTAAAGAATCCTCCTGCATTGCAGAAGACCCCGGTTCGATTCCTGGGTTGGGAAGATCCCCTGGAGAAGGGATAGGCTACCCACTCCAGTATTCNTTTAGTAATTAAGTGAGGGCAAGCATCATCTTGGGCTTCCCTACTAGCTCAGTTGGTAAAGAATCCTCCTGCATTGCAGAAGACCCCGGTTCGATTCCTGGGTTGGGAAGATCCCCTGGAGAAGGGATAGGCTACCCACTCCAGTATTCTTGGACTTCCGTTCTGGCTTAGCTAGTAAAGAATCTGCCTGCAATGTGGGAGACCTGGGTTTGATCCCTGGGTTGAGACAATCCCCTGGAGAAGGAAAAGGCTACCGACTTCAGTATTCTGGCCTAGAAGTGTCCATGGACGAGTCCATGGGGTTGCAAAGAGTCAGACACGACTGAGCAACTTTCACTTCACTTCACTTCCCTTCACTTCAGCCATCATCTTTCCAACAAATGGGGTGAGGATGCCTGGATATCAGTGTGTGAAAGAATGAAGTTACCATACCACAGGCAAAAATTAACTCCAAACAGACCACAGACCTAAATACAAGAGCCAAAATTATAAAACTCTTAGAATAAAATTTAAGAATAAGTCACTGTGACTTGGGGTTAGGCAGAGCTTCTTAGATGGGACAGCAAAAACACAGATGACAAAAAGTAGATAAATTGGACTTTATCAAAATTAGAAAATTTTATGTTTCAAAGGACACTATAAAGAAAATGAAAAGGAAGTATACAGAGGATTTTTAGGGCAGTGAAAATACTCTGTATGATACAGTAATGATGGATACATGCCATTATACATTTGTCCAAACCCACAGAACGTACAACTTTAATATAACTATGGATATGGGGTCATTGTGACGTGTCAACACAGGGTCATCAATTGTAGCAAATGTAGCACTCTGGTGAGTGGTGTTAATAGTGGGGGAGGCCGTGCACAGGTTGGGGCAGGCGGTCTATGGGGAATCTCTACCTTCCTCTCAATTTTGCTGTGAATCTAAAACTGTTCTAAAAAATAGTCCTTAAAAGAAAAATGACAACCCACAGAATGGGGAAAACTATTTGTAAATCATGTATCTGATAAGGGAGCAGTAATGAAAATACATCTAGAAACTTACAGCTCAACAACAAGAGAGACAGTCCAATGAGAAACTGCACAAAGACTCTGAGTAGAAATTTCTGCAAAGATTTGCAAATGGCCCAGAAACTCATGAATAACATTATTAGTCATCAAAGAAATGCACATCAAAACCACTTCACATCCACTAGGGTGGTTATAATTTAAAAGGACAGATAATAACAAGTGTTGGCGAGGATGTGGAGCAATTGGAACCCTCCTACCATGTTGGTGGGAATGTAAAATTGTGCAGGACTTTGGAAAATAGTCTAATGGTCGTTCAAAAGGTTAAATACAGAATTACCATGTGACTAGCAACTCAACATCTAGTATATATACCCAAGAGAAATAAAAACATATGTCCAAACAAAAACTTGTGCAGAGATGTTCACAGAAGTATTATTATTAATAGCCAAAATGTGGAGACAAAAAAGATGAAAAAAACTACTGATACATGGTACAACATGATGAACCTTGAAAACATTAGGCTTAATACAAGAAATTAAGAGGACTTCTGTCGAGGTCCAGCAGTTAGGACTCTGTGCTTCCACTGCCTGGGGCTCGGTTTGATCCCTAGTCAGGGAAGTAACATCTCACAAGCCATGCAACACAGCCAAAAAAAGAGTAAGATACAAAAGGCCACATATTTTATGAATCTGTTTACATGAAATGTCTGAAAAAGACAAATGCGTAGAGACGAAAATGGTTGCAGAGGGCTGGGAACAGGGGTTGTAGGGAAGTGGAAAATGACAGATAATGAGTACTAGGTTTCTTTTGGAGTGAGTGAAATTCACCTAGTGGTGTCTAACTCTTTGCGATCCATGCACTATACAGTCCATGGAATTCTCCAGGACAGAATAATGGAGTGGGTAGCCTTTCCCTTCTCCAGGGGATCATCCCAACCTAGGGATGGAACCCAGGTCTCCCACATCCCAGGCAGATTCTTTACCAGCTGAGCCACAAGGGAAGCCCAAGAATACTGGAATGGGTAGCCTATCCCTTNTTCCCTTCTCCAGGGGATCATCCCAACCTAGGGATGGAACCCAGGTCTCCCACATCCCAGGCAGATTCTTTACCAGCTGAGCCACAAGGGAAGCCCAAGAATACTGGAATGGGTAGCCTATCCCTTCTCTAGGGGATCTTCCCGACCCAGGAATCAAACCAGGGTCTCCTTCATTGCAGGCAGATTCTTTATCAGCTGAGCTATCAGGGAAGCCCTAGAAAAGCTGATATGGGGGATGGTGAAACTGTTCTAAAATTGACGGTGGTGATGCTTGTGCGAAGATGCTAAGAAGTACTGAGTTGTATGATTTAACTGGGTGAACTGTGCGGTATGCGAACATACATAAAGTTATTATTTAAAAAATGGAAAAAGAGGATGTTCAGGCAAAGTGAGTTACTGGTTTTAAGAGGGGTGGGAATTGCTCCCTTTTGTTGGAAGAAGCACTCACATTTCTCGGCACACTGCTCCTACCCTCAGGAAGGAGAAATCAGGGACTTTCCTAGTTTCTCGGAGCAGAGGCTACAGGAGGAGTGTGGGTCAGCTGATTTCCCAGCCTCCTCTCTCCACGATGGACCTGAAACCAGGTTCTAATGAACCAACGAGCTAAATGGTGAAGAGCAAGCAAACAACTGAAGCAATCCATAGAGAAGCAGAGCTGAGTGAGTAGCTGTGAAACCTTTCAAGGGGAAAATCTTTTCTTAGCTTAGAAACAATAGAAATCACAGAGGAAATCAGTGAATATAGTCAACTATGTGAAAAGGAAATCAATCAGACTGAAAAGGCAAAAATGACAAGCAAACACGACTAGAGAAAAGATTTGTAACAAAGATGACAGGCTAATGTTTTTTTGCATGAAAATCACACATAAATTGTTAACAATAAAATTTTATGACCCTCATAGATAAATAGATAAAGGACATTAAAACAAACAAACAACAACAATAACAAACTGTAAAAGACCATCTGGGAAAGTGCCTGAAGTTTCTAGTAGTAAATGACACACAATTTTAAAGGAATGTAAATGGGGGGAAATGCAAATTGGAAGAGATGCAAATTCTAAGGCAAAAATCTGCTTCCCCAGTAAATCAGTTACATTTTTTTAAAAACCTTTTTATTTGGAAAAACTCAAAACCCACAGAATACTCGCAAGAATGGTATAATGAATGCCCATATACGCTTCACTTAGATGTGACAATTGTTTAGGAAATGTGTCTTGTAATCAGCTTAATTGTCCCCAGTGCTGCGGAGCTGGGGCTAAATGGGCCCTGTCAATGGGAGGGTAAAAATGTGAGGAAATCTGGAAAACAATCTGGCTGATTCCCTTGACCCAGTAGTTACACCTCTGTGAGGCAATATTAAGGAAAAAATTTTAATATAGTAAAAGATTTATGAAAAAAAAATGTTTCTTTACAGCATTGTCTGTCATTATAGGAAAAAACTGCTGCTGCTGCTGCTAAGTTGCTTCAGTCGTGTCTGACTCTGTGCGACCCCATAGACGGCAGCCCGCCAGACTCCCCTGTCCCTGGGACTCTCCAGGCAAGAACACTAGAGTGGGTTGCCATTTCCTTCTCCAATGCATGAAATTGAAAAGTGAAAGTGAAGTCACTCAGTCGTGTCCAACTTAGCGACCCCATGGACTGCAGCCTACCAGGCTCCTCTATCCATGGTATTTTCCAGGCAAGAGTATTGGAGTGGGTTGCCATTGCCTTCTCCCGGAAGAAACTGACTACTTCCCAAATGTCTGCAGCAAGTACAATAGGCTTAGTAAACCAGTGAGTCTACTCAGTGGAATACTTTGTAACGAACAAAAAATGTCTATAAGGAAAATATTTAAATAATGTTAGATGAAAGAAAGGCTATACTTATCTAGTGGGATTGTTGCAAGAAGGGGGACCCCTTCCAGGGCCCGACACTGAGCTCTTGTCTCACACTCAGAAATGAATCCTCCGAGGAGACACGTGCTGGCAAGGCAAGAGATTTTATTGGGAAAGGGCACTGGGGCAGAGAGCAGTAGGGTAAGGGAACCCAGGAGAACTGCTCTGCCACGTGGCTCTGAGTCTCGGGTTTTATGGTGATGGGTTGTCTTTAGCCAATCATTCTGACTCAGAGTCCTTCCTGGTGGTGAACACCTTGTTCAGCTAAGACTGATGCCAGTGAGGATTTGGGGAGGTGGCTGGACATGTGGGATCTCCTTTTGACCTTTCCTAAACTCTTCCGGTTGGCGGTGGCTTATAAATTCTATGTTCCTTACCAGCACCACCTGTCCTAAAATGCAAATAGTTACTATGGCGCCTAGCCAGGGTGGGCGGTTTCAGTCAGTGTGCTTACACATATCAAAAAGGTTATTTCTAGTGTGACTAGAAAAAGTTTCTCTTCCTCCCTCCTCCTTTTTGTACATTTCTCCTGGATTTTCTGATTTGTCTTCGAAGAGCTATACTTTTATTATGAAGACTATATCCTTTAAATGTTTTATTATCTTTATTATTAAAGTAATGCATATCAGTTGCAAGAACAGTTCATAATATAGAGAAATGTTAAAGTTAAAAATAAGTGTTTCTTGACCTGAATCCCAGGGACGGGGGAGCCTGGTGGGCTGCCATCTATGGGGTCACACACAGTCGGACATGACTGAAGTGACTTAGCAGCAGCAGCAGCAGCGGGCCTGATTTTAATCTTCTAAATTTTTTAAAGTTAATAGATTCGTGAACCTCCTTTCATATTTTTTCTAAATGGAAAAGTAAAAGCAAAAAATGGGATTGTAAGCACAGCCCAGGTCTACACGCACATGTTGTTTCCACCTCACATTCTATCACAGACACCTTTTTTTTCACCTGGCCGCACCGCATGGCTTGTGGGATGCTTGTGGGATATTAGTTCCCCTACCAGGGATCGAACTCCAGTCATCAGCAGTGAAAGCACTGAGTCTTAAACACTGGACCACTAGGGAATTCCTGTAGTTACCTTTCCATAACATTTCAATCATCTCACTGTATTCAACAGCTACACAGGATCACGGAAAAGCTTTATCATTCATTTCACCATCCCTCTATGGTGGATTAAGCTGTCTCTGCTTGTTTACTATTAGTGTTGAGGTGAATATTTTTTCATTTTGAGTATGTGTATCTGATTTATGTATTTGAATAACCATGTGTAAGTTATATATATAATATGTATATTTATTTAGTCAGCTAAATAATTTTATATATTAATATTATTATTTTGCAATCCAAAGTTGCTTTATTATTTTAAAAGTTGGTGTGTAATATCTGAAACAAATAAGGCAAAATATTAATAACTGCTAAATCTGGATGGTAGATGCATAGATTTCTGTTACAGCCTTTCCTGCAGTTTTCTATATAATTTAAATATTTCAATATTTAAAAATTAAAAACAATTAAATGAAGGGATGAAAATTATGTGTGTTCACTCACTGTGAAAACAGCAAAGCCTTGTTAAACAGAAACTAGCCGCGGGAGAGTCCTCAATTTAACAAGGCTCTATGGTGCCTAGAGATAAACAGACATTTCAGAATGAGGGCAAGAGGACCAATAACGTGTGCTGAGCAGTCACCCTGGGTTAGGCACTGGCTAAATGCTTTACATGTTTCGTTTACCTGTGTTTATTTTTAGGTTATTTTTCCTCGGCCACATGGCATGTGCGATCTTAGTTCCCTGGAATCAAACCTGCACCCTCCTCAGTGGAAGCATGGAGTCTTAACCACTGGAATACCCAGGGAAGCCCCTCATCTAACCTGAGAAATGAAGTGGCAAAAAATGAAACTAAAATAAATTCAGTGAGTTGCATATGACAAATTCTTGTTAGAATCACAAAATAAGACATACTGGAAATCCCGAAGTTGGCTAAACAGAAAGAAAAAATTGTAGGAAATACTCAGGAAGGCCTAAGCCCTTCTGACTTTCAGAGAATGCAGATGTATTACCTCGGACAGACATTTAATTGAATGATGAGATTAAGGCAGAGCAATGTGAATTGGCTAAAAGCATTAGCTGGATTGCCCAAGCCAGAAGCTTGGTGGCATCACTTGCTACTTCCACCTCTCCCATATGAAGGTAATCTAGTCCTGCTGGTTTATCTCCTAAATATTTATTTCTAGATCATTTACCCTTTTTCCTCTGATGCTCATGTCTAAAAACAATGTTTGGTCTTTTTATTTTGACCAGATAATACACTCACATAGTTCAAAAGTCAAAAGTATAAAAATGCATATAAGGAATATCTCTTTCCCCTAACCCCAACCATGCCCCCTCCCATTCATTTCTCCTCCAAGTCAAATTCTGTTTCTAGTTTCTTGTCTATCCTTCCAGAGATGTCTATGCACAGATAAATATATATACAGAGATATACATTTTCACATGAATGGGAACATCCTTTCCACAGAGTCCTACACTTAGTTTTTTTCCAATGAACAATACATCTTGGAGATTATTTCATCAGTACATAAGGCACCTCCCCTGGTTCCTTTTTACCAGCTGGATAGTATTCTGTTGTATAAAGGAGCCATTCATTCAGTTATTTCCTATTATTATTTTTTGATCTCACAACAAGGCTATGCAGTGGATAATGTTTAAATCTCTCTTTTCCTATCCTATATTGTGAGTGTACCTGAAGGATAAATCCCCAGAAGAGAATTGCTGGGTCTGTGCATTTGTTTTTTGATAGAGATTTGCCAGATTGCAGCCTAAGCAGTTGTACAGTTGACACTTCACCAGCAATGCATATGCTCCCCTAGCCTTGCCATTACAGCGTGTTATTAAAATTTTTGTATCTGCCAATTTGGTGGAAAAAGCATTGTATTCAAGTGAATGAGTGAGTTAGTGACTAGGTACATAAAAGGATGTGAACATTTTCCAAAGGGGCTCAACAAGTCCAATCCTATGAATCAAATCAAGGTGAAATGACGATCAAGCAAGGATGCTTGGGGTGAGTTGCTATGAGCATAGCAGGACTGTTTCCCTCAGGTCACTGGGGGATCCCCCACCCCCTCAAGGCTGTTTAAGTTCCCTGAGGGAAGGGACCAGGGCTGTTTTGTTCACTGCTGTATCTCCTATGCCCTGATCAGAGTTTGACATCTATAGAATGAATGAGTTATCTCAGGACCAGCAAGAAGATGGGAAGGGCTGGGTGCCTGGAGGATGCTGGGGGTGGGTCAGGGAATCCTAGGATACACTGGTCATCAATGCTGTTCAGTGTGAAGCGGGTGTTGGAGAATCGGGCGAAGCCATCCCGGTACAGCCAGGCCCGCAGTGGGATGTACTATGGGGGAGGTGGGGATGGAGAGAGAGAAAAGGGAAGGAGGATCAGTTCCAGCACTTTCACACCTCCTGGCTTTTGCATCTGCTGTTTCCTCCACCCGAAATGCTCTGCCCATCCTGTAAGAATCTGCTCAAACATCAGCCTTCTCTGATTTGATCCCCTCCTTCCTGGGGGTAGGAGTGGGTATGCAGATGCAGAAGGGAACGAAACTAATGGGCCTTTCCTCTGCTGCACCACCACATGTGACACCCGCCGGATGGTGAGCTCCAGGAGGGCAGGTCCAGGCCGAGCCTGTCTTAGACACACCGACATCCTGTGCCCAGCATATTGTACCATGAAGGTTTAAGTGTTGTTGAGTGCATGGCTGGAGGGAGTACAGCAGTTGTTTGGTTAAGAGAGTTGGTTGTCAGGATCCGAATCCCTGCTCTGCCACTCACAGCTATGTGACCTCGAGCAAGTTGCTCAACCTGTCTGATCTATCTCCTTATCTGTAAAATGAAGCAAACAAAAGAACCTACCTCCCTGGTTAATTAGAAGGACTGAAAGAAAGAAAATCTGTTAAATACTGGGCCTAGTACTTAGTAGGTGCTCAATAAATGTTGGCTATGGTTACCACAGATGACTGAACGAACAGAGGAGGAAGGCAGAGATGATCCAGATCCTGGGACCTCTGAGATGGCAAAGCTTGGATGTGTTGACCACCCCCTGGGGTCTCCCAGGCAGGTAAAACCAGACAGCTCACACGGATGCCCCCAGAATGGCTGCCCTGTTCCCTGGGCCAGCTGCCCCGCCCCCACCCCTGGAGGAGAGCACCTGTCTTGGTCACTCACCGACATCACCAGCACATAGACACGCAGGTCAAACTTGCGGCCTGTCAAGCAAGGGGAGAATGAATTGGCATAACAAATACCGACGGTGTATCCAGCACTGAGCTAGGTTTGGGGGAGATGGCAATGGACAGGCTGATGTGAATCCCAATAAAACCACAGGAGGTGCCACGTGCCTGCCTAGCCCAGAGTAGGCGGGGCCTTCAGGTGGGAGGTGCTGCCTGAACAGAGTTTCAGAGGGGACAAAGGGGGCTTCGTCCAAGGGCAGAGTGCCAGGAGATGAGGTCAGTGAGGTCAGCAGGGGCCAGGTCGTGTGCAGTTTTGGGGTCTTGTTCCAGCAACCATGGGAAGCCACTGACCCCTCTGGTGACTGTGTGGAATAGAGCAAAGGGGACCAGAGCTGTGGGCATCAGTGAGGAAGGAGAGGTCAGTGGCCAGAACTGGATAAGGACTTGGCCAGCCAGGTTCAAGAGCTGCGTGGAGGCTTGATGAAGAACCAGATGTGGGAGGAGAAGAGAGGGACGTTTCCAGAATAGTCTCCACCTTCTTGCTTGGTGGGGGGAGGACAGTTCTGTCCCCAGGTAGGGAGGCTGAGGGGTGAGCCAGATGGTAAGGGGAGGACAAGGCTGGATTTTAGTCTTGTTGGGTTTGAGCTGCAGAGAGATGCTTGCAAGGGGATGTCACAGACTGTGGGACATCAGGGTCTGTGGTGTGGGGCAAGGTCTTAGGCGGAGACAGAAATCTGGGAGCCATGGGATCTGGGTGGTGATTAAAGTCAGGAAGAGGATGGGGGTCACTGGGGGAGGGAGGTGCTGAGGAGAGACCCACAGAAGTCCCCAAGGAAGGACAATGCCCGAGGAAGTGAGAGGAGGCAAGTGATATTAATGCTATTCCATGGGCCCCTTCAGAGCACTGGCCCCTCTTGGTCAAGACCCTGCAGGACGGGGCTTCATTTTTGCATCCCATCATGCCTGGCGGCAGGCTGAGCCCATGACTGGCTGATCCAGGCTTGTTGACTAACCGACCGACCATCCTGTAGAAGGGCAGGGAGCAGAGACGGCCATCTCACCTCCTATCAAGTAGGGATTTTCGATGTAACGCTGAGCTACATAGTTTTCCACGGTAATTTCATCTTTCTGGTCATCAGAACTTCTTGTGTCCTAGTTGTAACAATAATTGTTATTAACACTTTGGGGGAGGAGCATTTCCTGTGTAAGAGGCATTGTGTTAGACACTCTACTTTGGGTATATGGCCTGATCCTTAAATCAACCCTGTCAGGAAAGCACTCATGTTATCACCATTTTACAGATGAGAAACTGAAGCACAGAGAAGGGGGAGTGACTTGCCCAGGGTCACACAGTTGATGGGTGGTACAGCTGGGAAGTGGTCTCACACAGCCTGGGCCCAGAGCCTGGGCATTTAACATGAAATCTGTGCTGTCCAATAAGGCAGCTACCAGTCACATGTGGCTATGTACATTTATATTTAAATTGATTGAAAGGAAATGACATTACATGTGACAGTACAGATGAAACTTGGAGGCATCATGCTAAGTGAAATAAGCCAGGCCTAAAAGGACAAATATTGTTAGATTCCACTTACACGAGGTAAGAGTAGTGAAATTCTTAGAGATAGAAAGGAAGAAGGTGGCTCTTAGGGGTTGGGGGTGGCGGGGCAGAAGGGAGTTAGTGTTTAATGGGTACAAGTTTCAGCTGGGGAAGATGAAAAAGTTCCAGAAATGGAACACAGTTTGCACAAAACTATGAATGTACTTAATGCCATTGAATTGCACACTTAAATAAGGTTAAACTGAAAATGTTTATGTATATTTTACCATAGTCAAAGCGGAAATAAAAGGCCAGCCTTTCAAGTTGCCCTAGCCTCATTTCCATTGTCTGGATATTAACATGTCACTAGTGGTCAGGACATCAGAGAGCACGAGCCTGCACCATTCCCCCCCTGGAGAAAGTCCCACTGGTGGTGCTGCTGGAGTACCACCCGGGCCTCCAAGGACATTCCTCTCCCTTCTCTTCCTGCTGATTCTTTGCAGCCAGCCCAATTCAGGCCTTTCACCATCTACAAAGCCCTTTCCCATCCATCGTCTCCCCATCACGGTAACCTTGTGAAAAAACCGAGGCCCCAGGGCAAATGTCACATGCTTGGTGAGGTCATCTGGGCCCAAGGGCAGAATTGTCTACACCTACCATCACCCCCACCCTGAAGATTTGCTTCTCCATCAAAGCAGCCAGTTCTTCTCTTTCTGAGGTCCTGGGCCACCCCCACCTATACTCACATGGCTGCCAGAGGGGTTGACAGTGTTTCGGGCCGGCTGGGCCTCCAGGCTGGTGAGCTTCTTTCCAGCGGTGCCCTGACAGTTTCACGAGAGGAACAGGGACACACAGTGAGGAGAGGCAATTCATTTATTGTGCCCCTGCTGCGAGCATGCCGGCGTAGTAGATGCGGATTGTGACCACCTGCTCCTGTCACCCAGCCTGCACCATTACCATCTTTCAGGTTTAGAGGGGTTCAGCACTTTCCTCAAAACCACAGAGCTGCTGAACGGTGGAGACAGGGCTGGAGCCAGCATTTCTATTGTACAGATTCCTGCACCAAGACAGGCTTGGGTTGGGAGGCAGGGAGAGGGCTGCTTCAGGTTTAGTCCAGGAGCCGGAGGAAGAATTAGCCAAACTCCCCTAGCCAGACGAGTCAGAGCCCCAAGAAAAGAGCATACTGTTCTCTTAGACACACTAACTCATCGTATCTTCAGTGGGTACTATTCCTATCCTGATTTATTGGGGGCACCAAGAAGTGAAATAACTTGCCCAAGCTCACACAGCTAGGAAGTGGTAAGGTCAGGATTTGAATCCAGGCAATCTGGCTCCAGAGACCCTGCACCCATGGGCAGGCCTGTGGGCAGAGCTCCTTTGCCAGCCCTCTGAGCATTAAGGGTGAGGAGGAGGGGCCCCTGATCCCTGCAAGGGGGCAAAGGAGGATGTGGGGAGGAAGGGGGAGAGGCAAGCTCACCTTCTTCCAGTCCATGATGTCCTTCAGCCTCCGGAAGAGGAAGATGCCCTTCCCCTGTGACCGGGCTACCTGAGGTGGGGGGTGAGGGCAGAAAGATTGGCTCTTAGCTCCACATGGTTCCCTGTGGGCCCCTGGACTTGGGGCCCTTCCCCAGCACTTCTCTGTCTCCTCCTCCCAGCTGTCCCCAAGGATTGGCCCAGTGCAGCCTTGAAGGGGTTGGGACAGAGAAGGTGTTAAGCCTGGTGGGAGAGGGGGCGGGAAGTGGGGAGGAAAGTGAGATACTTGGTTCACAAAGGCACACAATTGCATGAATAATACAAAGGAGCAGACAATTAAAAAGCCATTTCTAACAGTCCTGGGAACATATCATCCAATTCTTTTTTTGGAAATCAATTTGCCTTCCTAATTAGATTTTGCTTCAGCTAATACTGAAGTCAGTCTGCCTTTTACTGAATCCCAGCATAGATAATTCAAAGCTTCAGAGTCTCAGGGTTGGGAGCATCTTTAACATCATGCAGAGCAGGAGGCACCAAAGGCATTGCCCTCACCTGCCTGACTTTGCACATTCACAAAGCCAGGGACCTCACTACCCTCCCCCACCCCTAGATAGCCCATTTCATGGCAGGATAGCTCTATTAAGCAGTCATCCAAAAGGTACGGACTGGGTGTGCTTGGCTTTATGCTATAGCCATAACCTAGACCTCATGGACTTTCACAATTTAATCTGTGTTGGGCTGAAATCTGTCTACCTGGTACTGGCCTCAAGGGCCTCCTAGAACAAATCTGACTCCTAGACCCCAGAACAGCCCTTTTTAATTATTTGCAGCCACTGAGCAGGTGACCCAGAGTTGTTTTTCTCGAGCATAAATGTGCCTGTGCAAATTCTCATTTCACTCTCATCTTCTTGGAGCATGGCCCAGCTGGTTAAAGAGAAGCTCTTTATACAATGTGAGATGGACAGAGCTGTCACTAACATGCCTATTCCAGAAGATGTCCTCCTAAGGGAAGAATCCTAAAGAGCGGAGAATAAACTTCCTGCATGGTGATTTATCAGGGTGGTTGAGACTGGAAATCATCTAATATCTAGCCTGCCGGACTGTCATTTCCAAAAGCAATCATGATATTCCCAGTCCCATATGTCTTCCACAACCTCATTGCCCTCCACCTTCCGTCAAGAGCAGAAATAGCTGTCCCTTCTCCTTGAATCTCTGTGAGCCTATAGGACTGTTTCAGCTATTTTTGTGTACAGCAGAAGCAATTGTGAGTTCCAATACTGGGTTATAAAATGCAGCACAGCTTCCACATGCTTTCTCTTGGAGGATGGTCACTCTGGGAACCCAGCCACCACGCTGTGAGGAAGCTCAGGGCACATGGAGAGGCCCATGTGAAGGGCAACTGAGTCTTCCAGCCCTCAGCCCTGGCTGAGCTCCCGGCCAGCAGCCAGTACCAACTTGCCAGCCGAGCTAGTGAGCCAGCTTGGCAGTAAACTCTCCAGCCCTCAGTAAAGCTGCCTTGATAAATGCTGGAGCAGCCATAAGCCCAGCTTGGAGACTCGTGAGCTACATCAGAGATGACTGTTGTTTCAAGCCTCTGAGTTTTGGAATGAAGCAACGGAAACCGAAATTTAGGGGAACAGTTCCTAACAATGATAATGTTAGCAGCTAATATTTCTCAGCGATGAACCAGGCACACATATTTCACACTCATGTTCTCATTAAAGGGTTTCAAAAAACTTGTATGTAGGCAATGTCCCCATTTTGCAGCCAAGGAAACCAAGGAACAGAGAGGCCAAGCCCTCTGCTCAAAGTTGCCTAGATTGTAGGTGACAAATCCAGGCTGGTTGAATCTGTGTTTCACAAGCCTAAGGCTCACTCAGCTCCTGCAAAATGTGAGGGAGTATGCAGAATTAGGCGATAAACGCGGTGTCACTTCTGGGAGCATCAGTGTTACCTGATGAATCGGGAAGAAAATATTTTTATAGTATTTTTATTTAAAGGTATGTTATTGATTGGGCTTCCCTTGTGGCTCAGTTGGTAAAAAATCCACCTGCAATGTGGGAGACCTGGGTTCAATCCCTGGGTTGGGAAGATCCCATGCAGAAGGGAAAGGCTACCCACTCCAGTATTCTGGCCTGGAGAATTCCACAGTCCATGGGGTCACAAAGAGCTGGACATGACTGAATGACTTTCACTTTCACTTTCATGTTATTGACTGGAAAACAATACAAGTGGATTATTAAAATGAACCCAGTTTGATTTTGTATCACCTGCAGCCACTCATAGCCCTTCACCCCCTCCCTCCCCCTGCCATGNGTCACAAAGAGCTGGACATGACTGAATGACTTTCACTTTCACTTTCATGTTATTGACTGGAAAACAATACAAGTGGATTATTAAAATGAACCCAGTTTGATTTTGTATCACCTGCAGCCACTCATAGTCCTTCACCCCCTCCCTCCCCCTGCCATGTCCCTGGGGCCACTCATTATGAGTCATATTCAGTGGGTGTTGCAGATGTGGTTGGTGGTCTCCCCAGCAACCATTCTCTTTCCTTGCCAATGGAACCCCATTTGGGTCTCCTTTTATCTGTGGCCCCGCCCTCTGGGAAGGTCTGAGCTCTGAGTGGTTCCACGCCCCTGCCACGTGATTGGTTCAGGTGTGAGCTGGCAGGATGTCAGGGGAAGTCTGCCGTGATGACTTCTGGGAATTTGTGTCTTCCTCTAAAGGCCACAAAACCAGGGTATTCCCTTATTCCCGTGGCAGGTGGAGATGTGAGTGGGTGGGTTAGGGCTGCAGCAGCCTTGCTGTGACTGAGAGGAGCAGTCGGCCCTCTCAACTGGGAGTAGATGATAATGTAGAACAGCCTAATGAACCACCCCTGGATTCGACCTTCCATCATCAAAGGAAATTCCGTGGGGTCTGTAAATTTGAATGAGGAAAAGGTTTCATCTTTATTTTCATTAACCCATGACCAGCTTTTCATGTTTCCTTCCGTTATAAATGCAGGCATGAAATCCTAACAGTGTTAGCCAAGCCTGTGACTTGGGTCTCAAAAGAAATCAGAGTTATTTTCATATCACATTACAACTGTCTCCAAATACTGTTTATACTCGTTACAACCTAGAAATTACAGTAACGATTGGGCCTGCTGCTAGACTCTCTTTCATTGTTAATGGACAGCACATGAACTCCTGCAGCAGAAGGGATGTGTTAATAGTTTGTAGCTGCCCGGTGAGACATGCCCACAGGACTCTGACTGCAGTGCTGTGGTGAAGCCCAGCCCTGCTGGCCAGGCCCGCGATGAGGATGCAGGGACACGAAGGCTGGCCCACTCCTGGGACACAGGGGACTTCTGACAACAAATTGGGCTTGAGGCCTCGCTGAGCTCCCCTCAGGCCACCCTTCCTTCACTCTCCCCCTCAGTGGGGTCAGACACGGTGGTGTATCAGCACCCCTAGCCTCTCCCGGCTCCCTCCCCCTTGTCCCACAGGCCACACTCTGGCCTGTTGAATCTTGTCTTGGCGTCTATTTCTCAGAGGACCCAGACTAACACAGTTGGTTACTGTTTTACAACATAGTTGCTTTCTTTTACAGTCAGACACACTCTATGCCAGGCTTCTAAAAACCCTGTTCTGTGATGGGGTCCACGCTTTTCACCAGATGCCAAAGAGACATGAGGCGTGAGAACAGTTCAGAACCCTTGCCTCCTTGTCTGAGCTTCTGTGAGTCGGGGTTTTCTGTTACCTGCCATCCCAAACAACCCAACTCTTGGGAGAGTTCAGTGGAAAAGTGTGAGAAGCGCTGGCTGGGGTAAACCCACATAAGAAAATGTTAAAACTCGATTTTTACCATCCTGCAGTTTGGACAGAGGCCCCCCAAAGCCCAGGACAGCCCAGTGGTCACCCCAGATGCTAACAGCCCTTAGTGAAATGTCAGACCACTAAGTCTCTCTGTGGACACACTAACAGACAGGGCCCTGAGTGCTAGCATCTGCCCTCCCAGCCACATAAGGGAGGCTGGAGGAGCAAGCATGGTTCCCATGAGCTGGGTCCTGTTCATTTCCTTGTTAATCCAGAGGGTCTGGGCTGGTGGGAGAGAGAGAGCGCCTAGGTGGAAAAAAGCTTGCACTGAGGTGATTTATACACTAGACTGATGGGATGGGAAGACAGATCCCTGTACATGTGCACTAAGTCGTGTCCAGTTCTTTGCGACTCCATGGACTGTAGCCCACCAGCCTCCTCTGTCCCTGGGATTCTCCAGGTAAGAATACTGGAGTGGGTTGCCATGCCCTCCTACAGGGGATCTTCCCAATCCAGGGATCGAACCCACATCTCGTGTCTCCTGCATTGGCAGGTGGGTGTCGTAGTGTGACATGAAGGGGATAACACTGTCTGCTCCCTTTTGACTCAGTTCAGCCTTCTCCTTCCAAGCCTGCGCTGCCCTCACTGAAGAGGAAGATGAAGGCTCACAGGCCCCAGGGAACCATGCACAGGAGACACTGGCAGGAAAGGCAGGCTGGTCGCTGCCCCAACTGGCCTGGCCACAGCAACGATGTGAAAAATCTGGTATATGAGTGGATGACAACTGGCTGGGTCACAAAGGCAAGCCTTGTGAGGATGAGGGATTCAAGGGGCTTTCTCCCTCTAGTTTCCAAATTTAGGGCAATGTCCTATTTTTTAACATTTCTCCACACCAAAGGGATCCAAACAACAGGATCCCAGAACTAATGATCCAGCCCACTGGTTCTCAGAGTGTGGCACCCAGACCAGTAGCACCCTTGTAACCCAGTGTGATGGTTAATTTCATGTGTCAACTTGGCTGGGCAACCGTGCCCAGTTGTTCGGTCAAACATTTATCTAGATGCTGCTAAGAAGACATTTTTTAGATGTGATTAATATCTACAATCAGTAGACTTTAAGTACAGAATATCATTCTGGATTATGTGGGTGAGCTTCACTCATTCAGATGATAACTTAAGAGCAAAACCCAAGGGTTCTAGAAAAAGAACATTTTTGCTGCAAGACTGTAACAGAGAAATCCTGCCTGAGCTTTCTGTCGCCACAGTTTAGACTTACCAGCCCCCACAATATCGCATGAACTAATTCCTTACACACACACACACACACACACACACACACACACTCCCTAATAGTTCTATTTCCTTGGCGAGTCCCAACTGCCCCATTTGAGAATTTGTTAGGAATGCAGATTCTCAGGCCCCACACCAGACCTAACTGAATCCAGTAGAGTGGGTGCTTCAATCAACTCTCCAGAGGATCCTCACGTGTGAGAATTACTTCTCTACAGTCTCATTACTCAAAGTGCTGTCTGTGAACCAGCCCCAGTGGCATCACCGCGAGTGGTTAACAATGCAGATTCTGAAGTCTCATCCAGACCTGCTGAGAGGGGCTCTGCACTTTAACCAGATCCCCAAGGATTTGTGAGCACATCCAAATTTGGGAAGCATGGACCCAGTGCTCCCCAGGGGCAGGGGAAAGAAATGGTGTTGCCTGGACTCTGTGAAATAGCAATAAAAATGGTCAGTTATTGGGCACCTAAATGCGAAGCACTTTATACAGCTTATACAATTCATGTATACAACCCATGTAACTTCAGTGAATTATCTCATAACTCTGTAAGGCAGGTGTGTCCATTAAGGCCATTTTACAGATGAGGAAATGGACTGAGAGGGGCTGGGTCACCTGCTCAGGGTCACACAGCTCGTAAGTGGTGGCTCAGAATTAGAACCCAGGCTTCTAACTAGAAGCACCCACTCTCCACGCCCCACACCCTAGACAGGGAGCTTCAGCGATTCGGGAGAGAGGAGACACACACGCACACACGCACACACAAACATAAGCCAAGATTCCTCCTCTTAATTACAGCTGTCGTTGTGTCTGCTGCTAACAAAGGCCGGGGGCTGGGAAAGGAATCAGCTTAATGTGCAGTCACTTGTTCCCAATTAGCACAAATTACCATGTGTCTGAGAAGATAATATTGGGAACTGAGATCCGCCCCAGTGGGTTGCAGTGTTCCTCTGCTTAACACCCTTCCAAGCCCTTCTCGCTGGCCTTCCCTTCTCCCAGGGAGGGGATGAGCCTTCCAGCCACATATCAAGAGGCCTGAGTAAAGCCCGGCTCAGTTCCCTTCGGGAGCATCCATCGTTTCTTGTCAGTTTCCCCCTCCGTTCCCGTGTGTGTACCTGTGTCGCTTTGGTCGTGTCCGGCTCTTTGTGACCCCATGGACTGTAGCCCTCCAGGCTCCTCTGTCCACGGGATTCTCCAGGCAAGAGTACTGGAGTGGGTTGCCATGCCCTCCTCCAGGGGACCTTCCCAACCAAGGGGTGGCACCTGTGTCTCCTGCACTGGCAGGCAGGTTCTTTGCCACCAGTGCCATGTACCTGTGATATTAGCTAAATCTGTATCAGCCAACACTAGCCTGTCCTCAGCCACAAGAAGGACTGCCCCCTCCCTGCCCTACCCCCAGCTCCCTTCCTGGGGCCCAGCGTATTCCCAAATCCAGAAAATATTGGGAGGCNGTATCAGCCAACACTAGCCTGTCCTCAGCCACAAGAAGGACTGCCCCCTCCCTGCCCTACCCCCAGCTCCCTTCCTGGGGCCCAGCGTATTCCCAAATCCAGAAAATATTGGGAGGCTCTGATAATGCCATTCAAGGCTACAGTGGCATCGTTTTGAGGTCCAGCCCTGGCACAAGGAAGGGCTGAGGGGCTGACAGGAGCTCTGGCGCCCTTGCCCTGCTCTCAGCTTCTTGATCCCCCCAAGGACTCCCTCCGGATGCAAGGCCTTCGTGCTTGCAGTTCCCTCCTCCTGCACTGCTCCCACTGCCGCCCTTCTCCAGGCTGACTCCTCGGTATGCTTCAGATCAAAGCTCAATTCTTTTTCTTTTAAATTTGCTTCCTTTTGTTTTTGAATACTAATTCTTACAACAACAACAACTATCATTCAGTGAGGACCTAAGATATGCTGTACTTTTGTTAACCCATTTAGTCACACAACATTATGCAATCGATAGATGCTATAGTGATTCTCACTTTCCCGATGGGGAAACCGGGACACAGAGAAGTTAAGTAATCTGCCTGAGGTCACACAGCTAGCAGGTGGCACAGCTAATATCTGAACTAAAGTGCTTGGCCCCAGAGCCCAATCTGTCACTTCTTCAGAGAAGCCTGCTGAAGGGCTGGAGGAAGTCCTCCTGCTGTTTCCTCTGCTGGCACCATTCTCCTGATCAACACTTGCCACAGCTGTAAACACACATGTGTCCTCTACCTGAGAGCTATCTCCCCGCCATCCAGTTCTGTGCCTGGCACATGGCAGGTGCTCAAAGAGCATATGTGGGATGCCTGAATAAATAGGTCTCAGGCTCCTCATGTTTAAAACAGGGGCAGATAATACCTCCTCCCAAGGGCCATTATGAGAACCCGGACAATGCAAGCAAAGCCCTTCTCATGGCCTGGCCATTGTTTTCATTCAAATCAGAACGCGATTTCTCTGGGTTCCCTGCCTTGGGGTCCTAAGGCTCACTTGTTTATCTAGTGAATATTTTTTGAGCATCTACTATACATTTACTGTGGACCAGCAGTCACAGGTGCTAAGTCCACAGACTGCAGAGAGAAGGAGATGTAGTCAGCCCTTTAGGGAAAATCAGATGGTGCATCTAAGTCTGAATTCCCAGGCAGAGTCCTGTCCAGACTTGTGCCAATGAAGGAGCCCTGCTCGAGTGCCTAGAATGCCCCGACCCCCGGCCTCAGCATTGGGCACTCACAGGCTTCATGATCCAGGTGATGCCTGGGTTTTTGCGAAACTCCTCCACAAACAGGTGATACTCGCAGGGCATCTCAAAGGTTTTGGGGAAGAAGTCGCACTTGGCTGCCTCCAGCTTTCCTGCCTCACGCTCCAGCTGTTTCCGGAACCGCTTTAGGTTCTTCACCATGTAGTTCTTGCGGGTGAGCTGGGCAGCAAGATTGGTAAGCAGGTCACTGGCGCTTGTGCTCACCGCCCTGTCCACCTCCCAACCCCAGCATCCCACCAACTGTGGCCCTCAGCAGACCCATTCTCTGCAAGGCAAGAAGAACAATAAGAGCGACTTTGACTGAGAGTCTGCCAGTCTGTAATGATCCTGACTAGGCAGTCAGGGAAACTGAGGCTCAGAAAGGCTTCAGTTGCCCAGAGCTATCCAGATAATAGGCAGCACAGGCAGGGTTTGACCTGGGTCTGACTCCAAATGTCTTGCTCTAACTGCTAAGCTAAACTAACCTTTTCAAATCTCCCACCTTTGTTTCCCCATTCCGCCGGTCCCATCTTTGTGGTCTTGTTCCTCCCAATTCTTCCCTCCCATCTCTAGACTCCAATCAGCCCAATTTGCCTCATCCTGAAATCACACAATCCCCGAAGCATCCTACTTGCTCCTCCTTTGCACCAGAGGCCAGCTAGCCCATGACCTCAAGCCCCTCCCCAAGGCAGTCTGTTCCTCAGGTCTGAGATCCCTGCTACCTCACACTAGCTCATCATGGATCTAGTGCACATACCCCACACCTGGCATGTAGCCCCAATTCCCTTATACTTCTCCATGTTTGTCCCTGTGTCCCCAGCCAGCCGCTGCTCACTGCCATGCCAGTCTCCAAGCCCACCCAGCTCACCTCGTAGTGGTTCCGGAAGTGACTGATCCGCACATGCTCGCCCATGTAGGTATGGTCAAAGTTCTCCCGAAGCCAGCTGACATCACACCAGTAGAAATCCCACTCCCCTTCACTGGGGGNTTAGATTTAATCTGAAAGCAAAATCAGCAGTCCTAAAGCAAAAGAAAATAATTATGTTTCTGAAAACAGAGAGTCAGAGAAATTACCAGCATGCTGAATATGTATTTCAATCTCCAGGGTAACAAGTTGGTTGTGGTGGTGGTTTGTATTTTTTTTGTTTTCCCCTTGGGTATGGCAATATGTTATAGGCAAAATGCAGCATGTTGATAAAAATCCTATTAAATATTTCAAAAGTTGAAAATACCTGAAGCCCTTAATCTACACTGCATCATATGGTAAATGATTTCTAGTGATAGAATTCTCTGTCTTTCCAGTTCAGAGCTGACTGATGGATATTTTCAGACCATCCCTGCTAGTGTGTTTGAACAATGTGACTACTTGAGGTGTGGGGTACAAGTGTTCATCTTTCTACGTCTGAGATAGCAGAGGCTTTGAGCTGAGACCCAGTGTGATTTACTGCCTCGCTCCATATCAATCACTAAACATGCAAATTGTCTTGATTCCAACGAGAGCCATGGCAGACTCATTGAGACCAAATGGCTCTCTGTCACTTGAAGGGAGTTCTCGCCTCCCACCTCCAATTCTTTTCACAGGCTATTTCATGGGAGCAAACCAATTTCTCTGTTACCTCAGTTTTCTCAGCTCTTTAAATTGCTGTCGTCTCTTCCAGCTCATCTTTACAGATTAATTTAGAGTGGACTCCCACTCCACTACATGTTTGACCAGTCCTAGGCACTCATATCGGAGAAGGCAATGGCACCCCACTCCAGTACTCTTGCCTGGAAAATCCCATGGGCAGAGGAGCCTNGGGTCTGGGGTGGGATTTGGGGCCCGGGGAGGCGCAGCTGAGGAGTGAGCCCTTCGGGAGTCTCAAGGAGGTGGCTTTGGGCCGCCGCTGCCCACCATGTACTTGGTGAGGCCTGTGAAAACTAAAGGCCTGTGAGAGTGAAAACTACAGAAATGTTCCTACAAAAATCCAGGCTGCTGGCTTCCTTTGAACAATCAGCAGATCTCAGATCTGGCCATACTGAGCCCAGATGCCTCTCTCCCAGCACTCATCACCATAGTCAGGGCACACCCTCTCCAGATCACAGGGCCCACTATGCTACATGGTCCACGACAACCTGCCAACCTCACCTGCTCGTGTTAACCGCTGGGGTCCTAGAAGCATCCACATAGCCACCTCTGAATCCACATTACCAAGCAACGGAATTAGATCACATTTGTAAGCCATTCCCAGTTCAAAAAGCTTTCCTCTCACTGACTCCTCAAAGCAGCCCCCAAAGTGCTGTGATTATGCCCGGAGCCCTAAGATGGGGACAGCCTTGCTCACTGAGGACACGGCAGCCTCAGGATTCACACCCAAGCCTGCCTGCCTCCAAATTCTGACCCATTCCTCACCACCGTGCCAGAGAGGGGGACAGGAAACTAGACAGAGCTACCGAATTCACATAGCAGAGTGGGGTACACAGAGGAGATGCCTGAAAAAGGCATGAGTGACGAGAAATAAAACACCACGATTACTTTCAACTTTTTTAGTAAAAAATTAGATATAACCAGAGCCCCATGTATATCCCTGCTTGATTGTACTTCTTATTCTCTTGTCTCAAGGGAAGCCATTAGCCTGAACTTGAAATCATATATATGAGTGTCTTTATAGTTTTACTATGGATATATGTGTGTATTCATACATGGCACATGGCATTGTTGGCACATGCCATGTATGAATACACAAATATATACACAGTAAATGTATATATACATATTAGGTTCTGTTATTACGTCCATTTTTAAAGATGAAGAAACTGAGGCACAGACAGGTTAAGAAACTAAGCTATTAAGTGGCAGAGCAGGATTGGAACTCAGGCCATCACGCTCCAGAGTCCAAACTCTGGAGAGAACCACTCTTGTCTATTTCCTTTGACAACACGCTTCCCTTTTTTTCTTACCAATCTTTTGTTTTGGGTGAATGAATAATGGATGAATGAATAAATAATGCACTATTCATTCATTCATCTAACAGACAAGTGTTGAGGTTGTCTTGGTGTCTGAGACAATGTTGGGTGCAAGCATATAGGGGGAACAAAAACACCTGGCCAGGTGGTGCATACAGTCCTGTGGGGAAGATAAACAAACAAGGAGACAAACACGCAACTCTATAGTGAGGAATTATGAGATATGCCATGAGTAATCCAGTTGGAGGCCATGAGGCAGGGCAGTTGAGGAACCTGTATTAGGTGGAGGCCACCCTGTGGAGCTGATATGTCAACTTATATCTGAAGAGTAAGGAGGGACAGCCAGATCAACAGCACTGGGGAGAGGGTTCCAGGATATAGAAGAGCAGGAACTGAGGTCCTGACATTGGAGAAGGCTCATTCAAGGATATGAAGAGAAGCCAGAGTGGAGGGACAAAGGTCAGGGATGACACTGTAAGTGGAATAGGGCCTAACAAGCAGGGCCTTGTATACCTTGGTGTGGATTTTAGATTCTTTTCTGATCCTAAAAGTTTGTTTATTTGTATACCATCTTCATGTTTATCATAATCAAGTTGTTCTTCCATTCCCCAGGAAGTCATTAAACTGCTCAACAAGGCCAAGAGGGACGGAGGTTCCTTCTACCTCCCCATTCTACCATCCTCAACATGTCTTCACGCCCATCATCTCAGGGTCACAGGATGGCTGCTGCTGTTCCCAGCATCCTGGCCACTTTCTCTGTGGGAAGCAAGGGAAGGGACAGCTCTGGCCACATTTGTTCCAAACTCTGACCTAACAGGCTGTGGTCTGAACTGGAGCCTCATTCTGTCCGGAAATACCAGACTCCAGCTTAGGTCCTAAGGACAAGGCCTCACGTTCACTGAGCCATGTCTGGTGTAAACACCCTGGCCTCTGGCCCTTGGTTTGAGGACTCTTGAGGCTATTTGGGATCAGCCAGGAAACAACCCGTTTCATGGGCTCACACAGCATCAGCACCAGACAAACTCTCAGACCTTTTCCCACTTGACCATGGAACAAGGCTGAGGAGGGACAGGGGGCATCCTGAGGTCACACGGAAGGTCAGGACAATGCCTTTTTCTATACACTTCCCTTGCCTCATTCTCCACTACATCCAGTCCTTCAGGATCCAGAGAAGGAAAGTTCATTCCAAGATAAGTGTGTCACATGAGAGAACCAAGAAGGAAAATCTACAGCTGGAAAATCCCTGTAGCTGCCATCATCACCACCATCACTATTATCACCATCATCACCAGTATCGCTATCATGTCACCATCATCATCACCATCACCATCATCACCACCATCACTATCATCAACACCATCACTATCATGACACCATCATCACCATCACTATTATCACCATCATCACCACCATCACTGTCATCACCATCATCTTCATCACCATCACCATCACCATATCACCATCACCACCACCATCATTATCATCACCACCATCATCACCACTATCACTATTATCACCATCATCACCACCATCACTATTATCACCATCATCACCACCATCACCATCATCACTACTATCACTATCATGACACCATCATCACCACCATCACTATCATCACCATCAGCACCACCATCACTATCATGACACCATCATCACCACCATCACCATCATCACCATCAGCACCACCATCACCACCATCACTATCATGACACCATCATCACCATCATCACCATCAGCAGCACCATCACTATCATCACCACCATCATCACCATCATCACTATAATCACCACCGTCACCACCATCACTATCATGACACCATCATCACCATCATCAGCACCATCACTATCATCACCACCATCATCACCACCAACACCCTCATCACCATCATCACCACAATCACCATCATCACCATCATATCACCATCACTATCATCACCATCATCACCACCATCACTATCATCACCATCATCACCACCATCACTATCATGACACCATCATCACCACCATCATCACCACTGTAATACTTACCCAAAGCACCAAAGAGAGGACTCTGCCATCTTGGATTACCCACACCACAGCTTGCCACCAACAGCCAATTTCTAAATTTTTTGTGGGGTGATTTAGTAAAAATCTGTCTCCCCTACTAGACTCCAGCAACAGGAAGTAGGAACCATAGATTCACCTATTCACTCATTTGTTTCATTTAATGAGAGGCTGCTATAATAGAGAGGATGAGCCTGGGATTCTACAGACAGTTAGACTAGATGCAAACGTTAGTTAAAGCCCTTACAAGATGAATGACCTCATGTTTTGGGGTTTTTTTTAACTCTTTTTGTTCAATTTTTCTCAAGAAAACAGGGATAATAATAGCACCTACTGAAAGATTTGCTGGGATTATTCAAAGAGGTCATGCATGTTAAGTGCTGAAGAGTGTCCAGCAGGCTTGGCTACTGTTATACAACAAATATTTATTGAGGACCCTGGCAAGGCAGCTGATTGCCCTCAGCCCTCATAGGTATTCTCTCCTTTTCCTACAGTCATAGGATTCTCAACATTTACCTGGGAAAATGTAAGCTTGCATCTTCCAGATTCCCTTGCAGCTAGTTGTGGCCACATGACTAAGTTCTGACCAGTGAAATGTGAGAGGCTTCTGAGTTGCATCCTTCAAGAGTAGGACATGACTTTTCTTGTCTCTTTCTTACCTCCTGCTGCTTGGAATGTGCAGGAGCCTCACCTCAGACCATGAGGCTGAAGGCCTCATTCAAAGAATAGCAGGGTGGAAAGATAGAAGCAGATGGGTCCCACATTTCCATACCATCTCTGAACCTCCTACATCTGGATTTCAGTGGGAGGGGTAAATAAATTCTAGTCAGTCAAAGCCTCTTTTACTTTATGCATCCAAACCTTAACCCTCACTAACATTAGCACCTACTAGGTGCCAGGGGTTGTATGCTTATTCATCTCAGTATCCAGAGGGCTCCATATAGAAGAAGAAATGTAGCTTTAGGGGTAAAAAACACTTGTTCAGGGTCACAGAATTAGTAAGAGGCCAGGACCTGCTATCACAGGAGAATTCACCCTGTGGGTCTGTGATGGATGCATAGAGATCAATAGGACACTGGCTGTGGAATAGTCAAATTGCACTGGGTTTGAACCCCACACTGGCACTTACTTTCTGTGTGACCTTAATCAACTATCTTAATATCTCTGAACATAATCTCTTCTTTCTGGATGGTTATGAGGCTTAAATAAGACAGAGACTGCATCAGTAATGCCCTTGACACACTGTGGATGCTAAATAAATATTGGCCCCTGTCATAGCCAGGGAACTGGGAGAAAAACAAAGGGAGACAAGGGCCTGAGAGACTAAGGGAAGGAGAGATGAGGCTGGTGGGGGAGGGGGATCTTACTCCTTTACTTCTACCCATCCTGGCCTGTGGCGAAGGACGTCCATGAGAGTATTCATAAGAGTGGTCTTGAACCGGATTGAGGCTCTCTGCTCTCTGCAAGAAAAGGCAACAGAGCATTTGCTCAGAATCAACTATTTCCCTAGGATGGGCCAGGGATAGGAAAAAAGGAAAAGGAAGAAATGTTAATTCCATACCTGGAAATGCCAAAACAGAATTACCAAATTCCAGAATTTAGCATCAGAGCATGAAACACTTTAAAAAGTCAAATTGAGAATTACAGAATCTTTGAATCATTAAAAATAATAGCAGTCACTTGCTTCAGTGCTTTCTGTGGTTTGGTGGCTTTACACATGCCACTGCTAATTCTTATATTGAATGGTGTGTGCTGTGTGTGTGCTCAGGGCTCAGTCATGTCCGACTCTTTGAGACCCATTGACTGTAGTCCACCAGGCTCCTCTGTCCATGGAATTCTCCAGGCAAGAATACTGGAGTGCATGGCCATTTCCTTCTCCAAAGGATCTTCCCAACGCAGGGACTGAACCATGCCTCCTATGTCTTTTGCATTGGCAGGTGGGTTCTTTGCCACGGTGCCACCTGGGAAGCATATTAAGTGATCACTATTTGCAAATCCCCCTTTCTGTTACTCATCTGAGAAGATGGAATGGGTATACTTTTCCCTCTTCCTCCCACCAGGAAAACTACAATCCCAGCACATTAGATATAAAACAAACATAAGACGACACTGAGAGGTGCACAGAAGAAGGCAGACTGACTGGCTAAGGATCTCAGGACCCAAAGAATTGCATGCGGTAAATTCCCTGGGTTATCTTTTTGCCTCATAGGTCCCCGATGTGGAGAGGAAGAAGCTGGCAAGTCTGAAACACCAATGGCCACAGACAAAAAAGCTCCAATAAAAGCCCCTCTCTCCAACCAGGAAAGGAAGACTTAGACAATAACTTCTCTACTCTGGCCAACTCTGTGGCTTAGCAAAGGCTGAATGGGGACTCTAGACTTCCCACCAGGTTGTAACAAGGCATCCAACATCCCCCAAGACCCCTGGGTAGGTTGGTGTCAGAGAAGGTCAAAGATGGAGCCAGGACTTTCATCACTAGCAGGTGGTGGTAAGATGCCCACACCTGCTGTGACAGCGGAGACCATGTGCCTGGACTTCCATCCCCACCTGGCAGTAAGGAGGCACCCCTCTCCCTTGGGCTGACTGTCAACAGAGGGCTGGTAAAGAATCAGGACTTTCACTACCACCCAGTGGTAATGAGGCTGCACCTCCTGTGGTGTTTGAGTAGGTCAGGTGGGGAGCAGGAACAAGGTGCTCCCAGCCAGGGTGAAATCAGCAGAGGCCTAGTGGAGCCAGAACTCCACTCCACCCAGCAGTAAGAAGGAGCCCCCTCTACCCTCAAGTGTCAGTGCAGGCCAAGTGGGGAAACTAGACTACCCTATATGACAATAATGAGGTGGTAGCGTACCCCCTTCCCTGGCCAGAGCAGGGTCAGAAAATGTCACCCAAGACAGGTCTAAACAAGATCCAGAGTTCTACAGCATAATACCCCAAATGTTTAAGATTCAGTTGGAAATCACTTGTCACACCAAGAATCAGGAAAATCTCAATGTCGCTAATACCCATGCCAAAGTGGCAGATGTGTTAGAATTATGTGACAAATTTTCTAAAGCAACCATCATAAAAACGTTTCAATGAGTGACTAAGGACACATTTGAAGAACATATGAGGAATCCAGGAAAAAAAAAATCAAAGATGTGTACTTTCACTAATCTTATTCAACATAGCTCCAGAAGTTCTAGACAGTTCAAGAAGGCAAGAAAAGTGATGTAGATCAGGAAGGAAGAAAGAAAATTGTCCCTTTTTGCAGATGACTATGTAAAACTTCCCAAGGAATCTAAGAAACAATTCATGAACTAATAGGTGAGATCAGTGAGATCACAGGATATAAAATGAATATTCAAAAATCAGTTATATTTCTATATATTATCAATAAGCACATGAACACTGAAATTAAAAGTACGATTTACAAATTCTTTTTAAAAAGGCATATTTAGGTGCAAATCTAACAAAACATGTGCAGAACTTATGTACTGAACACTACAAAAGCAAAAATTCAAAGATCTAAATAAACAGAGAACTGTGCCATGTACATGGATTGGAAGACTCAGTAGGGGTGTCAATTCTTCCCAAATTGGTGTGCAGATTTAATATGATTCCTGGGATCAAAATTCTAGTGAGATATTTTTGCAGGATAATTCTAAAATATATGTGGAAAGGCAAAGATATTAGAAGGGCTTCCTTGGTGGTTTAATGGTAAGGAATTCGCCTGCCGATGCAGGAGACACAAGAGATGCAGGTTCGATCCCTAGGTCAGGAAGACCCTTGGAGAAAGAAATGGCAACCCACTCCAGTATTCCTGTCTGAAAAATTCCATGGACAGAGGGGCCTGGCAGGCTACAGTCCATGGGGTTGCAGAGAGCCAGACATGACTAAGCAACTGAGCACACACAAACACACAAAGATATTAGAACTAGAATATACAAAACAAATTTGAAAAGAAGAATAAAGTGGGGTCGTTTCAGTTCAGTTTAGTCGCTCAGTTGTGTCCAACCCTTTGCGATCCCATGGACTGCAGCACGCCAGGCTTCTCTGTCCATCACCAAGTCCTGGAGCTTGCTCAAACTCATGTCCATCGAGTTGGTGATGCCTTCCAACCATCTCATCCTCTGTCGTCCCCTTCTCCTCAGGCCTTCAATCTTTCCAGAATCAGTGTCTTTTCCAGTGAGTCAGTTCTTCTCATCAGGTGGCCAAAGTATTGGAGCTTCAGCTCCAGCATCAGTCCTTCCAATGAAAATTCAGGACTGATTTCCTTTAAGATGGACTGGTTTGATCTTGTAGTCCAGGGGACTCTCAAGAGTCTTCACCAACATCATAGTTCAAAAGCATCGATTCTTTGGCACTCAGCTTTCTTTATAGTTCAACTCTCTCATCCATACATGATTATTGGAAAAACCATAGCCTTGACTAGATGGACCTTTGTCGGCAAAGTAATGTCTCCGCTTTTTAATATGCTGTCTAGGTTGGTCATAGCTTTTCTTCCAAGGAGCAAGCATCTTTTAATTTCATGGCTGCAGTCATCACCTACAGTGATTTTGGAACCCAAGAAAATAAAGTCTGTCACTTTCTCCATTGTTTCCCCATCTATTTGCCATGAAGTGATGGGACCGGATGCCATGATCTTAGTTTTTTGAATGTTGAGCTTTAAGCCAGCTTTTTCACTCTGCTCTTTCACTTTCATCAAGAGGCTTTTTAGCCCTAATTCACTTTCCCCCATAAGTGTGGGGTGATCTGAGTATCTGAGGTTATTGCTATTTCTCCCAGCAATCTTGATTCCAGCTTGTGCTTCTTCCAGCCCAGCATTTCGCATGATATATTCTGCATAGAAGTTAAACAAGCAGGGTGATAATACACAGCCTTGATGAACTCCTTTCCTGATTTGGAATCAGTCTGTTTTTCCATGTCTGGTTCTAACTGTTGCTTCCTGACCTGCGTACAGGTTTCTCAGGAAGCAGGTCAGGTGGTCTGGTACTCCCATCTCTTTCAGAATTTCTCATAGTTTGTTGTGATCCACACAGTCAAAGACTCTGGCGTAGTCAATAAAGCAGAAGTAGATGTTTTTCTGGAACTCTCTTGCTTTTTCTATGATCCAACGGATGTTGGCAACTTGATCGTTGGTTCCTCTGCCTTTTCTAAATCCAGTTTGAACATCTGGAAGTTCTTGGTGCACATACTATTGAAGCCCCGCTTGGAGAATTTTGAGCATTGTTTTGCTAGCATGTGAGATGAGTACAATTGTGCAGTAGTTAGAACATTCTTTGGCATTGCTTTTCTTTGGGACAGGAATGAAAACTGACATTTTCCAGTCCTGTGGCCACTGCTGAGATTTCCAAATTTGCTGGCATATTGAGTGCAGCACTTTAACAACATCATATTTTTAGGATTTGAAATAGCTCAGCTGGAATTCCATCACCTCCACTAGCTTTGTTTGTAGTGATGAAGGGCAACCATTTTGCCTTTTTGCAATTCTTTTTCTTGATCATGGTCTTGATCACTGCCTCCTGAACAAGCCTCCGTCCATAGTTCTTCAGGCACTCTATCAAATCTAATTCCTTGAATCTATTTGTCACTTCCACTGTATAATCATAAGGGATTTGATTTAAGTCATACCTGAATGATGTAGTGGTTTCCCTACTTTCTTCAATTTAAGTCTGAATTTTGCAATAAGGAGTTCATAATCTGAGCCACGGTCAGCACCTGGTCTTGTTTTTGCTGACTGTATAGAGCTTCTCCATCTTTGGCTGCAAAGAATATAATCAATCTGTGGGGTAAATCAGTCTAATCAGTTTCAAAACATTATGTAGCTACAATAATCACAGATATGTGATTCATTTCTGTGGTATTCACAGACTACTGTGTGATATTCACAGAAAAAGAGATACAGAGACCTAGAGAAGAGAAAAAAGAACAAGGAAATAGACTCACACAAATATGCCCCAATAAGTTTTGACAAATGAAAAAGTCAATTTAATGGAGGAAGAATAGCCTTTTCTATAAATGGTGCTGGAGTGATTTGATATGCATACCAAAATATGAACCTAGATTTAAACCTCAGGCTTTATTGTGTGAACTAATTTTAAAAGTTAATTTTATTTAATTAATTAATTAATTTCTTTTTGGCTGTGCTAGGTCTTTGTTGCTGTGTGCAGGCTACTCTTCATTGTGGAGCACAGGTTCCTCCTTGCAGAGCCTTCTTTTGTTGTAGAGCTTTGACTTAGTTGCTCTTTGGCATACAGGATATTTCTAGACCAGGGATCAAACCTGTGTCCTCTGCATTGGCAGGCAAATTCTTAACCACTGGATCACCAGAGAAGTCCCTTAGACCTCTTAGTTTATTTAAAAGTTAACTATAGCCCCCCTAGGCTCCTCTGTCCATGGGATTTCCCAGCAAAAATACAGAAGTGGGTTGCCATTTCTTTCTCCAAAGGGTTTTCCTGACCCAGGGATAGCACCTGCATCTCCTGCATTGCAGATGGATTCTCTACGGCTGAGCCACCGGGGAAGCCCAAATTAATAGCACAGGAAACTTGAATGACCAACAAGCATGTTAAAATATACTCAACCTTATCAATAACCAAGAAATGCAAATTATGATAAAGGACTTCTGCTTTTAGTTATGATATAAAAGGATGTGAAAGAGTTTCAATACTACAGTAACAATGAGAAAACAATGCATAGGATAAATGTCCCTGTTCATGGTGGAGAGCAACGGACAAAGGAAAACTTGACAAACTAATTCCAGAGAGAAACAAAGCCTTCACGGAGGAGCAGAGAAGATGCAGCAGTTTCCAGATCTGGGTCTGGGTTGGACAAGTGAGGGAGCAATGCCAGCGGTGGAAGATAGACTTTGCGGTGCCAGGAGAAATTAGCCAAGTTTGGACTTCAGCTCAACTGAAGGGCTTCCCTTGTAGCTCAGCTGGTAAAGAATCTGCTGCAATGCAGGAGACCCCAGTTTGATTCCTGGGTTGAGAAAATCCCCTGGAGAAGAGATGGGCTACCCACTCCAGTATTCTTGGGTTTCCCTGGTGGCTCATACAGTAAAGAATCCACATGCAATGCAGAAGACCTGGGTTCTATCCCTGAGTCAGGAAGATCCCCTGGAGGAGGGCATGGCAACTCACTCCAGTATTCTTACCTAGAGAATCCCCGTGGACAGAGGAGACTGGCAGGCTACAGTCCATGGGGGTCGTGTAGAGTCAGCCTGAGTGACTGAGCACAGCACAGACAACATGTAGGGTGGATAAAAATCTGGAAGAGTCCTTTCCAAAACCAAACGAAATAAAGCCGGATTCTGGCAAATTTGCTTAAGAAAGGAGCACTAACCATAGAAAACAGTAAAGCTGAGAGAAAACCCAGACTTCTGCACACGGTGCTTGCATTCTAGCAGCCCCGCCAGAGTTGAGTCCCAAAGTAAACAAAAACAATCAATCAAACAAACAAACAACTGCAGTCCAATCTCCTCCCAGGTCAGATACTGCTGCTGCTGCTGCTGCTAAATCGCTTCAGTCGTGTCCGACTCTGTGCAACCCCATAGATGGCAGCCCACCAGGCTTCCCTGTCCCTGGAATTCTCTAGGCAAGAACACTGGAGTGGGTTGCCATTTCCTTCTCCAATGCATGAAAGTGAAGCTGCTCAGTCGTGTCTGACTCTTTGCGACCCCATGGACTGCAGCCTACCAGGCTCCTCTGTCCATGGGATTTCCCAGGCAAGAGTACTGGAGTGGGGTGCCATTGCCTTCTCCAAGATCAGATACCAACAAGCTCAAAATGGCAGTACAGGAGGCTAGGCTCGAGATGAAGTCAGTGTATTAAAGCTTTGATCCAATCCATGCTCCCAGTGCATATTATAAGTTATGTTTATACTGTAGTCTGTTAAGTGTGTGATAGCATTGTGTCTCTTTAAAAATGGACACAACTTAATTTAAAAACATTTTATTGCTGGAACTTCCCTGGTGGTCCAGTGGTTAAGAATCTGCCTACCAATGCAGAGTACACGATTTCGACCCCTGGTCTCAGAAGATCCCACATGCCTTGGAGCAACAAAGCCCTTGATCCACAACTACTGAGGCCCACGTGCCTAGATCCTGTGCTCAGCAGCAAGAGAAGCCCGAGAACCACAACGAAGAGTGGTCCCCACTGGCCACAACCAGAGAAAGCCCATGGGCAGCAATGAAGACCTAGCACAACAGAAAATAAAATGAATAAATAAATATGTAAATTTAAAAAATTTTAATACTTAATTTTAAAAAATGCTGTCATTCGAGTCTTCAGTGTGGTGTAGCAGTAACATCAAAGATCACTGATCATAGATTCTCATAATAAATATAATAATAATGAAAAAATTTGAAATGTTGAGAATTACCAAAGTGTGACACAGACACAAAGGCAGAAAATTCTGCTGGAAAATGGCACAAATAGACTTGGTCAATGCAGGGTTGCCACAAACCTTCAATTTGTGAAAACAAACAAACAAACACATAGTATCTGTAAAGTGCAACAAAGCAAAGTATAATAAAAGGATGTATGCTTGTACACAAACACATGTACACAAATATATGTGGGTGTGGAAGTGGGTGTGCGTAATATTTTTGGTCTTCACTATTTTTTATACACAATGTGCAGAATGGAATATAAAGTATATAAGACATGCAATAATAGAGCAGAAAAATGTAACACATAATCAAGAGGAAAAACAGCCAATTGAGATAAACTCACAAATGACCCAATTATTGGAGTTATTAGATTAAGACTTTACACAGATACTATGAATATGTTAAAGAATTTATATGAAAAGATGGATATAATAAGTAAATATATGAGTTACAGCAGAAAAGATATTGAAAGTCTAAAAAGGAACCAAGATGGAAAAATCTAAAACTGAAAATTACAGTATCTGAAATTAAAAATTCACAGGATAAATTTAACAGGCGATTGGACATTATCAAAGAAAGGACAGTAATGTTAGTCAAAGGGTACAAATTTCCAGTTATAAGAGAAAAGAGTTCTGAGGATCTAGTGTATAGCATGGTAACTATACTGTGTGATATGCTTGAAAGTTGTTAACAGTAGATGTTAAGTGTTCTCACCATAACAACAACAAAATGGTAATGATGTGAGGTGAAGGATGTGTTGACTAACCTTATTGTGGTAAATATTTTACAATATATATGTGTATCAAATCATCACATTATACACTTTAAATTTACACAATACTATATGCCAATTACATCTCAGTAAAGCTAGAAAACAATTGAAAGATAGTAAATTTGAAGACAGGACAATAGAAATTATTCAATCTGAATTAGATAAAGAAAAAATTTAGAAAAACAGATCTCAGGGCCTTATGGGACAATATCAAACAATATAACATACATGAAATCCATGGCAACATACATCACCAATGGGAGTTGGTAACAGACAGGGAGGCCTGGCATGCTGCAGCCCATGGGGTCAGAAAGAGTCAGACACGACTGAGTGACTGAACTGAATAAAACAGATGGATGGGTTCTGTTATCAGAAGTGCTCTTTGTTTTGTTGAGGTGGGAGCAGACGTGTAAGTTTGGGGCCAGGATCTGGAACATAGTGGAATCGCTCTGAGTGCAAGAGTGAAGGGTTTAAAATTGGTGGNTGACTCTTTGCGACCCCATGGACTGCAGCCTACCAGGCTCCTCTGTCCATGGGATTTCCCAGGCAAGAGTACTGGAGTGGGGTGCCATTGCCTTCTCCAAGATCAGATACCAACAAGCTCAAAATGGCAGTACAGGAGGCTAGGCTCGAGATGAAGTCAGTGTATTAAAGCTTTGATCCAATCCATGCTCCCAGTGCATATTATAAGTTATGTTTATACTGTAGTCTGTTAAGTGTGTGATAGCATTGTGTCTCTTTAAAAATGGACACAACTTAATTTAAAAACATTTTATTGCTGGAACTTCCCTGGTGGTCCAGTGGTTAAGAATCTGCCTACCAATGCAGAGTACACGATTTCGACCCCTGGTCTCAGAAGATCCCACATGCCTTGGAGCAACAAAGCCCTTGATCCACAACTACTGAGGCCCACGTGCCTAGATCCTGTGCTCAGCAGCAAGAGAAGCCCGAGAACCACAACGAAGAGTGGTCCCCACTGGCCACAACCAGAGAAAGCCCATGGGCAGCAATGAAGACCTAGCACAACAGAAAATAAAATGAATAAATAAATATGTAAATTTAAAAAATTTTAATACTTAATTTTAAAAAATGCTGTCATTCGAGTCTTCAGTGTGGTGTAGCAGTAACATCAAAGATCACTGATCATAGATTCTCATAATAAATATAATAATAATGAAAAAATTTGAAATGTTGAGAATTACCAAAGTGTGACACAGACACAAAGGCAGAAAATTCTGCTGGAAAATGGCACAAATAGACTTGGTCAATGCAGGGTTGCCACAAACCTTCAATTTGTGAAAACAAACAAACAAACACATAGTATCTGTAAAGTGCAACAAAGCAAAGTATAATAAAAGGATGTATGCTTGTACACAAACACATGTACACAAATATATGTGGGTGTGGAAGTGGGTGTGCGTAATATTTTTGGTCTTCACTATTTTTTATACACAATGTGCAGAATGGAATATAAAGTATATAAGACATGCAATAATAGAGCAGAAAAATGTAACACATAATCAAGAGGAAAAACAGCCAATTGAGATAAACTCACAAATGACCCAATTATTGGAGTTATTAGATTAAGACTTTACACAGATACTATGAATATGTTAAAGAATTTATATGAAAAGATGGATATAATAAGTAAATATATGAGTTACAGCAGAAAAGATATTGAAAGTCTAAAAAGGAACCAAGATGGAAAAATCTAAAACTGAAAATTACAGTATCTGAAATTAAAAATTCACAGGATAAATTTAACAGGCGATTGGACATTATCAAAGAAAGGACAGTAATGTTAGTCAAAGGGTACAAATTTCCAGTTATAAGAGAAAAGAGTTCTGAGGATCTAGTGTATAGCATGGTAACTATACTGTGTGATATGCTTGAAAGTTGTTAACAGTAGATGTTAAGTGTTCTCACCATAACAACAACAAAATGGTAATGATGTGAGGTGAAGGATGTGTTGACTAACCTTATTGTGGTAAATATTTTACAATATATATGTGTATCAAATCATCACATTATACACTTTAAATTTACACAATACTATATGCCAATTACATCTCAGTAAAGCTAGAAAACAATTGAAAGATAGTAAATTTGAAGACAGGACAATAGAAATTATTCAATCTGAATTAGATAAAGAAAAAATTTAGAAAAACAGATCTCAGGGCCTTATGGGACAATATCAAACAATATAACATACATGAAATCCATGGCAACATACATCACCAATGGGAGTTGGTAACAGACAGGGAGGCCTGGCATGCTGCAGCCCATGGGGTCAGAAAGAGTCAGACACGACTGAGTGACTGAACTGAATAAAACAGATGGATGGGTTCTGTTATCAGAAGTGCTCTTTGTTTTGTTGAGGTGGGAGCAGACGTGTAAGTTTGGGGCCAGGATCTGGAACATAGTGGAATCGCTCTGAGTGCAAGAGTGAAGGGTTTAAAATTGGTGGAAAGGAGTCAGTACATATAGACAGAAAGTAAAGAAGATGGGTGCTGCATGAGAGAAAGGTCAGAGACCATGCATGCCTTCCCCAGTAATGGTGTAGTCAGGAAGGACTTTAGAAAAAATAGAAATATCTAAATGAAATAAGAAAATTCTAAAAGAATTACGATGGTGTGTGCAATGTAACTACCTCCTTAATCCCCACAAAAATCTTCAGTAAAGTCTGCATTGCTCACTCCTGCTTTGTGCATGTGGATCCTGTTTAAGAAATCCAGAAAGGTGCTGAGTTCTGCATCCAGGTTACTGTTGCAGAGTAGTGCAGAAGTTTAGAATGGATTTGTCATTTGAGTTATCAAGTCCACTTCACATGGTCTGTGGAGTCCAGCAAGCTCTGCCACTAACAGATCCTACAGTCTTAAGCAAGTAACAGCTTCTCTGAGTTTCAATCTCCCCATCTGTAAAATGGACAGAACAGTAGTATCTACTTCAAAGAATTGTGGTCAGGATTCATTGAGATAACCAAGTGAAGCAACAGACCCAGGGCCTGGCAAGTGCTTGCTAACTGTTTATTATCATTATCCTTATCATTATCAAAGTAAAGAAGGGGGAAGGGAGAGATGGACAAAGGGAAGGAAGGAAAGAAGGCAGCAATTAGTTCTGGGTTTATTGGACTGGGTGGGACCACTCACCGTTCTTTTCCTTTTGGCAATCCATGGCCCTTGTAATTTTGATTCTGCAATGAGAAAATGAAAGTGATATAATTTTATGCATTTCCATTCTGTTTTTCCAGCTCAGCTTACTACAGATATTAAAATGTTCAAACTATCAGACTCAGCACTGCACAGATGCTATGACAAGAAGATTTAGCCTGGCAAAGTTCTCACTGGTTATCATGTACCCATGATTCAGGAGGATCTGGGTTAATGACTCAGAGCAATGTTAATTGCTTTGACTCAAAAGGGACTTTTCAAATCCTCAAAGGGTATTTGGGGTATTATTCTCCTACAACTATGTCCAAAACAGTTTGATCCTCAGTCCTGGTATGACTGATCCCTAAGGCAGGTGTGAAAGGAGAATCAGAAATTGGTCTTATGCAAGATGACCTATGCACCTTGGACAGATGTGCCATCTGTGTTAGTCTTCTATTGCTGCATAACAAATTACCACAAACATAGTAGCTTAAAGCAGTGCAGATCTATGTCCCACACCTTCCTTGGACCAGGAGTCTGTCTGGGCACATATTAGCTGGATCTTCTGCTCAGGTCTTGCAAGGCTACCATCAAGGTGATGGCTGTGGTTACGTTTCTCCTGTAGGGCTTGGGGTCCTCTTCCAAGATCGTCCAGATTGTTGGCAGAATTGTTATTTGGGGTTGTACAACTGAGGTCCCTGTTTATTTGCTAGTCATTGGTTGGGACTGCTCTCAGCTCCTAGAGGCTGCTTGCAGTTCCTTTTGAAGTGGCCCCCTTAGGCAGTTCAAAACATGGATGCTTACTTTCTTCCAGGCCAACAAAAGCATATCCCTTTGATTCCAACCCTTCTCCCACTCCAAGTTGGCTATGATGGAGGCTCATATAACATGGTAATAACTATCCCTAAAAAGCCACAGGCTCCATTGACACTCAAGGGGAGGGCATTATACAAAGTGTGTACACCCAAGCTGGGAATCTTGGGGGCCCTCTTAGAATTCTGCCTACCACACAATGCTGTGCTGTGCTTAGCTGCTCAGTCGTGTCTGACTCTTTGTGACCTCATGGCCTGTAGCCCACCAGGCTCCTCTGTCCATGGAGATTCTTCAGGAAAGAATCCTGGAGTGAGTTACTATGCCCTCCTCCAGGGGATCTTTCCAACTCAGGGATCGAACCCAGGTCTCCTGCATTGCAGGCAGATTGTTTACCATATGAGCCACCAGAGAAACCCAAGAATACTGGAGTGGGTAGCTTATCCCTTCTCCAGGGCATCTTCCTGACCCAGGAATTGAACTGGGTCTCCTCCATTGAAGGTGAATTCTTACCAGCTAAGCTATCAGGGAAGCCCCTACTACACAATGCTACCCCTCAAAAAGACAGTAGAAAGGGCTAGAGGTTACTGTTTTACAAAGCCTGCAGAAGTAAGCCCCCCACCACAAAAGCAAGGGTAATTTTATCCTGTTTCAATCAAGCCCCTCTAATTCCCCTAGTCAAGTGTTCTAATCTTTTTTTCATAATATCTTTTATATCCTCACATGTTTATGTATGTTTACACAGTTGCTCCAGAGTCTTTGGTTGAAAAAAATTTCCCATTTCTCACTGAATTGTCTTGCCTCTTCTGTCAAAATTCGATTAGCTATGTATATGTGGGTCTGTCTCTAGACTCTATTTTATTCTATTGACTTATTTGTCTACTCTTATGTCCCTACCATACTGCCTTAATTACCATAGTTTTCTAGTAAATCTTGAAATCAAGTAGAGTAAGTCCAATTTTTTCAAGATTGTCTTTACAAGTGGAGGTCCTCTGGACTTCATTGTTAATTTTAGGGTCTGCTTGCTAACTTCTATCAAAAGAGTATATTGGTATTTTTATTGGGATTATAATGAATGTACAGATCATTTTGGGAAGAAGTGACATCATAAACGATTGAGTGCATTATTCCATGAATATGATCTATCTCTATTAATCTAAGTTTTCAATTTTTTTCCACTGTTTTCTAGATTTCAGTATAGAAGTCTTAAACATATTTAATTACATTTATTTTTAGACATTTGATTTTGTGATGCATTGTAAATTTTCACTTTCCAATTATTTGATGGTAAATAGAATAAAGCTCCCTCAAAATGTGCCCTTGTCCTAATCCCCAGAACCTATAAATATGTTAGGTGCCTGTGTGTTCAGTGATGACCAATTCTTTGGGACCCCAGGGACTGTAGCCAGCCAGGCTCCTCTGTCTACGGAGCTTAGGGAATCTTCCTGACCCAAGGATGGAACCCATATCACCAAAGTCTCCTGCATTGGCAGGTGGGATTCTTTACCACTGTACCACTCGGGATTGCATGCAAAGGGAAATTAAGGTTGCAGATGGAATTAAGGTTTGGAATCAACTGACTTGAAAATAGAGACATTATCCTGGATTATTTAGGTGGGCCCAAGATAATCACTTATTTTTTTGCTCTGAAAGTGAAAGTCGCTCAGTCGTGTCCAACTCTTACAGTCCACGGAATTCTCCAGTCCGTGGGTAGCCATTCCCTTCTCCAGGGCATCTTTCCAACCCAGGGATCGAAATAAGGAAATAGAAGGGCCATTCTTCAGAGGTGGAACACGGGGTAAAAAGCACGCCGGGGTGGGACAGCTGGATTCTAGAGTAATTCATTCTTTTCCCTGGGTCTAATCTTTCCCAGATTAGAAATCTCTACCATTTTGAAATGGGGTCGTTGGTCTGTGCACACCTAGAGAGCAGGGGCTTGTCCTGCCCTCTAGTATTGGGCTGGCCTCGGAAAAAACATGAGCGTTTGGGGGGTGGATGGATGAGAAAGTTGCAAGCGGCCGACGGGGTAAATAGATCTCTAAAGAGCTTTTCCAGATCAGAAAATCCGTAATTCTGAGCTTTCCACGGAGTCACAGAAATCGCTGACTATAGTTTAGAATCCTGCTGCTGCTGCTAAGTCGCTTCAGTCGTGTCCGACTCTGTGCGACCTCATAGACGGCAGCCCACCAGGCTCCCCCGTCCCTGGGATTCTCCAGGCAAGAACATTGGAGTGAGTTAGAATCCTAGAGTCTCATAAATTTCTGGCTGGCAAATCACGTTTCTTAAACTCGCGCTGAAACTCCGGCGTTGCGCAGGATGCCGGGACTTGTAGTTTTTTCTCTGAACGCGACATTTTCTTCCTTGCTAACGGGAATCCCTCTACGAGGACTCCTCAACTTCTGAACCCCTCTGCGTTCTCTCCCCCTCTCTAGGGACGATGAACCATCAGGATCGAGGGACACGCCTACCTTCGGTCGTGACATGATAGGATTCCCCAGGGCGCGATCCAAACCGCCACTTTGTCTGGCTACAGCCTTAGCGTCCCGTTGCCAAGGCGACGGAGGGAGGGCTCTGCCGTTCTGATTGGATGAGGTTAAGAAACTCCTTTTCGCGCAACTCACAGACCCCAGCTAAGAAGCGGATACTTGCCAAGGCGGCCCAGACCCCTCTAATCCCTAAAACTTTCTCCCCCAGCCCTATGCCACCGCAACCTAGCCGGAGACTGGCTGCCAAACGAGGGTACTCACTCCTCGTGTCTCCTCCGGCTGCACTTCGGTTGACCTAATAGACCTGCATCTGAAAAGTTGTCAGCTTTTGGTCAATGTGATGGTTCTAGGTTTCCTTGCACGTCCTTCACAGTCACCTGGTCAGTTGCTCACGTGGCCAGTCACGTGTGCAGATCACTCTTGATCTCTCTCTCTCAGTCACTCTAATTCTTAGGCACCAACTCAGTGCCAGGAGTCACCTCAACGTCAGCAGTAGCCTCCTGACGCTCTAGGAGTGCCCACTTTGCCCTATCCATTCCAGTTCATTCTTTGCACTGCTGGCAAAGAGCTCTTTAAAACACAAACCTGATCTTGTCTCTCCCCTGCCTATAACCGGGCCATTTATTCCTCGCTGCACCCTGTACTGGCTCCATGTCCTTCCCTGCCTTACCTCCCACTGCCCCAAGATCTATATAGAAAACAAAATGAAGTCGCTTACTCGTGTCCAACTCTTTGCGACCCCATGAACACCAGGCTCCTCCATCCATGGGATTTTCTAGGCAAGAATACTGGAGTGGCTTGCCATTTCTTTCTCCAGGGAACTTGCCGACCCAGGGATCGAACCCAGGTCTCCCACATTGTAGACAGACACTTTACTGTCTGAGCCACCAGGGAAGTCTATATCTATATAGCTGATTAGAAACTATTTTAAAATTTTTGTTGTTGTCATTTTATAGCAATAAAAATATGCAGGAATATATCTAACAAAATATATGAAAGACATTTCATCAAACAACAAATTTTTATTAAACATCTACTGTTATGTCCTGGCTCATTCTTGACTCTGAGGATTCAACGGTGAACAAAACTAATACAGACTGTGGAGTTAATATTCTCATAGAGAAAAATTACAAAACATTATTGAAGGACATTAAAGAAGGCCTGAATACTGGAGGGATATACCATGTACATGGATGGGAAGACTCAATATCATAAAGACATATATTTTCACAAATCTAATCAGAATTTTTGAGAGTGATTTTCAAACCCAAACAACATAGTTTATGTGTTGGGGAAGGGAGATATTTCTCTGCTTATCAAGTCACATATGGTGCAAAGAGGCAAATATTAATGGAATACAATAGGGATCCTAGAAACAGACACAGGTTTTTCTGTACTGATGTACAATAGAGGTAGAATCATAAATCCGTAGGGAAATGGTGGAGAACTCAATAAATGGCACGGAGAAACTGGCTTTCCATAGGAGTAAAAAACTGATTGATGCCTGATTCAAGTAGATTAAAGAATAAATATGGCAAGCAAATATTTCAGACTACAACTGACCCTTGAATGATGCAGAAGTTGCCCCTAAGCAGTTGAAAAACCACCTATAACATGATACTTGGCCCTTCTTGTAGATGGTTCCACAACCTTGGATTCAACCAATATCTGATTGTATAGTACTGTATTATGCTTTTATTGAAAAATAAGTGGACATGCCTAGTTCAAATTCATGTTATTCAAAGATCAACTGTGGAATATGATTTTTTTAATAAACCACAACTCATAAGGGAAAAACTGATCTGTGACTTTCTCAAAATTTAAACTGCCATATAACACTGCTGTTGCTGCTAAGTCGCTTCAGTCCTGTCTGACTCTGTGCAGCTCCATAGATGGGAGCCCACCAGGCTCCCCTGTCCCTGGGACTCTCCAGGCAAGAATACTGGATTGGGTTGCCATTTCCTTCTCCAATGCAGGAAAGTGAAAAGTGAAAGTGAAGTGGCTCAGTCGTGTCTGTCTCTTAGCGACCCCATGGACTGCAGCCTACCAGGCTCCTCCATCCATGGGGTTTTTTCAGGCAGGAGTACTGGAGTACTGCAGTATTGCTTTCTCCGCCATATAACACAAGACATTATAAACTGGACTAAAAGACAAGCTACAGATAAGAAGTAAAAATCTTCAACCTGTATAACAAAGTGATAGTATTCAAAGAACTCTTGCAAACTATTAAGAAAAAGACTCTCTGCCACAACCTGCAAAAGAAAAGTGGATAAAATACACAACTGGGGACTTTCAGTAGAAGAAACTGAAATCACTAATAAGTAATTGAGATATATACATAAAAATAATTATAAGTATGGTTTTAACTACATCAACCAGAAAAATATTAAAATGTTTATCAATTGCAAGTGTTTGTGAGCATGTTGGGAAACAGGAATCTTTATATGCCACTGGTACATTCACACTTTGGAAGGCAACTTGGCAATATCTTATAAATTGAACGGGCACACACCTCACAACCCATCAATTCAACTACTGAACATATGCTCTTTGAATACAGCTGCAAGACCTATGAACTACCTTTCATTTTGCAGCTAATGTGCAAGGTGACAGACAACTTTCCCTAAAGAAGTTCTTACACTTGTGCAAGGGTTGTATGTATAAAGATGTTCTTTGCATATAAAATATTCTTTGTATTAGTGGAAAATATTAGAAATGATTTAAATGTCCACTAGTATGGTGATGGATGAATAAAATGTGATATAGTTTAATAGTAAGATACTATATAGTGACAAAAATTAATGACCCAGCTCTGTAGCAACATAAAAATATCCTCCAAATCTATTTTGGGGTCAATAAAAGAAAGTTGTAGAAGGATAAATATTTTTAAAGGCTATGATTTGTGTTAAATATAAACACATACAAAAGTATATTCTATATACTACAGGTATATAGGTATTACAAATTTAAAAACACAGACTGGAAAGATGTACACCCAATTCATGACAGTGTTGCCTGTGGGGAAAGAATTAAAGATGAGGAAAGAGAAGAAGAAATTTCAACTATGTCAAGTTTATTTGGAATTTTTAAAATAGCCCAGTCGAAGCAAATATGTCAAAATATTCTTATTTGAATTTGTTTTTCAGGTTTTTTTCTAAATGCAAAAGAAGCCATAGCAATAACAGAAAATCAGTACTATGAGAGATGACATTTAGGATACTTTGGGAATGCACAATGGTGAGGTCTAACCAACTCTAACTGGAGTCAGTAGAGACTTTCAGGAGGAAATGGGAGTTCATCTGGTAAAGGAAATGGGAAGGGCAGTCCAGGAAGAGGGACCAGCATGTACAAAACCGGAAGACAGAGTGAAACACGTTTGAGGAAGCGAATGCTTCCTCAGTGGCCAGGAAAGAGCCAAGAGAGGAATGATGAGATGGCCAAACCTGTATGTTTTTGTTTGTTTCCTTTTTCACAGATGTGGAAACAGAGCCCTAGAGAGGGCAGTAGAACCCAGGCCTCCTAACACCCTGTCACTTGTTCCGTGATAATAATAACAACGATAATGTGATATTGTGCTGTTTTGCAGTCTCTCTAGTAGATACTCCAAATATATCCTCGCTTTTAATCTTGTTACAGACCTAGAGGGGCTTTTCCCCTCCTCGTTTTATAGACAGTAAATCTGAGGCCTGTAGAAGCTAAGAAATTTGCTCCAAGTCACAGTGGCAGAAGCCTGATCCCACAAGGCTTGGTGTGCCCTGCTAAGCAGGTTGGACTTTTCCCCAAGGACACTGAGTGTATTAGGTTCCTATTGCTGCTGTAATTACCGTAAACTGAGTGACTTAAAACAATACAAATGTATTAGCATATAGTTCTTGAGGTCAGAAGTCTGAAATGAGTCTCACTAAGCTAAAATGAAGGTGTTGGCAGGCTTGAGTTCCTTCTGGAAGCTCTAGGAGAGAGTCTATTTCTTTGTTTTGTCTTCCTTGGCTCATGGCCCCCTTCCATATTTGAAGCCAGAAATCATACCACTGTGACATCTGCTACTGTCATCACATCCCCTCTGACTCTTATACTCCTGCCTCCCTCTTTCACTTACAAGGATTCACTTATGTGAATCCAAGGTGGCTCCATTGGACCCACCCAAACGATCCAGGCTAATCTCCCCATCTCAGAGTCAGCTGATAGCAAATTCAATTCCATCTGCGGCCTTAATTTTCTCATAACGTAACACGTTCCCAATTTTCAGGAATTAGAGAATGGACATTTTTGTCCATTAATTTGCCTACCATGGTGAACCACCGAATGGTTCTAAGCAAGGAAAGACAAGGTGAGAACTGCATTTCAGCATTTTCACATTATTATTGGTTTTAGAAAACTGTCACTTCGTGACTCATTTAAGGCAAATTAGGCTTTGTAACAACTAACACTTTCAAAGGCTGAACAGTACATAGATATTAAATGTGTTAACTCTAATAACCACATTTTCCCAGGGTTTCTAATGTGATGGAGTTTTTCCTACATGTGGTTTAAAAAGTCAAGTAGAGGAACAGAGGGCTATGTGGTAATTGATTCCATATGAATGAGAAAACAGACCCTGGGGCATTTGGTCACCTGCCCAGGTTCACACAGCTGTTAAGGCCAGGGTCATGAAGAGGAACTGGACTTCAGGCACCCTTTTAGGCATTTCTTTAAGCTATCTGTGGGGTAGGACATTCTGGGAAACTCAAATCATACATTTTTGGCGCAATATTTCATGTGTAACCTAGGGCCCAATAAATAATATTTGTTGAATGGATAAATAGCCATGCTTTTACTTCTGAGGCACAGATAGTGATTTTCAAGGCAGGAAAACTGGGGGTCATCCTAGAATTCCTTACTGTTCCCCATATCTAGTCTATGTGCAAGTCAGCTAAGCTGCCAAAATACTAATACGTGCTACATCTGTCCCCTTCTTTCTGCTGAGTCCTGCCCCAAGGCCACAGAAACACAGCCCAGAATCAAGATCACCTCCAAAGTTGACTGAGCCCCTTTGTAACCTTGCCCAAAGCCCTGATAGTCACTAACAAGCTTCCAGTCTCCCAATTAAGCAAAGATGCCCACTCCAGTAAACACCCTATTGCACTTCAACCAATCACCTAACACCAACCGTCCAGCAGGAATTTTCTTTGTCTTGAGACTATAAAAACTGGCTATTAACCCATGAAAACTGTCGACTTTCCCTGGTCTGTCAGGAGCCCCACTGAGCTCGCAGTGCCCACTTTATCTCTGCTGTTTGTTCTTAATAAACTCACTCCATTCTGAAATGCCCTGTGTCTAAAAATTCTTTTCCAAATCGCACTTCGACTGCCTCAACACTTTCCAGCTTCTCAACTCCCACTTCTCCCAGGGTACTGTATCTCTCACCATCTCTCCTGAAAACCTCCCTTCTTTGCCTCTCTAATCTACATTCCTGTTAGGGGCCAGGATGATGCCTATAAATCAGACGACATGGCCTCTCAGGTTAAAATTTTACTGTCAGGCTTTCCATCATGCTGAGAAGGAAACTATAAACACCCAATCATGGCCACACATGTTCTTTCACTCTGTCCTCCTTAGCCTCATACTTACCACCTGCCTCTGCCCTCCTCCCCTCCAGTCCTACCGACTCTTCCCAAAGGCCAAGCTTTCCCACCAAAGAGCCTTTGCTTGTGCTGTTCCTTCTGCTGGAAACCACTCTTTAAACACCCATGTCCTTCTTACACGTCAGGTCTTATCTCAAACGTCACCTGTTTAGAGTTCTTCCTGTCCCCCATTTTGTTTCTTCTACAGCAAATTTCCATTGTTTGCAAATGTTTTGTCTATTTGCTCATTTTGTTTGCCTTCCTTCTTAGCCCTGATGTCCAATATGGAGCTACCAACCACATATGGCATTGAGCACTTGACATGTGGCTAATCTGAACTGAGATGTGCTCCAAGTGTAAAATACACACTGGATTTTGAAGACCGAATACAATTAAAAGAATGTAAAACATGTCATTAATAATGTTTAACTATTGACTACACATTGAAATGATTACATTTTTTTGCTATCCTGGGTCAAATAAAACCATTAGTAACAACCTGCTTCTTTCTACATTTTTAATGTGGCCACTAGAGAATTTATGATAACCCATGTGGCTTGCATTGTATTCATACTGGGCAATGCCAGTCTAGGCCATTAGCCAAAAAAGGTAGGAACCACCACCACCTTACCTACCTCTGTGTCACTACCATATAGAGGGTACTAAGTATCTGTTGGGTAATTTAGTTTTTATGAGAACCCTGGGCTCACTATGTACACTGCAAATTTGAGGAAGAAAGAAATATCAGAGAAACTTTTATTTTCCTCCAGTCACTGTACTTCAAACAGGTTCCGTGGACTTGGTCCCCAGCTTCCTGCTGCAGTCACCTACTACTGTAGATGGAGAGGGGCAGGTGACTGCTGGAGGAGCAGAACTGGTTTAGCAGCTACTATTTCAGTCCCCTAGGAGGTGTGTGCTCTCAATTATTTCAAGTTCTCCAGCTTTGGTCCTAGTAGTAACACACTGAGACATACAGTCAGAAGCTGGGAGCCCACAGGGACTTGCCCAGGGTCACTGCACAGGTCATAGGTGAATGAATAGGGCCTGGAACCTTGGTCTCCATACCCACCTTTCCAGACTCCTGCCTCTAACTACACCCTGTTGCAGTCTCCTTTACCTCAAAGGACCCAGGTGACCATAACGCTCACTCATCTCCCTCTCCTCACGTGTACCTCTGATTTATGGGAGCTCCTAAGTAGAGTTATGCCTGGTCCCAGGAAAGCTGACCCAGATGGAACCCTCCTCAGAGGCCAAAGTGTATGAGAGGAAGAGAAAAGGATGACTGGATGAATGGACAGACGGACCAGTGAATGGATGGAGTGGAGGATGGGAGGACAGACCAGCTGCAGGAGACTGGGAGGAGGATGACCGGCGGGTAGGACGCTGCATGGGGGCGGGGCAGGAGGGTGTACCAAAGGAAGGAATTACCAACTTTTCTCGCCTCACACAGACTCTGAAGATCAGAGGACCCCTCGCAATCCAAATCCAGCTCCCGTCACGCTTCAACCAGAAAACCTACGAGGCCGAAGAAGCCCGGCGTTTTGCCCCAGGACCCCACAGGGAGGGCCGGGTCGAGCCGGAACTGGGATCCGAGTCTCTGGGCCCCGCGGCTGGGGGGCTCTCTCCGCCCCCATCCGCCGCCGTCCCCTCCCCGAGCCTGACGGTGCCAGGGTTGGGGGAGCGCCCCCACCCCCCACCTCCGGAGGTGGAGGCCCCACGCGGCCCCAACAAGCTGTCGTTGTCCCGCGGGCCCCAGGCCCGGCACACTGGGGCTTTGTCCAGCCCCCCGCCGCGACCCACGGGTGAGGGGGGCTGCCCACGTGACCGAGGGGGTAGGAGGAGCCTGTGGCGGCGGCGGCGGCTCCGGCATTTCCCTCCCTGGCCGGGGGGGGCGGCGGGCGGCGGCGGCGGCGGCGGCTGGGCAGAGCTGGGCCGAGCTGCGGACGCCGGGCCCCCCGATCCCCGCCAGGCTGCAGGCGCCGGGCCCGGGCCGTCAGGGCAGCTGTTACCCTTGCGTTCAGCGGGTGGCGAGCTGGGGGTGCTCCCGGAACCCCGTGCGCAGGATCATGGGGAATGGTATGACCAAGGTAGGGGGCCGAGATGGCGCAGCCCGCCCCTGGCCGCCCCCAGCCCGGGCCGGGCGCCGGCCTCTGACCTTCTGGCTCTGGCTGGCGGTGTGTGTGTGTTTCTCCGTCTCGCTGGAACTCTGAGAGCGGACTTCACTGTCTGTCTCTCTGGGGCTGTCTCTCTCTCTCTCTGTCTCTCCGTGTCTCTGTGACTCTGTATTTCTTGCTGAGGCTCTCTGTGGCCCTCTGTCAACCCTAGGCTCTTTCTCTCCCTGAGTCCTTTTCTCTATCTCCATGTGTCTCTTGCCTCTGTCCCCCTGGACTCTCTGGTGCTGTTTCTCCATCCTTGCGCACCCCGACTCCCACACCCCCATGCCGCCGCCCGGCCCGCACCTGTCCCTACTTCCCACCGCCTCCCTGTCAGAATTCTCCGCCGTCTACCCGCTACCCGCCAAGTCCACCTCTCCATTCGCCCCTCCCCGTGCTCCTCCCACTCTCTTTCCCGATGTGGATTTGATTTCTGGGTCAGGAAGATCCCCTTGAGAAGGAAATGGCAACCCACTCCAGTATTCTTGCCTGAGAAATGCAATGGACAGAGGAGCCTNGGCACTCTGCCTGTCCCAGATCTGTGCTAAGACACAGGCTGGTCTGGAGCTCGTGAGACCCGAGGCAGGAGAAGTCACTTCCATCAGTCGAGTCAGAGAAAGCTTCGGGGAGGGAGGGACATCTGCCTGGGGCAGAGCTTTCTCCACCCACTCCTGTCCTCCCTGGGTTTAGGGGCTCCCTCTCTCCTAAACCCTAGTCCCTTCCTCCCTGGGAGCTTCCTCAGCAGTTCACACAACATTGACTTCTGAATATTTGGTAAGTAAGGTCTGAATCCTCTTTAAGTATGTAGGCCCATGAGGGTAGGGGTCATGAACTTGACCCCACAGTGCCATGCTCAGCCAAGGGTACACATAGTAAACAGTCAGTGTGGTGGATGATGAAGTGGGCATGGAGCGGAGATAGAGTGTTATTTATTTTGATGATAAAAGATCTTCATACTGGGAATCCAGCCCCTAGTGATGGTCACTGAGAACTGTGGGGGGCATCTCCCTGGGTCATGTTTCATTTAACTTTATAGATACAGATACACTATTTAAAACAAAAAATGGAAGTCTGTTCTGCATGCTATTCTGTAGCCTGTGTTTTGCATGTAATAATATATTGTGGACTTCCTTGCACGTCAGCACATAGAGATCCTTTTAGTGGCTACAGAGTTTTCAAGTATGAATATATCATTATTTATCCAGTCCCGTTTTGGGTTGTTCCCATTTTTAACTATTTCTGATGTGTTCACGGTCATAAGTAGAGAACATGGTCTGCTCCCACACAGTTTTCCATGTGAGTTCATTTTTCTGTAGTCAGGATTCCTAAAAGGAGAATTGCCTGGTCAGTATGCCAGGAAAGGGTATTTGCGATGGGAAGAATGGAGGGGGAGGCAAGGCTGAGGAGGTGCTGGGCTGTTACCTGTGGGTACCCCAGTGGTAAGACTGAAGCCTGGGGGTATGACAGGGGTATGCGCCTGTCATGCTGGGGGCAAGAGGTGGTGAAGGAGCAGGGCGCTGGCAGAGGCTGGGCAACGGTGGAGAGGGAGGGACCAGGAGGAGAGCAGGGCGGTGAGCTCCTGCCTCACTTGACCATCAGGAACATACAAATCACACCTGCCAGATTGGCTCAGACATCCTGTTTCTTTCAGATGCCAAAGACACAGATCAGCTAGGCCGGAATAAGATCACACACATCATCTCCATCCACGAGTCACCCCAGCCTCTGTTGCAGGTATGCCTTACCCCCACCCCAGGGCTGTGCATAGTGGGGGAGGGGTGCTTTACACCCCCACAGCACCCATTTATCAAGTACCAACCACGTGCCAGGTCCTATTCTGGCACATGGACCTTCCTGAGCCATGCTAACTCATTTGGTTAAAAACTGATCTGTTTTCCATTAGCGTCCCTACTTGCTCCCTCTTTGGCAACTGAGGACCAGAGAGGTAGAGTAACCTGCCAAAGGCCACACAGCCAGGAATCTTAGTTCCTTGGCTAAGGAGCTAAGTCCTCACAGGGGCTTCCCATTGTCCAACTGAATAGATGATTCTGGGCTCTGCGTCTCACTTGTGACCTGGGTCTATGATTTTACCCATCTGGGCCTCTGATCCCTCAGCCCTGTCTGTCCCCAGGGAGCTGTGAGATGGTGAAGATGTTTTGCATGCTGGCCTTCACTGGGAGGGTTGGTGCTGGTATTATAAAGTCCTGGAAAAAACGGAATGAGGGTCATGACCTAGAGTCAGAAAGGCGGAAATCCAGGCCACATGTGCTAGAGCCCAGAGGTCTGAATCTGTCTCTTATACACATCTCCTCCTTACCCCCCCTCCCCCACCAAGCTGGCCTCCCTCGGCGGCCTGCCTCTGCCGCCCTCAGCAGACCCCTCTCACAGAGAGTCCGGGCCCACAAGAGACAGGACTCTGCTCCTCTAGTCCTGAGGGTCAGACACCCTTCACGAGTCTAAGGGGAGCTGTCATGCATCCCTACCCGGTTGACCCCCTGCCTGTCTCTCCTGTAGGTACTTCCTGGACTCTACCTCGGAAACTTCATTGGTGAGCACTGCCCACTCTGTCCCAAGGCCCTGGCATGCTCCCTGTCCCAGGCCTGTGTCCACCATTCATGCTCTGGCCCACGCACCCTGGACGTGCTCAGGAATGGGGCTGGGGGCAGGGAAGTGATGCCAGGCTGGGAGCAGGGAAGAACTCATGAGGTCTAAGGGGGATGAGGGTGGAGGAGCGGCCCCAGTGCAAAGGGCTCAGAACACTGGACGCGGGGCAAGCCTGCACCTGCTGGGAGCCTCAGCGTCTGCCTCAGCACAAGGCCTACCCCTGCCTCTAAGGGTATTTTCTGTTTTGAGGTTCTGGGCTGAGGTCTGTTTGGAGGTGTTGCTTCTAGCTGGGAAGCTGGGAACACTTCCCTGCACAACCTCCTCTTCAGAGGAGAGGTCTCTAGAGACTGGACTCTACTTCAGAAACTTCACTGGTGAGCACTGCCCGCTCTGTCCCAAGGCCACGGCACTCTGCCTGTCCCAGATCTGTGCTAAGACACAGGCTGGTCTGGAGCTCGTGAGACCCGAGGCAGGAGAAGTCACTTCCATCAGTCGAGTCAGAGAAAGCTTCGGGGAGGGAGGGACATCTGCCTGGGGCAGAGCTTTCTCCACCCACTCCTGTCCTCCCTGGGTTTAGGGGCTCCCTCTCTCCTAAACCCTAGTCCCTTCCTCCCTGGGAGCTTCCTCAGCAGTTCACACAACATTGACTTCTGAATATTTGGTAAGTAAGGTCTGAATCCTCTTTAAGTATGTAGGCCCATGAGGGTAGGGGTCATGAACTTGACCCCACAGTGCCATGCTCAGCCAAGGGTACACATAGTAAACAGTCAGTGTGGTGGATGATGAAGTGGGCATGGAGCGGAGATAGAGTGTTATTTATTTTGATGATAAAAGATCTTCATACTGGGAATCCAGCCCCTAGTGATGGTCACTGAGAACTGTGGGGGGCATCTCCCTGGGTCATGTTTCATTTAACTTTATAGATACAGATACACTATTTAAAACAAAAAATGGAAGTCTGTTCTGCATGCTATTCTGTAGCCTGTGTTTTGCATGTAATAATATATTGTGGACTTCCTTGCACGTCAGCACATAGAGATCCTTTTAGTGGCTACAGAGTTTTCAAGTATGAATATATCATTATTTATCCAGTCCCGTTTTGGGTTGTTCCCATTTTTAACTATTTCTGATGTGTTCACGGTCATAAGTAGAGAACATGGTCTGCTCCCACACAGTTTTCCATGTGAGTTCATTTTTCTGTAGTCAGGATTCCTAAAAGGAGAATTGCCTGGTCAGTATGCCAGGAAAGGGTATTTGCGATGGGAAGAATGGAGGGGGAGGCAAGGCTGAGGAGGTGCTGGGCTGTTACCTGTGGGTACCCCAGTGGTAAGACTGAAGCCTGGGGGTATGACAGGGGTATGCGCCTGTCATGCTGGGGGCAAGAGGTGGTGAAGGAGCAGGGCGCTGGCAGAGGCTGGGCAACGGTGGAGAGGGAGGGACCAGGAGGAGAGCAGGGCGGTGAGCTCCTGCCTCACTTGACCATCAGGAACATACAAATCACACCTGCCAGATTGGCTCAGACATCCTGTTTCTTTCAGATGCCAAAGACACAGATCAGCTAGGCCGGAATAAGATCACACACATCATCTCCATCCACGAGTCACCCCAGCCTCTGTTGCAGGTATGCCTTACCCCCACCCCAGGGCTGTGCATAGTGGGGGAGGGGTGCTTTACACCCCCACAGCACCCATTTATCAAGTACCAACCACGTGCCAGGTCCTATTCTGGCACATGGACCTTCCTGAGCCATGCTAACTCATTTGGTTAAAAACTGATCTGTTTTCCATTAGCGTCCCTACTTGCTCCCTCTTTGGCAACTGAGGACCAGAGAGGTAGAGTAACCTGCCAAAGGCCACACAGCCAGGAATCTTAGTTCCTTGGCTAAGGAGCTAAGTCCTCACAGGGGCTTCCCATTGTCCAACTGAATAGATGATTCTGGGCTCTGCGTCTCACTTGTGACCTGGGTCTATGATTTTACCCATCTGGGCCTCTGATCCCTCAGCCCTGTCTGTCCCCAGGGAGCTGTGAGATGGTGAAGATGTTTTGCATGCTGGCCTTCACTGGGAGGGTTGGTGCTGGTATTATAAAGTCCTCGAAAAAACGGAATGAGGGTCATGACCTAGAGTCAGAAAGGCGGAAATCCAGGCCATATGTGCTAGAGCCCAGAGGTCTGAATTCATATCTTTACCACATTCTCTCTGGAACCTTGGGCCCAGGACTTCACCTCTCCAGACCTCAGTTGTCCAAAAAAGGGGGATTTTACAACAGTTCCTACCCCACTGGGTTGTTGAGAGCCATACAATAAGTACTCAATAAATTTTAGCTGATATAATAACAAAGTTAATCATATTCTCAACCTATAAACAGAGCCCCTACCTTCTTATCTGTTAGGGTCTGGGTCACCCACTGAAGGGAAGGAACATTGGGTGGAAAGGGGCCCTGGAGATCTGAGATCCAGACCAGCTTCTGTCACAGATTTTCTCTGTGACCTTGGGCAGGGTCCTCCCCCTCTCTGGGCCTTAGTTTCCCCTTGTGTCAGATTTGATGGTCTCTAAGAGCAACCTCTGATAATCTTTGGTTCTCAGTGTCATTTGAAGAAGAAATTTCCAGGTCAGTGGAGTCTGCTTTTGCTTTATAGGAAAGGCTTATTTTGGAGTATTTGGAGAATGCCGTCACTAGAGTGCCTGGGGAAGCTGTCTAGGCATGACTATATTTACTAATGAAATGATAGCTCGCAAAATGAGTCCTTGCTCCCACAGCCCCCCTCTCTCCTCACCAGCACTTCCCTCTCCATCCATCACAGAATTTACCAGTCAGGGTTTGATAATGCCCAGGAAGTTCAAGGCCGGTTGTGTTGCAAACTGAAATTGCAAACCTTGCAAAAGATGCAGGCTCTAGTGACCTTGGGGAAGATGAGTTATAGAGAAGGGCTGGAATTTTCACAAGCCACTAACAGATGAGGAACCTGGCCAGGGGGTCCCTTAGTCACTGATTGGAGGTGGGCCAGGCCCTTGAAAAGAGCCATTTGAATATCAAAGGACGAAGAGAGGTCCTGGAGAAAAGTGCCTCTTGGAATGTGGGCAGAACTCATCTTTAAGATCTTGTGTGAAGGTTGGGTATGATATCAGAGCACGTTTGTTAGAGAAATTACTGACACTTCATACCTTGATTATTTTAATAATTAGTCCAGAATTGGGAAGATGCCCTGGAGGAAGGCATGGCAAACCACCGCAAGATTCTTGCCTGCAGAATCCCATGGACAGAGGAGCCTGGTGGGCTACAGTCTATGGGGTCACAAAGAGTTGGACACAACTAAAGCGACTTAGCATGCAGAGAGTTTATAACCACAGTTCATGAGCTAAAAGTTTTATCTTCATTCGGGTCCCACCTGGGGTACCAAAAAAAAAAAAGTTTATCTTCATAGTTTTTGTTTCTTTTCAAGATAATAAAATCTACTTTGCCCTTCTTAACTGTGTAATTTTATAATCCTCACATGGAGGGGAGTCACTTTAAGTGACCCTTTCCCAGCTGTTAAATAAAAGGTCCCTGGGCCCATTTTTGGCAGATGCCCAAGCCACCCATGCGGTTAGGATACTGTCTCCTCAGAAGGTTCTGGAACCATAGATGGTCAGACCTGAGAGGCTCTCAGAGAAGGTGTCTATCCTCTGGGCATAGACATCGTGACCCAGAGAGGGGCAGGAACTGGCCTAGAGTCACGAGGTGCTTGGGAGGCCCAGGCTGGGGTCAAGGGGTGCAGGCAAGGGCTGCCCACTGCCCATGTGTGTTTTGTACTTGCAGGACATAACCTACCTTCGCATCTCAGTGGCCGACGCCCCTGAGGTACCCATGTAAGTTCCTCTGGATGGGCTGACAAACAGGACAGCTGCCTCCTGTGGTGGGAAGAGGGAGGGTGGGAGGCGGCCTGAGAGAAGACAGAGAAGAATTCAAGCCCCAGAGCTGGCCTGGGGACCCCAGCACAGGTGGTCTCCCAGACTGCTTTGACTCTCAGCCACGTCCTTGCCTATGCCGCTGGCCAAGCCTTAACCTCCCGGAAGAGCTCAGTGACCTCAGCTATGAATGGAGAAAGCACCCTGTCCCTCAGGCTCAGATGCCCTCATGGGTTTGAAAGGGTCAGGCTCAGCCTGTTCCTGGCCTTGGAGTTAGGAATCTGGGTTCAGGCCAGGCTTTGCCATTTACTTGCTGTGTGACCTTGGACAAATCACTTCCCCTCTCTGAGAGAAGAAAATGGATGTGTGGGGTGTGGGGGGTCTGTCTTCATCAAGGAGACTTTTAAGGATCAGGTGGTACAGGTTGAGGCTCTAGGACTGGGCTTGGCATGTAATGGGTGCTCAAAAAGCAAAGATTGTTTGTGTTATGAGTAGTAGGGGCACCCAGCCTGCGGGGGACCCAGACAGACACTCCTGCCCCTTGGGAATCTTGCTCCCAACCCCACTGCTGCCTGTTATTGTCCCCAGGTGCTCTGACTGTAGACCCCAGAGGGGTGGGACTCCTCCCGCCCATTTCCTTGAAAGATCAAGATGAATCCTCCATGAAAACAGGACCCCCAGGACCCGTTGAGGAGGGCTCCTGCCTCTGTGGTGGGATTTCATCCAAGGCCTCTCTCACCGCCTGAAATGCCACCATTATTGCACACATACTTCTCCACCTGTACTGCAGCATCGCCCCCTAGTCACCTCACATGCCAGCTGACCTGAGGACCCAGGGCTCTTTGTCTGTCTCTTGCCATCTCAGAAATGGGGGGGCGGTCAGCTTCTTGGAGACCTGTGCCCCCCACCCCAGCACTCAGTACCTTCTTGCTTTCTTCTCTAGCAAAAAGCACTTCAAGGAGTGTATCAACTTCATCCACTGTTGCCGCCTCAATGGAGGAAACTGCCTTGTACACTGGTGAGTTAGGAGGGGCGTGGGGGGAGGGGAAGTGAGTGAGTGTCCTCCATTCTGAACACAGTGTCATCCTGGGGGGAGTGCAACCTGTCACCATGCCTGACAGTCCACCATTCATCTGACAGTCTGATGGATGACGCTCTCCCCAGCTGTGGCCAGATAGCTGTTTCTCCTTGAGACTCAATTTTCTCATCTGTAAAATGGGGGACAGACTGTTGACCTGATGGGCTGTTCGAAGGAATAGGTGAAGTCATGCAAGTAGTTCAGCATCCTCTAGTAGTTCCGGCTCCTTCTGCCCCCCTCCAGCCTTGGAGGCTATAGTATAGGGCAGTGAGGAGCCCCAGGCTGGGAGATGGGACCTTTGAGTTTTCCCAGGAACCCCTGGCCCTGTAGATGCCATTCATCCCATGACTTCTCACCACGCTTGCTTCAGGGAAGCTCTGCCTGAGCCACAGGGACACCTCCTCTAGCCTGTCTCTCCCCCTCTCTGCTTTCCTTGCTTCAGCTTCACTGGTCATCTCTCCATTCTTCAAGTCCATCTGGATCCCACTCACATGGTCTTTGTACACTACCGGAATATTCTTAACAATCCTTACCCATCTTTAAGAATTCAGCTTGTTGTCACTTCTTTGGGAACCCCTTCCCTAATCCTCCACATCCCTTCCACTAGATGAATACCTCTTCCTATACCATCTCCTAGCCCCTGGACTCATCTTCAAAGCAGTTATCACCACCTGCAATTGTCTCCCTGGTTAGTGTCTGTCTCTCCCAATCATCTTATAAGCCCCAGGCTGGCAGAGACCATGTCTGTTTTATTCCCAAGTATATCCCCAGTACCTGAAAAATCACAGATGATCAGGAAACATGTGTTGAATGATTGAGTGAAGTGATGTTTCACTCAGGCCTTTGTTGTGGGTGAATGCCAGGCAGAGGGTACAGCAAGGCGAAGGCTTGGATGTGACAAGACAGGTTTTGGCAGGTACCTTGTAGTTGGAGCTCAGGAGGCAAAGGTAGGAGAGCTGAGTGTGGATTCGGTCCCTGGGGGACACAGAGGAGACTGGGCCTAACCTGAAGTCTTGGGGGTATGGTGTCCCAGCTTTGCAGGCATCTCCCGAAGCACCACCATCGTGACGGCGTATGTGATGACTGTGACGGGGCTAAGCTGGAGGGACGTGCTTGAAGCCATCAAGGCCACCCGGCCCATTGCCAACCCCAACCCAGGCTTTAGGCAGCAGCTCGAGGAGTTTGGCTGGGGCAGCTCCCGGAAGGTAGGGGCTGTGGCTCAGTGGTAAAGAATCCGCCAATGCAGGGGATGCAGGTTCAGTCCCTGGGCTGGGAATATACCCTGGAGGATATGGCAACCCACTCCAGTATTCTTGCCTGGGAAACCCCATGGACAGAGGAGCCTGGCGGGCTACACATGGGGTTGCAAAGAGTTGACAGGACTGAGCAACTAAACAACAACAAGAGGGGCAGGGGCTGGGGCAGGAATTCGAGACTTCTTACTTGAGCTGAGCACTGATTGGAAAGAATTTTGCCTGTGCTTCAGACCTGGCAGAAGATTTTTCTGAGGTCTTGAACTTGTGGCTCTTGGGCTAACTTAGTCCCTAGGTGTATTTTGTTTGGACAGTCAGAGGTTTTCTTCTCCTTTTAAACTTAGGATGTGTATACCCACTGACCAGATTATGAACCCTTCAATTTGGCCAGGTGCCAGCAATGCCCACTCTGCCTGCCTGGAACCTGAAGGCATTTGAGCCTCTGGCTCCTTTGGAGAGTCATAATGTCCAGTTCCTACTCCACCCCTGGGTCCTTGAGGGGGCCAAAGCAATTCCTTCTCCTGTGCCCACTGGGCAGATGGCACGTGGGGATGTCAGGGACCGAACAAACCTTCCCCCCTCCCCGGAACAAGAGATGAGAAACTGAGAGAGAGAGGCACCCAGTGTAGACTTGTCTGCGAGGCTGTATTAGGAAAGAGACAGGCGAGTTGTGCAGGCTGGGGAGGGCTTAGTGTGGTCCCCACTGTGCAGGTGGAGGGGTCACTTCAGTAGGTCTGGAAGTTGGAGTGTCAAAGAGGATGGAGAGGATTCAGGGAGAGGGGAGGGACTGGGAGGGAGAGGGGGCTCAATGAGGGGGATGGAGACCCCACGGGAAGCTAAGAGGACGCTCAGGAAGGGGAGGGGCTTAGCGAGGTGTGGGGAGCTAGTAAAAGAGCGGAAGCTCTGAGGATGGAAAGGGGACCCGGGGCCGGGCACCGACCCCGCCCCTCTTCCCGCCCCAGCTTCGCCGGCAGCTGGAGGAGCGCTTCGGCGAGAGCCCTTTCCGCGACGAGGAGGAGGTGCGCGCGCTGCTGCCGCTGTGCAAGCGCTGCCGGCAGGGCTCGGCGAGCGCGGCCGCTTCCCCGGCGCCCAACTCCACGGCTTCGGAGGGGACCCTGCAGCGCCTGGTGCCGCGCTCGCCCCGGGAGGCACACCGGCCGCTGCCGCTGTTGGCGCGCGTCAAGCAGACTTTCTCCTGCCTCCCGCGGTGTCTGTCCCGCAAAGGCAGCAAGTGAGGATCCCGCCCTCGCCGTGACGCCCCTCGTCCTTCCGACTGGTCCCCCTTCTGGGATCGTCCGGGCTTCTCACGGTCTTCAGGAGGGGCCCAGCGCCAGTGGGAGCCGCGCGGCGGCCTGATCCCTGCCCCTGCCCCTCTGCNGCCAACTGGAGCCTTAGTCCTTGGTCCTTGGGCTAGGGGAGTGTGCACCCGAGCCTCCCGCCGATCCATCCCTTTGAAGGAGGCGGGAGTGGGAGTGGGTGAGGGGGAGGGTTGGATGGGCCTGGAGGATAGTAAAGGATAGTAAAGAGACACAGAAGCTGCCTGTCTGATCTCGTCTCCCAGTCATTCAGTCATTGAGCTAAGGGGGGCGCTGTTCCTGCCGCCTGCAGGAAACAAGAATGGGAGGAGGTTTGCATCCCCTACGGCCTGAGGAGCCTGTCATCTTCCCAGCACTGCAGTGTGCTGGGCTGAATTCCACTTCCTTTATCCTCACAGCTCTCTCTCCCTGGAGCCCTGGTCTCCTGAAAAGGCCCCCGATTCCTCTTTCTCTTTGAACCCCCTACCCCCTGGCTGAGCCCCTGTCCTCCCTGAACCCCACCTCTTCCTCCCCAGCTCCCTTCCTTTCCCTATCCACAAATCTTAGCTAGTAAAGGTATAGAAGTAGTTACCTCCCTCATGCCTGATTTTTTACTTGAATGAGCTCACTTAATCCTCGGGGAGGAAACAAGTTCAGAGAAGTCAGGCAGCTTGTCCAAGGACACACAGCCAGAGTAAGGGAAGCTGGACGTGACCCTGGACAGTCTGTGTCCCATGACGGTTGTTAAAAAGCAGCTCCTTCTGGTCTTGAAGGTTACTGGCCAGGAGGACCCACTCCCAGCTGTTGGGAATGACCCTTCCCACTTAGAATTTAAAGGCCAGAGGAGCACTGAGAAGGGAGGGCCTCAGGGCAGCCCGAGAAAGCAGCAGACTGACTGAGGATGAACAAAGGTCACCTGAGCTTATGTTTCCTAAACTAAAATTAACTTAGAGTTAAGAGGGATCTGAAATTTCTGTAATCGAATAATCACCTGTACAGGGGTTCTTATGATGCACCAAGACTTGGGGGTGATGGCAGAGCCCAGATTCCAGAATTGGGTATGGGAGATGGATGAAATAAGCTTCACTTGCTGCCCAACCTCCTCCTCGGCATTTACGCAACAAAAGTTCATTGAGTACCTACTGTGTGCCAGGCCATGAGCTGGGCACTGAAGACACAGCAGTGAGCAAGCCTCTGCACTCATGTTGCTGACATTCTGATGGGAAAGACCCTGGATAAACAGATAAACCAAAGAAAAACAACGTTTGGTAGTGAGGGAGGGAGCTGCTTTGCTGTGTGGGTGGAAGCATTTCAGGCAGATGGTGCAGTACCTGAAGAGGTCTGAGGTAGGAGGGTGTATGGAGAGCAGGATGGTAGGACTCACCAGAGTGCAGGAGCCTGTGGTCTTCCTGGCTGGTTGGTGGTGCCACCACCTGCCGGGTTTAAAACATCTTCATTTCTGTTGGTGTCGCTCTCTATTTAAAAGCCCCTATCGCCCTCTGGGCTTCTCTGGTGGCTCAGAGGTGGAGATGCAGGTTGGACCTCTGGGTTGGGAACATCCCCTGGAGGACGGCATGGCAACCCACTCCAATATTCCTGCTAGGAAATTCTTGCTAGGAAGAACCTGGTGGGCTGCAATCCTTGGGGTCACAAAGAGTCGGACACGACTGAAACGACTGAGCACACACAATTATCTCTGTCACCTCCAGGAGAAAACAAAACCCCTTGATAGGATATGCCAGGTCCTTCATGATGCTCCCCGCCCCCCTCTTCATTACCTTCACCACACTCTGGCTCAACAACCGCAATAATATTGTCAGTCATTTATTGAGCACTCTCTGTGGGTCAGGCAATGTGCTGAACACTGGACCTGCATCTCATGGAATCTGCAAGTGGCCCTATGAAGTAGGATTTGCTATTTGATAGATGAAGAAACTGACCATCTTGCTGCCTAAGATGATCAGCTTGCAAGTGCGGGGGGTGCTGGGATTGGAATCCAGGCAGTCATGCTGTGGACCCCATCCTCCTTGTTACTATGACTCTGCCCCCTGCCCTGAAAAAAATGAAGAGATTGCCTGAAACAATCAAGACTCCTGTTTAGATGCAAGTATTACTCTTGTATTTAACCATCTGAAATTCTCTGTGCCCCTTTGGAGCCCTCCAGTTCCAAGTTTGAATACTGGCTGTGACTGTAGAAGGGTCAGAACTGGGTGGCTGCTGCCATATGAAGAGAGAGAGTGGGGAGCATGAAGAAAGCTCCCTGGCAGGTACACACGAGGGACAGTGCCCAGCCTCTGGTCAATGCTGGCCCCCACCTTGCTCAGTGCTGGCTGCAGGGAGGGCTGGTTTCTCCCTCTCAGAGCCTCAGTTTACCCAGGTACACAGCCAGCGTGGAGCAATCTGAGCTCCTTGACCTTTTTCATATCACAATCCCCCTTTGACAGTTTAATGAAAGATACGTGCGAGCTAAGTCACTTCAGTCATGTCTGACTCTGCGACCCTGTGGGCTGTAGCCTGCCAAGCTGCTCTGTCCATGGGATTCTACAAGCAAGAATACTGGAGTGGGTTGCTGTGCCCTCCTCCAGGGGATTATCCCAACCCAGGGATTGAACCCTTGTCTCTTACGTCTCCTGCATTGGCAGGTGAATTCTTTACCACTAGTGCCACCCAGAAAAAATACGTAGAGATGAAAAAATTGCATATACTTCTGGTGGGGGGGGGAGTGGGGTGGATCTATAAACTCTAGGTGCAGCTGTTGGGAGGCAGTGTGGGACACCGTTTAGGCTCTTGGACTCTGGGGGCAGAGTCCCGGATTCAGATACTGGCTCCCCCAGGCACTAACCTGGTGACCTCAGTCTTCTAATGACAAAATCAGTAATTTTACTCATCTCACATGTTGTTGAGACATGTGAGCAATTGAGACACCGCAGGAAAGCCAGATCAAGCATCTCGGGGAGTGGTCAGAAGAAGGGGACTCCCAGCATTTAAGGAAATATTTCTCCAAGGGTGGCTCATGGATCATCTGGATCAGAATCCCATGGGGGACTTGTTTAAAATTTACGTTCCCTGACTTCTTGCCCAGGAATTCTGATTCTGCAGGTCTAGGTTGGAGGCTGGAAGTGTGCATTTTAAATCAGTCTCTGCCTCCCAGTTCTGCTAGGAGTTAGTTTGGTAGATACTATGCTTTTCCCACCTCTTCAGTCCTGGTCCTGGAAAGAGACTGTTTCCCGGAGGCTGGGAAGAAAGGAAAACAGGTGCAGGGATGGAGCAAGGGACACCCTGAGTGCCCGCCGCCCCCCGCCCCCGGTCCCGCTCTAGGGACGGGTAGAACCCGGGGCTACTCCACCCTCTACCCTCCAGTGGGTCTTGGCCTCCCCCGGTACTTCAGGCTGCCTGCTGTGTGAGGACTGATGCCCTCCAGGCCAGGCGACACAGGGTGGGGCGAAAGGGCCTCCAGGGAGCAGAAAGGAAAGCGAAACTTCCTACCCAGACTTTCGCTTTCGCCGCCTCCGCGCTGTCCAGGTGGCCCCGGAGCGCGATCCCGTCGCCCTGGGGTTCGGTCACCCGCGCGCCCCAGACCTGGTTCCCGGAGCACTGCGTTCCCCTATGGCCGGCGACCCCTGGCGGAGGGACGAAGGGAAGGTCTCCGACAGTAGCCGACCCGTGGCGGGGGCCGGGGGTCCCCTGCGCCTCCGAGAATGGCTGGTGGCGCAGATCGAGAGCGGGCGCTATGCGGGGCTGCGCTGGGAGGACGCAGGCAAGACCCTCTTCCGCATCCCCTGGAAGCACGCAGCCAAGCAGGGTTACCAGGTGCGGCAGGACGCTGCGCTCTTCAGGGTAAGGGAGTGGGTGCGGGGATCCCAGGTTTGGTTCCGGGAGGGCTCTGTATGCACACGGTCCCGGCGCCCGGGGCGACCTGAGGCGGTGTTATCTCAGGCCACTCGCTCAGCCCTTAACCTCGGCTGTCTCTAGGTTGATGATAATGTTTTCTACATATGGGAGGCCCTCCCGTGGGTGCCTGCTATGTCGCTTCAGTTGTGTCCAACTCTTCGTCACCCCATGGATTGTAGCCCACCAGGCTCCTCTGTCCATGGGATTCTCCAGGCAAGAATACTGGAGTGGGTTGTCATGTCCTCCTCTAGGGGATCTTCCCAGACCCAGGGATCAATGCAGGAGTCTCTTATGTCTCCTGCATTGACAGAAGGGTTCTTTATCACTAGCACCACCTGGGAAGCCCACCCTCTTAAAAGAGAATTAGTCAAGGGCTGCATGACTTGCACCGTCCTCACCCGCTAGGGTACTTCACCCTCTTCCTGGGGAAATTAGATACCACTGCCACGGGTGGAAATTCCCTCCACTTCCCACCCCTAAACTGTTAATCCCAGCAACTTCGGGACATTTTCTGTGCTTCCCAACCCCAGCCCTTCTCAGGGACCTCCTCCAGGAATGCCTTGTCTTTCTTCAGTCACCATTAACTTCCTCTCAAACTGTCTCTTTCCCATCAAGGTTTTAACTCGGATCTCTTCCATGAGCAGTAAGCAACCAGCCACACCCCAGACCACTGCCACCATCCCAAACACCACAGCTACCTCCAGCTCCAGCTTCTCTGGTCTCCACTCTACTTTCACAGGGTATGAAGCATCTAGAAAGGGCCTTCTGGTCATCAGCTCCCTCCCTCCTCCTCTCACCACAGTCTGGCTTCTCTTTCTCCTTCTGATGTCTCTAATTGTCTCTAAGAATGCCACTGCTATTATCTTCTTAGACACCCCCTCCCCCGCCTCAGTTGGTCTATGTCTAGTGGTCCCCTCCTCCTCCTTGAGACAGTCTCACTTGGTTCCCAGAATCTCTGTGTGCCCACTCCACTGCAACCCTGACCTGTTCTCCTGCCTTCCAGGCCCCTGCTTCTCAGCCTCCATCCCCTCTCCCTCTTTCAGTGTTGGCATCCTCATGTCCCACTCTCNCTTGAGACAGTCTCACTTGGTTCCCAGAATCTCTGTGTGCCCACTCCACTGCAACCCTGACCTGTTCTCCTGCCTTCCAGGCCCCTGCTTCTCAGCCTCCATCCCCTCTCCCTCTTTCAGTGTTGGCATCCCCGTGTCCCACTCTTCTTACACAGCCTCCCCTCCAAGCCAGCACTCCTAGACCGCTCAAACTCAGCACCTCCTCAGTACCACACTTGTCAGCTCCCCGCTGCAAAATTGTTTTTCAAAATGGGAGATGGCATCACCCGCCACACAGACTGCAGAACCAGGCATGTGAACCCTGGCTGCTCCCCTCTCTTCCAATCTCATTCTAACCCATTACCAAGGTGTTTGGCTCTTCCTGCAGAACTGCTCTTTCAGCCATCTACTCGGATCCATTCCCATCATCTCTCACCAGGACAACTGAGTGCCCTGCTTTCCCATCCCTTGGCTCTCCCCTTTGTCCTCCAGAGGGATCACTCTAAATGTAAATCTTGCCTCTGCACTCCCCTCCTCAGATTCCTTCCACAGCTCCCTGTTGCTCCTGTAATTAAGTCCCAACTCCTTACCAGGACCTCAGAGCCCTGCACAAACTGCTCCTCTCTGGCCTCTGTCCACCTCTCCCCACTCCCTCCCCAACTTCAGACCCAGCCAGATAGTTCTTTCACTTTCCAAATGGTTCGTGTGTCTCTCACTGGGAGACCTTTGTACATTCCGTTCCGCCTGCCTGGAACACCCTCTCCACCTTTACCGGCCAAATCCCATCATGCTCAGCATAAACATCCCATACTGAAGACACGCCTCCCCTGATGTATTCATTTGTTTAAAGCATTGAGGAAGCTCTCAGTGCTTCTCCAAGTCAGCCCTGATCCCTTCTGCTTCTTCCATTGAACAACTTTCCCTATGAATTATAAGTGCCTTGTATGACTCTGCCTCCTCCAGCTGCCTGTGGGTGGTGACCCCGAGCACAATGCCGGGCCCACGGAAGGAACTCATTAAGTGTCCAGCAGGTAGTTACCTGGCCTGTACCTTAAGGCTATGTGCTGTTCAGAAGTGGGAGATTCTGTGGACTGGCCCTCCCTGTCCCTCTTTGGGGGTGCTTTGACCCATCCTTCAACCGACTAGTGACACACACACATGTGACCCCCTGGCTTCATGCCCTTCCGGCACCTCAAAGCCCACAGGATAATAATGCTTGGCCTTCATAATCCAACTTCAGTCTGTCTTCTTCCTTAATTCCTCTTTTCCTTTCCCCCAACACATGCAGTAGATCCTCATTCTTCACAGATTGCATATTGACAAATTCTCTTGCTTCCTGAAATTATGTATAATCCCCCAATTGATATTCAAGGTACTTTTGCAGTCATTCACGGAATGGAAAAAAAAACAAAACTGGGTCACCAATATGCACATTTCCAGTGGAGGCTGAACAAGGTGACAACCCCAGTTTCAGCTCTTCTACTGTCCTTTCACAGGTATCCTTTCAGAGACAATCTTTAGTGCCATATTTTTGATACTTGTTGTGCTTTCTGTTGGTGATTTCACTGTCTAAAATGACCCCCGAGCCCACACAGTGCTGAAGCTTTGTTAGGATTCCTGAGCACAAGAAGGCTGTGATGTGCCTTTTGGAGAAAATACTTGTATAAGGTAAGTTCCTTTCAGATGTGAGTTATAGTGTTGTTGGCCATCAGTTAATTGTTAATGAATCAACAGTTTATATTCAATAAGGTGTCCTTCAACAGAAACACACATAAAACAAGGTTATGTATTGACCAGTTGATAAACAGGATGTATTGACCAGTTGATGTACCAGAGGCTGACAAGGACTTAGCCTTGTATTTCCTTTAGGAGCGATAGTTCAGTATTCCCTTACTCAGTGTTTCTGTAAATTTTATGAAACACAACTATCATGGGTAATGAGAATCAACTATATACATACCCTCACATACACATATCAGCTCGTCATACCAGGCTGCTCACTGTCCCCTGCGTGCCTCATGCCACACTTTTGCTCAAGCTGTTATCCCGCCAGGAATATCACTTCACCTGGCAATTTCCTGCTCATCCTTTAAGGCCAAATTCAGTCCATCCCACAAATATTTACTGATCATCTCTTGTGTGCCAAATGCCATTCTATGTGCTTGGGGGGCACGCAGAGTTCCCCAAGATCCCTCTCTCAGCTTGGTGACAGCACCCTGAGCCTTCAGCCCAGGTTACCTTTGAGTTAGAGCATCATGAATATAATGAACAAGTTCTGCAGTAAACGAGCACGGACTGTGTGCCAGGTGCTGTGCTAAGCATCTTACCCAGACCACTCATCTTACACCTGCCACAACCACGTGAGGTTAGGTATTATTAGCACAGTTTACAGACAGCAAAATCAAGCCTTAAAGGTCTCACCACTGGTAAGAGACACCAACATGGGAAATGTGGCTTTTGTCTGGTGTCCCACTTAGCCTGGGATCTCCAAGAGCAATGACTGAGTGTGATTTATCAGTTAAATCACCACCCCACCCCACCCCAATCCACCACTGATTCCTGAATGTGATCAATTCGAGCAAGACATCTCTTGTCTTCCCCTTTGACTACTCTGCTCCACACTGGCCTTCCTTGAAATCTAGCTCACCCCCATGACCTTGGCCCTTGCTGTTCTTTCTACCTAGAACAGCCTTCCCCAGTTCTTCGTCATACTCCTTCCTTCTTTTCAATCAGGCTTCAGCCCAAATGCCACTTCCTCCAAGAAGCCTTTTCTGATAACCCTCTCTAAAGCAGTCCCTCCTATTGTTTATTTATTTAGTCCCTCTACCATAACAGTTGGGCTTCCCAAGTGCCAAGTAGGAGGCAGAGGTTCAGTCCCTGAGTCAGGAAGATCCTCTGGAGAAGGAAATGGCAACCCACTCCAGTATCCTTGCCTGGGGAGTCTCATAGACAGAGGAGCCTGGCGGGCTACAGTGCATCGGGTCACAAGAGTCAGACACGACTGAGCCACTGAACAGCAAACAACAGCCGTAGCAGTCACTCTAATGTGTTTAATGAGTGTCTTTGGTTTATAAGTGTTCTTGCAAAGCAGGCATTGCTGTTTTGTGTGTGTTCTTGTCTTAGGTACATCATCTTGTGTTGTAGGTCTCATCCTGTATCTTACTTTGATTTCACTCAGGGTCAGCTCTGAAGATCTATTCTTGTTCTCTGTCCATCTAATTTGTTTCTAGGTGCTGTACAGACTCTATAGTGGGTATCTATTACACACACACACACACACACACACACACACACCCATCTACTTTCCCAGGGATGGACACAAATTTCCTTTCTAGACCACAAATAACTGCAGTGAATCTGGTCCCTTCATGAGCTTCTGTGAGAATTCTTTGGGAACTGAAATTTCTGGTCACAGGCTATGCTTATACTTAACTGGACTAGGCATGCCTAAGTAACCTCCAGAAACCCTGCCCCCATTCCACTAACAGTGTCCACATCCCAACCAGCTGGCTTAGCCAACTGGCTAAATTTTCTAAGCTTACAGGTGATATCTCATACTTTTATCTGCACTTCTGTGATGCTAATGAGTCACAACATCTCCTATGCTCGTGGGCTACTGGTTTCCTCTTCTGTAAACCACCCATTGGTGCCCTTTGATAAGATTTTTTTTCTCTTTCAGGGTTGTTCTCTGTTTCTTCTTGATTTGCAGGAGTTCCCATATGTTCTAGATCTTAGCCCCTTGCTGATTTCAGACTTTGCAAATTTTTTGCCTATGGTTCATGCCCTCAAAATTTTGTTTAAGAAGCATTATCTGCCCCCTAGAAGATTTATTCCTACATAACCTCCTATTAGATTTATGGTTTCACCTTACTTTTGTTTTTTTTGGGGGGGGGCACCTGGAGTCCTTTGTATGGTGCAGTAGGTGTGGACTTCATTTATGGCTCTCCAGGTAGCAGGTCCAGAGAAGGCAATGGCACCCCACTCCAGTATTCTTGCCTGGAAAATCCCATGGCGGAGGGGCCTGGTGGGCTGCAGTCCATGGGGTCGCTAAGAGTCAGACATGACTGAGCGACTTCACTTTCAGGTTTCACTTTCATGCATTGGAGAAGGAAATGGCAACCCACTCCAGTGTTCTTGCCTGGAGAATCCCAGGGATGGGGGAGCCTGGTGGGCTGCCGTCTATGGGGTTGCACAGAGTCGGACACGACTGAAGCGACTTAGCAGCAGCAGCAGCAGCTAGCAGGTCACTGCCATCATTTTCTGCCCCATTGTATTATTTATTTTTTATTTCTCACAATCCATCTTTTGGAATATAATTATTGATTTTCAGCTGTTTGCAGCTGCCTTCTCCCATTAGACTTGCATTCCTTGAGAACAGGGATGTCTGTCTTGCTCCCCCTTCGGTCTATAACCTGAGCTTGCTCAAGGAGCAGGAGCTCAAGAAATAAGTGTTGGATGGAGGGAGGGAGGAACAGAGGAGCCTGGGGGCAGAGAAAGAGAGAGAAGGGTGGGAGCCAAGGCAGTCCTCATCCCTTTGCATGGCACCAGCCCCGTCTCCCAGGTCATCCCTCCCCAGTTCCCCTGCTTATCCCCAGGCCTGGGCCATATACAAGGGCAAGCACCTAGAGGGCATTGACAAGGAGGATCCCTCTACCTGGAAGACACGGCTCCGCTGTGCCCTCAACAAGAGTGCGGACTTCTGTGAAGTACCTGAGCGCAGCCAGCTGGACATCTCCAACCCCTATAAGGTCTACAGGCTCCTGTCTGATGGTGCCCACGACCCAGGTACCATACTGCCCCCTGGAAGTAGAAGCTTAGAATGGCTCTCTAGGCAATAAGGACTCCACCTTGCCCATCTGTAAAATGGTAAAGAGTGAACTTACTGAGCTTAAAATCATGGGCTGGTAAACATAGGATGCTTACAGTTTATCTCCCCATTCCAAAAAGAGGAAACTGGGGCCCAGAGAGAGGTGAGCCTTGCCCGAGATCATGCAGTGAGCGGGGATCATCTCAGACAAGGTTGAAGGGATTCACCTTGGGGCCCAGGAAACCACAGACTGTTTCTTGCTCCATCCAGTTTCCAGGGCTTGTGCTCCCAGTAAAGAGGAGGGCATTCTTCAGAGCCAGCAGAAGCCCCCTGGAGGAGTGACAGAGCCAGCCTGCAGGACAGAAGAGCAGGTCAGCATGTCCTTCTAGCCCCTGCAGCCTTGCCAACCCAGTCACCTCGCACCCATGCCACCCCCTCTACAATCTCCAGTGCGTCACCTCATCCTCTCCATCAGCTCTTGGCCATCATTGTCCCTATCCCTCTATCAGCTCTACTTCCTACCTCTACTCCATCTCTGCTATCACTTTCAGCTCCTTCATTCTGTTCTCCTTAACTCCACCATCTCTGTCCCATTGTCTCCATCACCTTCACCTCCATCCCTCATGTGCATCAATCCTATTTTCTCCCATTCCCTGCCCCCCACTCCCCTGTTACCACTGGGTCTGTCAGTGTGTCCCCACTCATGCCACCAAATCCAGTTCCATCATTATATTCCCTTCACCTTCAGCGCCTCTAGCTCTCTATCATCTCCCATCATCTCTGTCTCCTTCATTGTCTGCATCGCTCTTACTCCACCCCGACATGTCTCCTCCTTCATCTGCAGTCCGTTGCTCCATCCCCATCACCCTATTAGCCTGGTCCATTCCACTGTCCCCCGTGCCCCATTCCATCCATCACTCTGTCCCTCCATCTCTGTCACCCCATCTCCTAATTCACTCCTAGCACTTCTCTCCCTACCACAATGAATTTCATCTCAGACCCCATCATCTCCAAAAACCCCATCAACTCTCTCTTTACCTCTGTGGGGAAAAAGAATCTTCAGCTCTGAAACCTCAAAGTGCCTATTAACCCCAGCTGCCCTCCATTCTGCCCAGACCTCCATCTGCCCCAGTGCAGACTGTCTGGGAACTCCCGTGGCCCGCAGGTCTCATCTCCTACCCTTACCACCCTTCCTCCCAATGCTCAGGATGTATCCGGATTAGTCACAGAGGATAAAGACAAGGAGCAGCCCTCCAGGCTAGCCCAGCAGGACTTCCTGCTGCCAAGCCCTTTGGCTGACCACAGTAAGGACTGGGTCTCCTCACCCAACCCTGCCCCCTCCCTGGCCTCTTCTGTGACTTTGTTGTAAGGGTAAAGGCACCCAGGGTGAGACAATGCCTTATTGCCTTTTCTCCTTCCCCAGGCTACCAGGCACAGAATCCCGTTCACCCCTGGAGCCCTTTGCCCTCTGAGGATTTCAGCAACCCTGGTAAAGAACTGGAAGGCCCTCTCCTCTCACCACTGTGCAAAACTGGGGAAGGCCCAGGATTGAGACCAAATAGCCTCTGTCTCCCATCCAAAGCACCCATGCAGACTCCAGATAACAAGAGCGAACATTTGTTGAGGGCTTAGCTTATGCCAGGCATCCTTCTAAGTCTCCCCACAGCCCTGTGAGATAGATACTGCCATTCCTGGCATTTTACAGATGCAGAAGCCAGACACAGAGATTAAGAACCCTGCCCAAAGCCACACAGTAATCTTGGGAAAGTTACTAAGAGGCCACAGTTCCCAAGTGGCAGTGAGAGATTAGAATCCAAGGGCCTGGCTACAGAGCCCACAGCCCTAACCACTGAGCATACTGCTAACTGGAGGCTGCTGTTTTATTGTTGTTGCTATTATTATTATTTCTTCCAGCACTAAAGTCCTTGCTGGGAAGAAGCTCCTAGAATGTCAGAAACTGGGGCTAGGAGGGCAGCAGTATCACGCCCTCATTGTACTGATGGCTCCAATCTCTGATTTTGAAGCTCAACTACCAGTTCCATCCTGGTAGTTAGAAGTATGTATCCGTTGAGAGTAGTTATAGTGGAAGCTGCAATTATATACTACCACCATCACTGCTGCTAGAATTATTATCACTTAACGGGAGAGAGTGTCAGAAATTCCTGAGCTGGGGGCCGGGAGGACCGCTGCCGGTTGTGTGGATGGAGGGGGAGCCGGCGCCGCCAACGCCGGGCGCGCCCGCTCCCTTCCCCGCAGATTGCTGGCTGCACGTGCGGCTCTTCTACCGCGCGGAGCTGGTGCGCGAAGCCACAGCACTGGCGGCCGAGGGCTGCAGCCTGAGCCCGCGCGCGGCCACCGCGGCGGCCGAGCGACTGCTGGGGCCGCCGCCGAGGGTCGTGCAGGTTCGCTTCCCGGAGCCGCCGGCCAGCGCCCACGTGCTGCGGCGCCTGCTGCCCCACCTGGAGCGCGGCGTGCTGCTGTGGGTGGCGCCCGAGGGCGTCTTCGCCAAGCGCCTCTGCCAGGGCCGCGTGTACTGGCGCGGCCCGCTTGCCCCGCACCGCGCGCGGCCCAACAAACTGGAGCGTGAGCGCACCTGCCAGCTGCTCGACACGCGCCGCTTCCTCGCAGGTAAGAGCGCGACAGCCGGGCTATGGGTTTGAGAATTCTGGACCTGGGATGGGCCTGGAAACAAAGGACATGACACGGAAACACCGAGAGTGGGAGCGAACACGGACACGGGCCTGTAGGAGGTGGAGGTGTAGGCTTGTGGCAGGCTTGGGGCGCTGGGTGTGGGACAGAAGCCTAGGAGTTGGGCATGTGTTGTCTTAGGGCATTAAGCATATGGTGGGCATTGGGGCACTGGGCACAAGATAGGCATAGGTGAGTGGCAGTGGGCATGATGGTGAGCCTAGGGCACGAGGCACAGGGCCTGAGAATTAGAAGTGAGACATGAGACAGGCATAGGGATGTGGAAGTGGGCCTGGGCACATGGGGGATGTGGACTTACAGGACATGGTCAGGAGATATGAGCACAAGGTGGGCATCAGATGGGATCCACCCACCCCAGACCCCACCATCTCGGTGCCTGTAGAACTGCGAGCCCACCTGCAGGATGGTCGCCCGGAGCCCGAATACCAGATCCGGCTGTGCTTTGGCGAGGAGTACCCGGGGCCCCCGGACCAGCCCGAGGATCGGCTCATTATGGCCCATGTGAGTCACTTTCCACTCCAGCGGAGAACCACCTCCCACCCAGCCCCTCTAAATAGCCTCTCACTGCTCCCTCCAGTCCCAGCTCTGCCCCTGACCTGCCATATGACCTCTGATCTGGAAGACCTCCTGTGTGAAAATGCATGTGGAGATGGGTTGTCACTCCCCATCCCCCAACAAAGTGGGTGGGTTAGGAGAAGTTTGGCTCATTCCTCCACCTCCCTCCCACCCCGCAGGTGGAGCCAGTCTTCGCCAGGGAGCTCCTCCTGCACTCGAAGATCCAGGGCCAGGTGCCCGGGTGGCAGGTTCCCAGCCTAGCATCCCCGACAGCATCAAGCACCCTCTGACACAGCTGAGTCAGCCCTAAGCGGCTTCTTCCTCCTACGTACCCACTAAAGCAACTCCCCACAGGGTATAGATCCCACCCTAGTCCTGCCCCAACTGAGCCGGGGGATTTAAGGTAGGTTGGGACAGTGGAAGCCAGTCACGGCCTTCAACCGCTCAGCCACCAAGCTGGAGCCTGAGAACCAGGCGCAGAGATAGACAGCTGCACCTGAGGCATCAGGCTTGGAAATCAAACTCAACCTTGAGGCTCCAGAAATAACAATTAGGACAGAAAATAGGCTTGATCTTTTTGTTAAGAGTTGGACATGCCTACACTGGTTTACCTAAAGCAGACTCTAACTGCAGTTGATTCGTTATAAAGTTTGCTTAAAGCTGAGTTTACTGGGAGTTCCCTGGTGCCCCAGTGATTAGGACTCTGCACTTCCACTGCTAGGGGCCCAGGTTGGAGGGATCCCTTGTCGGGGAACTAAGATCCTTCAAGCCCCACAGCCTGGCCAAAAAAAAAGGGCGGGGTGTGTGACTGAGTTTACTAATAATTAAACCCTTGGTATGGTTTAGACTGAAGCCCAACCAGTAACAGAACTGTCCCACTTCTGAGGGGTTCTCAGTTTCCAGACCCTCCTTCCACCTGCCACAAGTCTCTCTTCTTTGGAGGGGGTATGAAGTAGTGGGGGTCGGGGCTCCCAAAACAGAGGACTTGACCTGAACCTGGGGCTTTGAATGCTAACCACTAAACCGCCACCTGTAGATACTGACTTTGGAGAAACTGAGGCAGGCCTAGGATAGGAACCTAAGTGGGAGCCAGGAGTCCATCCCATCCCCAAGCCCCACCAATTTTTGCAAAATGTGAGTTGTAGGGAGTCTGTGAGAATCGGGAGGGAACCCCCTCTACCATGAAGGCAGTGACCCTGCCTTGTCAGTAAAGTCACTGTTTTCTACCCCAGATATCAGACCTTTTACCTTTTCTGATTTCTGATTTTATTTATAGGAGTTCTCTTACAGATGGCAATGTAATAAATTTTTCAGTGATACATAAATAAGCCACTTTTACAGAGGAGAAGCTGTGTGACTCCACAAAGGACAGAAGTCAGTCGAATCACTATTTTTAAAATTCATTCTACAAATATTTATTGAGCACCTACTCTGTTTCAGGCAAATGCTGCACACTGGGGATAGAGCAAACCATGGTCCCTATTCTCTTGGGGGTCACAAACCTGTTTTCCAGCGGTGGCCCGGTAACTGTCCTCTACCCCTGCCCCTCACAGAAGGAGCAGTATGAAGGAGGTCAGACTTCTGAGTTGAAATCACAGCTTTGGTCTCTCACTGGCTGTGCCACCTCAAGCAAGTCTTAACTTCTCTGAGCCTCAGATTCCTCATCTACTCTGAGGGCCTCTGGAGCAGAGTTGGTCTGAGAAGTAACTGTCAAGAGGGGAGGGGAGCTGGCCTAGCATGTCAGTGGCGCACAGGAGGTGCCGGCTGACTTGGTTGCTTGGGGCTGGGAGAGTACGGTGGAGGTTGCTTCATCCTTCAGGAGCCTTGGCCGTCCTGGGCTTCGCTGTACTCCCAGCCTAAGGCTGCAGCTATCGGAGAAACTCAGCTCAAGGTGACAGTCCTCATCATGCCCAAACCCTTACTCGGTGCCAGAACTCCAAAAGGGCACTGGATTCCGTGTAAGCTTTACCACAGCCTGGACAACTGCAGAGTCATCAGCTCCATTTCAGAGCTGGGAAACTGAGGCTCCGCCAGAGAATTGGTTGAGAGCCTCTGGGAAGGGGGATGCCTCTGGCCTGAGGTCTGTCCTCCCCATGCTAGTCACTAGAGGGCGCCAGCGCCCAGCAAGCCAGGTTTGGGCTGGCTCTCATCACTCTAGATGCCCCACCTCTTGCAGACCCCAGTGCTAGAAGGGCAGGGAACAGTGTGACGCCGAGTGCTCTGCACTGCGGGGAGGAGAGAGAGAATCACAGGCCTGGGAGGAGGAGGAAAGGAGAAAGAGGAAACCAGAGGTGGGGATTCAAGGGGCCCCTGAGGCTCTTCTCACAAAGCTCCCTGTGCTTGAGGCACAGATCCTACCTCTGCTCTCTCCTGAGAGTGTCTCTGTGTGTGTGTGTCTCCCTCGTCCTGTCTGTGGATTTCTCTCTCTTGTTCCGTGATTCTTTTCCTGTGCTCTGCGCACGTGCACACATGTATGCGGCTGGCTCTCAGTGTCTCCCCTTTCGCTGTCAACTTGCTGTCTCTCGTCTCTGCCTCTGTCTCCTCTGTGTGTTCCTGTCTCCCTCTTACTATGTCCCCGCCTCTCTTCGTCTCTGTCCTGCCTTTCTTCATTCTCTCTCTCTATCTCTGCCTGGATCTCTTTTTGTTTCTGTCTCTGTCTTGCCCAGTTGCACATCCCGTCCGTCCTCAACCACCACCACCAGCCAGCACACGTGGGCTGAGGGTCTCAGTCTCTTCCCTCCCGTGTTTCCTCACCCTGGGCAGCTGCTCACAGCTTCCCAATCCTGGCCTCTCCTGCCCGCCCCTCTTGGGCCTGGGGGGAGGGGAGCGAGGGAGGAAGGGAGGGCAGCCTGGCGGGCCCACCCCTTTTTGCCTTTCCAGGCTGGGAGGCTGGGCCAGTGGGCCTTTTAACCAGCCTGGGCAGGCTGTGCCGGACACCAGCCCTGGACATCGTGCCTGGCCTCTGCAGTTCCGGCAGCCCGGCCAGCATGCAGCAGCCGCCCCCACCCGGGCCCCTGGCCCCTGCGGCCGAGCCAACCAAGCCTCCTTACAGCTACATCGCCCTGATCGCCATGGCCATCCAGAACTCTCCAGGGCAGCGGGCCACACTCAGCGGCATCTACCGCTACATCATGGGCCGCTTCGCCTTCTACCGCCACAACCGGCCGGGATGGCAGAACAGTATCCGCCACAACCTGTCACTCAATGAGTGCTTTGTCAAGGTGCCCCGCGATGACCGCAAGCCGGGCAAGGGCAGCTACTGGACGCTGGACCCCGACTGCCATGACATGTTCGAGCATGGCAGCTTTCTGCGACGCCGCCGGCGCTTCACCCGACGGGCAGGTGCCGAGGGCGCCAAAGGCCCCACCAAAGTGCGCCGTGGACCCCTGCGAGCCACCAGCCAGGACCCAGGAGCCCCCGACGTCGCAGCTAGCAGACAGTGCCCGTTCCCGCCGGAGCCACTGGAACCCAAGGGCCTAAGCTATGGGGGTCTGATGGGGGCCTTGCCAGCCAGCATGTGCCCGGCCACCACTGATGCCAGACCTCAGACACCCTCAGAGGCCAAGAAGATCCCCACGCCCAAGGCTGCAGGCCCAGGGGAGCTCCCTGTGGCCACCTCGTCTTCCTCGTGCCCTGCTTTTGGCTTTCCCACCAGCTTCTCTGAGGCTGAGGGGTTTAGCAAGGCCCCTGCACCCATCTTGACCCCCGAGGCCACCATCGGGAGCAGCTACCAGTGCCGGCTGCAGGCGCTGAACTTCTGCATGGGGACTGACCCAGGACTCGAGCACCTCTTGGCCTCAGCAGCCCCCTCCCCTGTACCATCCACCCCTCCAGCCTCCCTCCGGGCCCCGCTGCCCCTGCCAGCTGACCCCAAGGATCCCTGGGTTGCAGGCAGCTTCCCTGTGCAGGGAAGCTCCAGCTACCCACTGGGGCTGACCCCCTGCCTGTACCGGACGCCAGGAATGTTCTTCTTTGAGTGAAGGCCAGTCGGCCTCAGGCCGTCCCTGCGTAGCCCCTGCCAACTACGCCCGCCAGGTTGAGCCTGACTCTGGGATCTGGGGAGCTCTCAAAGGACGCGGGCCTGGCAAGCCCACGACATCTGGGACAGGAAGCCAAGATTGCAGCGGTGAACACTCAGCCAGCCCTGGGGCCTCTGGACAGACTTGGGGGTGAGGGGAAGCAGGACCCCCTGGGGATTTACTCTGTGGCTCTCAGGGCCAATAAAGCCAGTGTGATGATGAGGGGCAGTCTGCTGGATGGTTGGCAGCTGAATACCAGGACGCCTGGTTCCATGTGGAGTGGGTGTGGTTGTGGGGTTGAATGGCAGGGGCAGGGGACCCCAGATGATGTCCCACATGAGGCTCTCTACTGCTGGGGACTTTCTCAGGGGGTTTCCGCAGGGGGTGGGAGAGAGAGAGAGAGAGAGAGGAGGGATCGAATCAGGAGAGATGCCCAGCAGGGTTGGGGCTGGACGGCACTGAGGGGCTGACCCTCCAGCCCCAAAATCTATGACTCGGCTCCCTCATGATGAGCAGCCACAATACCTGTGACCATTTGTGGTATTTATCCTGTCCTGGGCTCATATATATCTTCTCATATATGTATGTGTGGTACAGAATGTTATCCCCATTTTACAGTGGTGGAAACTGAGGCTCAAAGAATTCGGGGCTCACTAGCTCTGGCTCCAAGTGGCAAATGAGNCTCCCTCGTCCTGTCTGTGGATTTCTCTCTCTTGTTCCGTGATTCTTTTCCTGTGCTCTGCGCACGTGCACACATGTATGCGGCTGGCTCTCAGTGTCTCCCCTTTCGCTGTCAACTTGCTGTCTCTCGTCTCTGCCTCTGTCTCCTCTGTGTGTTCCTGTCTCCCTCTTACTATGTCCCCGCCTCTCTTCGTCTCTGTCCTGCCTTTCTTCATTCTCTCTCTCTATCTCTGCCTGGATCTCTTTTTGTTTCTGTCTCTGTCTTGCCCAGTTGCACATCCCGTCCGTCCTCAACCACCACCACCAGCCAGCACACGTGGGCTGAGGGTCTCAGTCTCTTCCCTCCCGTGTTTCCTCACCCTGGGCAGCTGCTCACAGCTTCCCAATCCTGGCCTCTCCTGCCCGCCCCTCTTGGGCCTGGGGGGAGGGGAGCGAGGGAGGAAGGGAGGGCAGCCTGGCGGGCCCACCCCTTTTTGCCTTTCCAGGCTGGGAGGCTGGGCCAGTGGGCCTTTTAACCAGCCTGGGCAGGCTGTGCCGGACACCAGCCCTGGACATCGTGCCTGGCCTCTGCAGTTCCGGCAGCCCGGCCAGCATGCAGCAGCCGCCCCCACCCGGGCCCCTGGCCCCTGCGGCCGAGCCAACCAAGCCTCCTTACAGCTACATCGCCCTGATCGCCATGGCCATCCAGAACTCTCCAGGGCAGCGGGCCACACTCAGCGGCATCTACCGCTACATCATGGGCCGCTTCGCCTTCTACCGCCACAACCGGCCGGGATGGCAGAACAGTATCCGCCACAACCTGTCACTCAATGAGTGCTTTGTCAAGGTGCCCCGCGATGACCGCAAGCCGGGCAAGGGCAGCTACTGGACGCTGGACCCCGACTGCCATGACATGTTCGAGCATGGCAGCTTTCTGCGACGCCGCCGGCGCTTCACCCGACGGGCAGGTGCCGAGGGCGCCAAAGGCCCCACCAAAGTGCGCCGTGGACCCCTGCGAGCCACCAGCCAGGACCCAGGAGCCCCCGACGTCGCAGCTAGCAGACAGTGCCCGTTCCCGCCGGAGCCACTGGAACCCAAGGGCCTAAGCTATGGGGGTCTGATGGGGGCCTTGCCAGCCAGCATGTGCCCGGCCACCACTGATGCCAGACCTCAGACACCCTCAGAGGCCAAGAAGATCCCCACGCCCAAGGCTGCAGGCCCAGGGGAGCTCCCTGTGGCCACCTCGTCTTCCTCGTGCCCTGCTTTTGGCTTTCCCACCAGCTTCTCTGAGGCTGAGGGGTTTAGCAAGGCCCCTGCACCCATCTTGACCCCCGAGGCCACCATCGGGAGCAGCTACCAGTGCCGGCTGCAGGCGCTGAACTTCTGCATGGGGACTGACCCAGGACTCGAGCACCTCTTGGCCTCAGCAGCCCCCTCCCCTGTACCATCCACCCCTCCAGCCTCCCTCCGGGCCCCGCTGCCCCTGCCAGCTGACCCCAAGGATCCCTGGGTTGCAGGCAGCTTCCCTGTGCAGGGAAGCTCCAGCTACCCACTGGGGCTGACCCCCTGCCTGTACCGGACGCCAGGAATGTTCTTCTTTGAGTGAAGGCCAGTCGGCCTCAGGCCGTCCCTGCGTAGCCCCTGCCAACTACGCCCGCCAGGTTGAGCCTGACTCTGGGATCTGGGGAGCTCTCAAAGGACGCGGGCCTGGCAAGCCCACGACATCTGGGACAGGAAGCCAAGATTGCAGCGGTGAACACTCAGCCAGCCCTGGGGCCTCTGGACAGACTTGGGGGTGAGGGGAAGCAGGACCCCCTGGGGATTTACTCTGTGGCTCTCAGGGCCAATAAAGCCAGTGTGATGATGAGGGGCAGTCTGCTGGATGGTTGGCAGCTGAATACCAGGACGCCTGGTTCCATGTGGAGTGGGTGTGGTTGTGGGGTTGAATGGCAGGGGCAGGGGACCCCAGATGATGTCCCACATGAGGCTCTCTACTGCTGGGGACTTTCTCAGGGGGTTTCCGCAGGGGGTGGGAGAGAGAGAGAGAGAGAGAGGAGGGATCGAATCAGGAGAGATGCCCAGCAGGGTTGGGGCTGGACGGCACTGAGGGGCTGACCCTCCAGCCCCAAAATCTATGACTCGGCTCCCTCATGATGAGCAGCCACAATACCTGTGACCATTTGTGGTATTTATCCTGTCCTGGGCTCATATATATCTTCTCATATATGTATGTGTGGTACAGAATGTTATCCCCATTTTACAGTGGTGGAAACTGAGGCTCAAAGAATTCGGGGCTCACTAGCTCTGGCTCCAAGTGGCAAATGAGTGGCAGAGAAGAAATCCAAACCAGGTCTGTGTGGCTCTACCCGCCCCCACCCCCACCCCCCAACAACCAATCCTAACTTGCAGTTTGAGTGAGGCTGCAGGGTGGCACATAGGGTGATCCCCTCAGAGGGAGGGGGGCATTTTTTGAAGCCTGGCGTGCCAGGGCTAAAAAGCCACCCCTCGCCCTGACACAGACAGGCTCAAAAGGCAGGCACACTTTCCTTGTCTGGATTTCCCACGTGACTGGGAGACCTCCCTGAGCCAACAGCTCTCTGAAGTCTCCTGGTGTCTCTTTAAGAAAACATTTCCCTCTTGGTGGGAGGGGGTGGCTATCCAGGGTACAGCTCCGTAGAGGCTGAGCCCTGACCTTTGACCTTCTTCAGCTGCCCCCCTGGGTGGAAGCAGGAGAAGTGGGTATATTCATGTCCCCCATCCGAGGAACAGACTTAGGGACCTGAAACCTCACTGTTCCCACACCTTCCAACACCAGGCTTGCTGAAGCAGATGGCTTTCTTCCGGGACCTCAATCTCCCGTCTGGATCATGGGTGTAGGGAGAGAAGACAGGAACTAAGGATTCTTTGCTGGAGGCTCTTGGGTCCCACAAGATACCCAGGAGGCTAGAGACCCCTTCATGAGGCAGGCAGCCCAGTTCCCTCCAGAAACCCCCCTCTCCGGCAGGCAGCCACGCTGGCTTCAGTCTCTGCGGCTCCCTCCTCCCTCGGCCAGTCCCCTGAGGCCTGGGAGGAAGCAAGCCCGGCTGGACGGCCCCAGCTGTCTGGTTCCCACAGACTCCAGAGCTGGGGTGGAGGGGGGACTGCAGGGTGGGAGGCTCAGTGTGGCCAGAAGGGGGTGGAAAAATGCCTGGTCAGTTTGGGGACCCTCCCCACTGTGTGCCGGGCCCCAGCCTGGAACCCATGGAGCAGTGGGGGGACGTCGTGTCCCGTTTGGGCGGCTTTGTGGCCGAAAGGGGACAGGATGGAGCCCCGCGAGTGCAGGGCAGGGCGAGGAGAGGTTCACACCGCAGGGTGTGCCTGTGCGTGTGAGAGAGAGGAGACAGAGAGATGCTTGGAGACAGAGACAGGGACAGATTCTGGGGGCGGGGGTCCTATCTCAGCTGGATCAGAGAAAGAGGCCGCTGCCGGCGCTGTTCCCGTGGTGCATTCCTGGGGAGGCCTGGTGACCCCAGTCCCTTCCCAGCCTGCGTCCTGGAGCCAGTAGGAGGATGGGGAGGCCAGCCCAACAGGAGGAGAGCCCAAGCCTCGGCATCCTGCTCCACCCACCCCTGGAGGAGGTTTAGTATCTAACTGGGGTGGGGGCTTGCGGAGAAGAAACTGCACCCCCTGCCCCCGATTTGTGGTAGGGGAACAGGCAAAGGGGTCAGCCACACCCAGAGCTGGGCAAGCCCCCTCCATGTCCCTCTCAGGTCCCCTCAAAGAGTCCAGAAGTGAAGATGGGCCCCTCGGCCCCAGTGCCTAAGCAGGGCCCTGGGCTCAGCGCCTGCCCTGGACTTGCCATGTGAGCCTGGACCAGCGCCACCTCTCTGGGCCCTGACTTCATTCCTTTTGCCCGAGGAGGGGGTTGCAGTCAGGGAGGCACAGCCTGACTCTTTGAACCCAAATCCCAGGGTGGGGCTGACCTGGGGGACAAACTGGAAGGGATCCCCTCCCAGAGACGCTGGACCAGGAAGACCAGACACCATGGTCCCACGTTACCCTCCGCCTGCCTGCTGCCCAGCTCGGGGACCCCACCCACTGGGCCTCCTGCCCTCACATACTTTCCGTGACCAACAGACACCCTCCGGCTCCTGCCTAGCCACCCCCACCTGACGGGAAGGGCCGTGCTCAGCAGAGACTTGGAATGCCTAAGCTGGGCCGACCCAGAGAAAGCACCTCAGCACAGATGGAGACCAAGGCCAGAGAAGGTAAGTGATGTGCCCAAGGCCACACAGCAGGGCAGGAGTACCCCTCTGCTGCCTTAACTGTATAGCTCTTAGGGGGACAGGAGCCTCTCCTGATTCTCCACACTGGAGGCTGGTCTGTCTCCAGGAGGGGCTCCCAACCTCCACGCCTTCTCAGCAGGTCAGAGTGCAAAAGGGTGCTGAGTGGCCTTGTAGAGTCAGGCTAAATCAAATCTAAAGCAATAAAACCAGTGGTACTTCTGAATATTTCAGAGTCTTTAATCACAGCGACTCAGATTCTTGGACTATCAGAGCTGAAAGGGCGTCTCCCTCCCCATTTCTGAATCCCCTCCACACCAGGCAGTGTGTATCACGTGGGGTGCCTTCAGAGCTGGCCTCTTCCCACCCAAGTTTGGCAGCTCTGAAGGGCTGTCAGGAAGTTCTTCACCTGCTGGTCCTTTGGTCTCTGCTCTCTCTGCCTCCAGGGAGGCTGCCCCCACCCACAGGGCTGGGCCTTCCTCAGCTGCTTCTCCACCCTCCACATCTTATCTCCCCCTCGCCTCTCCGCCCACCCGCTTCCTTCCCTGGTTTACAGCATTCCACTGCCCAGAGTTCCAGGCTCCTTCCCACACCCCAGACAGAGCCTGGGCCAGGGTGGGGAGACCCTCTCCCTTAGAGCGTCGGCCCTCTGGGGCCACCACAGTGATGAGGAGGACGGGAGAGGCTGTGTCAGCTAGCCTGGCATGTCCACCTACTGGGAGTATACAAACCCAGGAATCCAAGCCTTGGCCAAAACATCCCCTCCCATCACTCCTAAGAGGCCAGGCTGCCAGAGGTAGTAGGTACGGCAGCTAAGAGCAAGGGCTCTGGACTCCAGCTGTCTGGCTTCAGGTCCCAGTTGTCCCTTCCCAGCTGTGTGATCTTGAGCAAGTTGCTTCCCCTCTCTGGGTTTCCGTCATCTGAAAAATGCGGATTTACTGACAGTGCCTACCTCCGTGGGATTGTTGCTAGGATTACATGAATTAATATTTGCAAAGTGCTTTGAACAGGATCTGGCCCNTGTGTGATCTTGAGCAAGTTGCTTCCCCTCTCTGGGTTTCCGTCATCTGAAAAATGCGGATTTACTGACAGTGCCTACCTCCGTGGGATTGTTGCTAGGATTACATGAATTAATATTTGCAAAGTGCTTTGAACAGGATCTGGCCCATGGAAACAGCAATGTATGTGTTTAAACAAAATAAATACGTGGCTTCTGGGGGCTTGTCTTCTTCACCTGGTTTACCCCCCAGGGGAGGCTGTAACTACTGTGGAGGTTGGGGGTGTATGTGTAGGGAGAGGAGAGATTGTTATGAGATGAAGCTTTGGATTTAATTCCTAGCGTCTTCACTTCCTTGCTGTGTGACCTTGAACAAGTAGATTCACCTCTCAGAGTACTAGTTTCTTCATCTGTAAAATGGAGCAAGATTTCAATTCTCAAGGACTGGCATATGGGAAAATCTCATCTTGCACAATATGTGTACAATTCAGTCAACAAGAATGAAATTGGACTCCTGAAACAAACATTACATGGTATGTCAAATCCCGGAACACGAAAGAGCCCCGCTGGAGGGCCCTGTACCCTCAGCTCAGTCCTCTTTGCCCCTTTCATTGGCAAAACTGTCCCTGAGGGTCCAGACCCCGAGGTGCCTAATCCCCTGCCTGCTGCCTAATCCTGCCCTGCTGGTAACTGGGTGGTGACTCAGGGAGGTAGCTGGTGGGGCTAAAGGAAGTGGTTCTGGGCTAAAAACAGACCAGAGGGTCATTTAGTCCCACAGTCAGCCAGAACCCTGCCTTTGACCCCCAGAAAGGCTGCCTCCTCCAGACCGCAGTCCTCAGGGTGCCCTGATCTCTCCGGGAGACCAAGAGGAGGCTGACTCTCCCGAGTGAGTTAAGGCAGCTGACTCCTCTAAGCCCTTGCACTCACTGTTCCCTCCGCCTGAAAAGCTCACTCCCCATGGCTGACTTCTTAGCATCCAGAGCCCAAGTTGAATACCACTTCCTGGGAGAAGCCTCCCCTCACCCATTGATTTGAATGGATGTCTCTAGATTTTTTTCCCCATCTCTGCATCCCATGTGTTTCCTCCACCGGGCACCTATTGTAATGTGGAAATATGCATCTCTGTGTGTATTAACTTTTTCTTATATCTCTGCCTTAGTGTCATAAGCCTCTGGGGCCAGGGGTTGGGTCTGCCTTATCTACTTTATCCACTTCTCCAACCCACTGACCGGCATGTAACAGGCCCTCAATAAAGGTGTGCTGGGAGATAAAAGGATAAATCCATTTGCCATGGATTAAATCTCAGAGAATCCTCCAGGGGCTCCTGGTCAGAGCCAGAGGCCAAGCTCTCAAAGGCCTGTATGATCTGGCTTTGGTTCCTCTCGCACTCTCCCACCCTCACTCCAAACAGGCTTTGCACTTGCTCATCCTTCTGCCCGGACCAGTCTTCCATGAACACCCACAGGACTCACTCCCTGACTACCATGTCCCCCATCCACCCCACCAACTCATTCTAAGTTCGTTATTGCCGCCCAGTGTCTGTCTCACAAGAAGGAAGTTCCATGAGGCCAGGAGTTTTTGTCTATTGGTTGCTTGTCCTCTACACCTGGAATAGTAACTGGAACAGAGTAGGGACTGGAGAGAGTTGTGGAACACACGTGAACTCAGCAGCCTGGCCAGGTGCTTGATCTGTACATCTCAGGTCACTTTTGCTTTGACCCTTGGAGGCAGGTACTATCATCCTATTTTACATACAGGAAACTGAGACTCAGAGAGGGTGCACAGGTCCACGTGAACCCCATTCTGCCTGTCTGCAGCCCCCTCTTCCTGTCCCCACAGTCCTTACAGCCCCCTCAAGCAGTCATGCCCCAACCTCCCCCTGGCCTCTCCCTGCCTCCAGTTTCTCTCTCCCACTCAGTGATGTCCCTGTTTCATTTGAAACCTTCCATGGTTCCCTATGGCTGGGGTTCAGCCTGGCATTTGAGGCTCCTGCCAACTTCTCCAGACTTATTTCTTGCTTCCTCGTCCGCAGAAGCCCCCTGGGATGCTTCAAGACTAGCTTGTTCTCAGTTCCAAGTCTTTGGAGCTGCCCGGAACAACCCGCCTCACTCTATCTGGAAAAGGCCTGCTCCTTGCTTGCTCTCAGCTTGGCCGTCACTCCCACTGGAGAGGAGAGAATAGAAGCAAGTGTCTTCTTCTACGCCCTTCTAGCTTCACTACAATCCCCAACCTCCCGCCCCAGGAGTTCCAGAGACTGTGAACTCCCCGAAGACCAAGGCCATGACTAATTCATCTCCAGGCTCTGGCTTAAGACCAGGCCCAGAAAAGGGTCTCAGGAAATAGCAGTGAAGTGATAGGATGTGTCTGAAGTCAGGCCACCTGCTTTGCATCCTCACCCTACTATGTACCGGCTGGGAACCCCTGCACTTGTCCGTCAGCTCCTTATGCCTCAGTTTCCTCATCCCTGAACTGCTGAAATACACACTCACAGGGTGGGATGAAGTGAGTGCACACATGGGAATCACTTGGTGCGGTGCCTGGTGCTCAGTAAATAACACCCATTAGAGTGAAGGAAGGAACAGGTATGGAGCAGCTGCAGGAACGGATGCTTGGTCCAGGTGGGCACACCCCTTAGCACAGCCCTGGCCGCTCCACATCCTCGGGGCAGCGCTGTCACTGGCTGAATCTTTTCCCACAGCTGCCCTGCTGGGTCCAAGGTGGCTGGTGGAATTCAAGGCCACTGGATGCCGACAGGAAAAGGCAGCGTCACCAGCCCCGGAGTAATCCAAACCAGATGTGGCCTCAGACCCATGGGGGTGGTCACTGTGGGCCTGGCCAAGGCCCAGAGGCAGGAAATAGTCTTGGAGAACGCTGCTCTCCGCTCCGCTCTCTGGAACCAGAGAGCTGGGACCCTTTGAGAGGAGCCGTCCTGTTGAGAGTGTTAACCCTTCAGAGCCCACGGTAGGGGGAGGGGTTTGCCTGCGATGGTGCGCAGGAGCAGCTGGTGGCCCTGGCCCCATGGGGCAACAGAGCTCCTTGCAGAGAAGATTATAGCATCAGCATCGTGATGAGCACTGTGCAGGGGGAGCCCACAACACAGGCACGGGGGTGGGCAGGGTCTGCTGCCCGGGACCTGCAGAGCGCCAGCCCCAGCCCCTTGCTTTGGGCCTGGCTCCACTTCCTCCATGAGGCCAGCTCCGAGGCTGCTGGGGATGGGAGCACTAGTGAAGGTCATGGGGCTGGACCCCAGCCTCAGACGGGCAGAGATTCAGTCCCACACCAAGGACTGCCACCCCAGCCTTCTCGTGGGTGTGCTCTGTGGCCCTAGGGGAGCAAAATCTCTCTGAACACCCCCACCCTCATTGTTTCCATATTGTAGAGTCCATATCCTTTACCTCCAGAGAGCAGGGGAAACCCAAAGGAGGCACCTGATGAATCAAAAAGAGCTTTGTCAGGTGTGCTCCCTGGAGGGAATAGAGACATGAGAGGCAGTGATCAGCCCTGTTCCACGGCTCTGGGTGGGCTTCCTTCCCAGGACACGTTCAGTTGCTGTGTGGCCTCAGGCAGATCAGTTTCCCTCTCTGAACCTGTTTCCTCACCTGTGAAATATGGTGACTGAGCCCCCCTGTCCTATCTCTCGACCGTCACCATGGCCCTTGGGGTGGCAGAGGACAGTGGTGCTGAAACTTTGTCCTTTTGTCCTTTGTTTCATAGAGGGGGAAATGAGGCCTGTGCTGGGAGCTGGGGTCCTGGGTTCTAGTCCCAGCTTCTCCTGTCCCTGCTAAGCAGCCTGCTCATTTTGGCCTTGGTTTCCCCAGCTGGATCCCGGCCCTGGATCTCGGCGCTGGCTGGACCTCATTTCCTCACCCCTCCACTATGGCGGTGACTCATTCCTCATCATCACGCTGTGTGGCCAAGGCTCAGCCTGGGTGGGGGCCAGCACGGCTGAGAGAACGTGGAGGAAACCACAGGCCTGGCTCAGCTAGCAGGTGGCAGACAGACAGGCAGGCAAGGGGTCCACAGCCCTAGGGTTCCTGCCCATAACACATCTCCCATCAAGAGCCTAAGCCAGGCTCCCCCAGGCGGCCCCCCGAGCCCCAAGTGCAAGCCCAGCAGGCTGGGAGCCCAGAGCCCCCCAATCCTGTCCCATGTGGCACCTGTGGCAGGGGAACTCCGCACCCATCTGCTGGAACAGGGCAGGGTTGGGTGAGGACCTGGCCTTGCCCTCCTGGCCTGCGTTCATGGAAGCAGGGGCTGGAAGGCTGAGTGGTCAAGGTATCCATCCAAGATTTCGCAGAGGCAGATAGTGCAGTGGTTCAGAGTGGGGACTCTGGTCCCAGACTGTCTGGGTACAAATCCTGGCTCTGGCATGGGCTAGCCGTGTGACCCTGAGCAAGTGGCATCGCCTCCCTGAGGCTTGGCTGCTCCGTCAAGAGAAATGAACGTAATACAGCTGCCCACCATGCGGGGTCGCTGGGACCAGAGTCACTTGAACACACAGAGCTGGGTCTGGGCCGTGCCCCCTCGGAGCTCAGTGCATAGGAGCTGCTGTTATTGCCATTCCTGCTGAAGCCCCGCTTAGGCCTCAATTGCCTCAATTATCCTCACAGCCAGAAAGGCTGTACCCTATTAGCATTACGCTCTCTTGCCGTCTAGGCTTCTCCCTCCAGCAGAGGCTTGGGATGAGGAGGGCTGAGGCCCGTGGGTGAGACTGGAGAACAGCTCGCTCCCTAGGCCTCCCAGGGGACTCCCATCGCTGCAGGCCCGAACTCCTGGCTCCACTTGGAGACTCTGCTATCTGCTTACACCTTGTTCTGGTGAGAAGCAGGGAGGACTTGTGGGCAAAGCCTTGCTGTGGGATGTGGAATAGTCCATTTCAAGCCCCAGCTTCTGACTTGTTGAAAAGGCTTCCAGTTCCTTCTTCTCTCTAAGCCTCAGTATCCCCCCTGTTTATAATATGAATAATATATACTTCGTAACCTTATAAATGAGTAAACAGACATAGAAGCCCTTAAATAGAGCCAGACACACACTGCTGTGCTATGCTTAGTCACGTCCGACTCTTGTGACCCCACGGACCGTAACCCACCAGGCTCCTCTGACCATGGGGATTCTCCAGACAAGAATATTGGAGTGGGTTGCCATGCCCTCCTCCAGGGGGTCTTCCTGACCCAGGGATCGAACTCAGGTCTCCCGCATTACACGCCAATTCTTTGCTGTCTGAGCCACCAGGGAAGCCCAAGAATATTGGAGTGGGTAGCCTATCCCTTCTCCAGGGGATCTTCCCGACACAGGAATCGAACTGGGGTCTCCTGCATTGCAGGTGGATTCTTTACCAGCTGAGCTACCTGGGAAGCCCAGACACACAGTAGTCTCGTATAAATGTTGGCTGGTGCTGTGGCCTCTCACAGATGAGCACACTAAGGTACCAAGCGGGCAGCCACTTGCCCAGATCAAGCACTGGGTAGTCTGGCTCCTGAGGCTGCATCAGTAAGCACCACACCATACTTGAAGCACTGCTGAAGTGACTGGCCCACAGCAGTGCTCCGTGAACGCTGGCCAGCTGTGACCTCACCCCGGTGCACACACATAGAGGGAGGGGGCCACTTCCAACCTGTACATTTATTTACATGGCACAAGCTGAGAGCAGGTTGGGGGCTGCCCGACAGCCTTCCCACTCCTCTGGGCCTGCCGACGCCATCCTCTGAGGCCGTGGGTGACCCCTGGAATGGGGGCCGGAGTGGCTGGGTTAGGCTGGCTTGGCCTAGAGGCAAGCTCGGGGGTGGTCTCCCTTGTCCCCCAGGCCTCTCCCCTCCCCCTCCACCCAGGCCTGGGCTGGGCGTCTTCTCTCTCACACAGAGTTCCTGTATGTTGGTGGTCGCAAGGAAGGTGGGCGGGGGCCAGGCCCTGCACCAGATGGTGTATGCTAAGCCTTATCTGTTGGGAGTGGGGAGACAGGCGGGTAGGGACACGGAGGCCCTCCTTCACAAAGCCTGCTCTGTCTCCCCGGGCAGCCACGCCTTAGAAACCGGCAGTCTGCCGTCCTGCCCCACCGAGGCCTCCCACCCACAACTGCAGAAGCCCCACATGCCAGGACCCCCAGCCCTCCCACTCTAGCTAGGAGCAAGCCCAGGCCAGGGATGCCCCAGGTGAGGCCAAGCAGGGGTCACCAGAGCAGCAGTTCCAAGAAGGGGAGCCAGGCAGGAACAACAGGGCCCGTGGCGTCCGGGCTGTGCTGGGGGCCAGAGCCCTGTCTGGGGAGGCGCTAGCAGGATGGAGTCAGGCCACATCTGAGGCGGCTCACGTCGGGGAAGCAGTCACCGCGCGGGGGCGTGGGAGCCCCGAGCCTCCCAGCCTGGCGCAGCCTCGTCCTGGCCAGCCTTGCCCGGCGATCTGGCCCGTCTGCCCCGGCCTTCTGGGCTGTGTGGCCTCAGCCCTGGCCACTGCGCAGCTGCGTCCAGGCCTCAGCTGCTCCCCGAGGCTCAGACCCCCAGAGCCATGAGTGCCCCCGAGCTGCTGATCTTCTTGAAGCGGTTGGCAGCGCTGACAGCAATGAAGTTTTTCTGAGGGATGAGGGAGAGGGGTCCCGGTCAGCAGCGGGGCAGGGAGAAAGCTGTAGGACGGACTGTGTGTCTCCCAAGGTCCCCTTCATCCCAGGAGGGCCCCTGGCCAGGGAGGCTGCAGTGCCCAAAACGGCCACAGGAGGCGCCGTGACACCACCGCCTCCAGCACGCCCTGCCTCACTCAACAGACCCGTCAGCAAACCTGAGCACCGCTCCGCTCATGGCGNGGGTGGCCTGGACTGACCTCTGACCCAGCTCACCCTCCCTCCCCATCCCAGTCCATCCAAGTCTCAGGCTCCCTGGACCAGAGGCCCAGGCTGCCAGAGTGGATAGCCCCCCATCAGAGACCCTCAGATCTGCCTGTTCCAGACACAGAGGGGGATCTGGAGGCCTGAAAGGGGCGTCCCTGCTCCCCACCGTCAGCGTCTAACAAAGTGCCCAGTAGGTGCTCAGCCAAGACTCCTGGAGTCTGGCACCCCAAGCGTGGGTGAGCACGCCGAAGGCCTAACTGAAGGGCTAACGCCTCCCACGCTGGGCCTCCATCTCCTCCTCATGTAACACAAGGACACAGGACTCATCTGAGGTTGTGGGGCAGAAACGTTGTAAGTCATTAATGATGGCTAAAAGGCAGATTTTGCACAAGAACCCTGATTTTCAGCACCACCTGAAACACTGGAAACCCTGGCCATACGGCCACACACGGCTTAGAGGGACTTGGTGCTGACCGCTGAGATGGGCGGGAGTCTTCCAGTTCCCCCAGGGCCTCCACCTCCTGACCCAGCTGGGTTCTGAAGAACAGGGTTCTGTTCTTCATCTGGGCTTTGTGGTATCTGATCTGAGGTCCCAAACAGGAGGCTTTCTGAAGGTCCTTTCACACTGCTGCACTCAGAGCAGGATGCTAGTGACTTCAACAGCCCAAAAGTGCTCCACTGAAACACGGGAAGGATGCAAAGGCCCCAAAGAGGGCTTCCCTGGTGGTCCGGTGGTCCAGTGGCCCTTGCAATGCAGGGACCTCTAGTCCTGGAAGATCCCACGCACCGTGGAGCAACTGAGCCCAGGTGTCTCAATTAATGAGCCCATGCTCTGGAGCCCATGAGCCGCAACTACTAAAACCCATGCACCTAGAGCCTGTGTTCCACAACAAGAGAAGCCACCGCGATGAGAAACCCTCACACCATAACTAGATAGTGACCCCTGATCACCGCAACTAGAGGAAGCCCAAACACAGCAATGAAGACCAAGCACAGCCAGAAACAAATTTTTAAAAAGAGAAAAAATATTATTTAAAAAAAAGGCTCCAGGGGACTTCCCTGGTGGTCCAGTGGTTAAGACACTGAGCTCCCAACACAGGGGGCCTGGGTTCGATTCCTGGTCAGGGAACTAGCTCCCATATGCCACAACTAAGGCCCAGCACAACCAAATAAATATTAAAAAGAAAGAAAGAAAGAAAGAAAACAATAATGTTAAAAAAAAAAAAAAAAAGGCTCCAAGGACACAATTGGCAGGGGAAACCAGACAGATCCAGATCTCCTTTTGGAGGACGAGGACAGGGGACTTCCTGAAAAGCCCGGCAGCTGGAACCCTGGGAAGCGGCTTCAGGCTGTGGTTCACCTAGCCTACTCGACCACGAAACCCTTTATTGATGAAAAACTTATTGCTATCCTGAAAAAAGTCACATTTAGGACACACAGATTTAAGCTGGACTTCTTCCCAGGACACTGCATTTTTATCAGAGACCCTGCTCTACCCCAAGGAAAATGGCTTTTACTGGAGAAGGGCAGCCTCCAGTGCCATCACGCAGGCTGAGTTCTGCCCAGAAACGCTGGAGACACCTGCACTCTTTCCATTCCTTCTGCCCTCCCACATCCAAACCATCAGAAATCCGGCTGACTCTAATTTCAGAATGTGTCCATCATCTGACCACTTCCCATTCCTCCCCCACTGCTATGGGTTCCAGCCCCATCATCGCTCCTGGCTTATTATGACCACCTCCTAAATCCCCTGCTGTCAGAATGGCCCCTTTGAAACCCATTCCCTTACCCTCCCTGCTCCCTCACTTGTCAGTGGCAACGATAACAGCACCCGTGACCCAGAGGGCTGTCACACACTCTAAACACACCTTGAGTGCCTCTGACCCCGAGTAAGCACAGAGGAGGGGTTAGTCCACAATAGCACCAGTAGCATCTCCTGTATGGGACCTTGAACGCTCCGCCCTTTACCTTCTTCTTCAGTTCCACCTTGTATGTCTCCCTGTTACACTTTTCCATAACACTTTTGGTGGTTTAAATTGATCTAAGGGATTTCCCTGGCAATCCTATGGTTAAGACTTGGCGCTTCCACTGCAGGGGGCGTGGGCTTGATCCCTGGTGGGGGATCCAAGACCCTGCAGGTTGAGTGACACAGTCAAAAATAAAAATTAAGAAAATTTTAACAAAAAATAAAATGATCTATTCATCGAGTTATTACATCCGATTCTACCACGACCCCACAGGCTCCTGGGGATAGGGTCATGTCCTCACCATCCAGAGGGCAACAACCACGTACAGTGCACAGAGGCACAGAAGCAGGTGCTCAGTATGTATTTACCAAATGAATGAACGAAAGTACTGTCCACTTTGCCGATGGGCGTCCACCCGTCTCAGTGTTCAGATTTCATCTTCTCCACTAGCCTTCCCATTGACTCCACAAACATTAATGCCTGCCATAAGGATGGGGCTACCAGGCACTCATGGAGTGGGCCCCTGCCCACTCCACACCACGGCCACGGCCAGCTGATCAGACTTGGAGGGATTCATAAAATCTTAGGGAAAAACCCAAACGAGCTTTTTTGCCAACCCAGTATTTGGTCTCCCTCACCTGCTATGTGCAAGGTATCGAGCAAGAAGAACATAAACGTTCTCTCAGCACACACTTCCGTTAGTGCCTGCCCCGTGTATGCTGCTGCAGCAACACTGCACCTTGCTCTTATTTTAGTCGCTAAGTCGTGTCCCACTCTTTGGTGACCCCAGGGCCTGTAACCCGCCAGGCTCCTCTGTCTATGGAATTCTCCAGGCCAGAATACTGGAGTGGGTTGCCATTCCCTTCTCCACGGGATCTTCCCAACCCAGGGATCAGACCCGAGTCTCCTGCTTGGCAGGCAGATTCTTTACTGCTGAGCCACCAGGGAAGCCCAACACTATACTTACTGACATGTCTTCTTGATTCCCCTTCTAGAATGTAAGCTCCATGAGGGCAGGCATTTTTAACTATTTTGTTCACCAGTGGGTTCCACCACCAACACTGCCTGGCATCGAGTGGGCCCTCAACACATATTTGTGGAATAAGTGAATAAACATTAGCAGTGTCCATCAGGGCCTACACAGAGGCAGATGCTCCTGCAACACTGATCAGCTAGTGTATATGTGGGGCTCACAGGACTGCAAGAGACCCTTTCAACAAGTACTACAACAACTCCAGACTAGGAGAGGGCTGGGACCAAGTCTTTCTTGCTCTCTGATGTGTCCCCTGTTTTGACTCTTACAGCTGGAAGGACTGGATGGAGGAGGAGTCACAAGGGATGGAGGGATGGTTGGCTGCAGCGGTGATCTCAGGTGGTCGGATGCCACCCTGACCCCTCCCACGAGGCTGCCCACCCCTAGTACCTTGAGGTCCAGATGCAGAACTCTCATCTTGTGCATGAAGAGGATGCCATCACAGATCTGCCTGACAAACACCATGGTGTCCACCTCAGTCAGCTGGTAGTCCTCGTCCACAATCCTCTCGAAGAGCTCGCCGCCCTCGATGCTGTGTGCACAGACCCCTCTACAGGCTTGCCTCTGGGCCTGCTGCTTCTGCTCCCCCCTCCACCTCAGGCCCCCACCCTGCCGTCGACACTCACTACTCCATGAAGAGAACAATCTCATGCGGGGTCTCAATGGCTGCATAGAGCTGGATCAGGTTGCGGTGGTTCAGCTGGTTCATAACTTCAATCTCCAGCAACACCATTTCCTGGGGACCAGGAGCATCGGGGGTACCATCTGAGCATCATGACTCCCTGCCCTCCACCCTTTCAGGGTGGACCTAACCTGAACCGCTGCCCTCCCGCTCCTCACTGGTCTCCACACCTCCTCTCTCTCTCCCTACCCTCCAGCCTGTGTTCTTACCACACAGTCATTTTTGCTGGGACATCTTTCCTTTGCTTTGCTGGTTCTTTGCCTCCTGCTGGCTGAATCCTGGGCCCCATCCTTCCCGCTCAGCCCTCCCTGCTCTATACTCTCCCAGGGCATTCTCAAGTCCCATGACTGGAAATTCCATCCAGATGTGACTGATTCCCAAATACATATCTCCACCCCCAAGCACTCCTTTGAACTCCAGACACCAGTCCCCCCCCCTAGGATGCCTAATAGGCATCTCAAATCTCTCATGTCCAAAATTAAACCCTTGATACCACCCTTTCCCCACAGTTGAGTTGCCCGCAGCATGTCCATCAGCAAAAGGCCATCATTTTTAACCCCAGTGTGCAAGATAGAAAGTTAGGAGCTTTCCAGGGTTTCTCTCTTATTCTTGCTTCCTCACACCCCCTCATCCAACCTGTCAGTAAATCCTTTGACTCCACATCCCAAGTAGATTACAAATCCAATCATTTCTTAGCTCCCCCATCCCTGCCTTCCTAGCTTCGGCTGCCGTTATTTGTCACTTTCAGAAAGTCTGCCAGCCAGTGGTCACATCCATAGCTTGAAATCAACCACAGTAGGAATGTTTACACCAAGGAAATTGGCAGATGCTACAGATCAGGTCTCTCCCTAGACCTGTTCCCCCAGAGCACTGGATCACTGCCTGGACTGTTCCATTTTCCATTATTCCATTCCTTGGAATATCTCATCTTCCACACCACTTTCTCAGAGAAGCCTAATGTCACCTGACCCTATCTGAGCGGCTCCACACACCCTGTTCCTTCCTGGCTTTACTTGTCTTCTTAACACTGTCTTGGCTCCGGACACCACACTTTTTATGTTTCGGTTTGGTTTTAGTTGTCTGTTCCCCCTCTCTAGCATGTTAGGACTTGTTTGATGCCATTTCCCTAGCACCTGGCACAGTACACAGCACTGTGAAAAAGTACCCGATAATTAATCAATCAATAGCTGACTCCAATTAATTTACACATCACATTTGAGCATCTCCGCTGAGCCAGCTCCATGATAAAGGCCTGGGACCCGAGCCCCATTAAGTGGAAGCAACAGAGAAATAATCCCGTAGAAAATCTTTCCGACCTCCCAGCACTCCTCCAGAGCTGCTTCTCCCGCTCCTTCTGGGCTCCAGGCCTCTGCACGTGCTGTCTCTGCTCCCCTGGTCTTGATCTCGACTCAAGGGTTCCCACCTGCTATTTCTGATCCTCAGGCCTTTCTATCCACAGTCCTCTCTGTCTGAAAGTCTCTCCCCTGCCTTTCCCACTGGAAAACAGCTCCTCCTTCTTCAAAGCCTTCATTCAGGAGACTCTTTGCTGACCTGCGGGTGAGTCAGGAGACTCCACTGTGACAACTCCTCTCCCCACCCTCCCGCCCTAGCTTTCCTG
>SJYV01035025.1:235557-257496 GCA_006410875.1 Neotragus pygmaeus | reverse complement strand
GCCAATTAAACCCGCCAGGGGAATTAAGGTCAGGAGGATGCAATTATGCCTGTTGGATTTAACAAGGCCAGAGAGAAGGTTTCTCCAGCCAGAGTTCACGGCTCCTTAGGCCTCTTGCCCTGGAAGGCTTTGCATTCCAGAAGCCTGGGCTCCCAGGCTCAACCATCCCTGGGAGAATTCCTTGGGCATGGAGGGGTTAACTCCACTCGGGCACGGCTTCCCTGGCTCCTGGAGGAAACAGATTTAGCCAAGAGGCTTTAAAAGGACCGGCTCAGAGGAGACATTTCCCGGCCTGACCCTCTGCCTGCTCGGCTGTGATGGAAAATCCAGGGAGTTGAGCAACGACCTTTCTGACTCCAAAGAGCGCAGCCAATTCTCCTCACGACTTTCCCTCCAGTCCTGATATGGGAGCAACTAAGGGCTGTTTTCTTCTGCCCTCTCCCATCTTGGGTCCCTGAGCCTGGGGCTTTGGCAGTACCTCTCGGCCCCAGAGACAGTTCTGGTAAGGCTGCTGTCCTTACAGCAGGCCCAGTCCTTTCCTCCAAGGAGGGTAAGCAGAGATCTATGGACATTCTGTGTGACCAACTAGATGTAGATTTCTCTAGAAGTTTAAATGACACTATTTGTTGAACCCAGAACTGTAGAATTTTATTGCCAAGATTATTACTAAGTGCTCTACTCTCTGAAAGTGTTAGTCACTCAGTCCTGTTGGACTCTTTGAGACCCCATGGACCTTAGCACCCCAGGCTCCTCTGTCCTAGGATACTCCAGGACAAGAATACTGGAGTGGGTTGTCATGCCCTCCTCCAGGGGATCTTCCTGACCCAGGAATGGAATCCAGGTCTCCTGCATTGTAGGCAGATTCTTTACCATCTGAGCTACCAGGGAAGCCCTACTCTGTGGCAAGAACTAAGTTGGTCACTCTGGGGACACAGAGATGAAGGTGAGGAAAAGCTCTAGAATCACCATATAGTACATTTTTGGGGAAAAAAAGACTGCAAAATTCTTCATGAAGTGGGTTTTGTTGCTAACAATATTTGTAGAGAAAATATCTGGGGGGATATGTATGCATATACACGTATATACATGCAGGTGTGGGAGGAGAGATTATTTTTATGCTTTGTCTGGATTTTGAGACATTTTTGAAATGACTATTTGTAACTCTTAGGCGGTAAATAATTCAGTATATCAATATACAGATTTCTACAACTCAAGACAGAAAATGGTTAGAGCTACACATGAGATATGAAACACCGTGGGTTCTCAGAGGTACAGTTTTGGGGACTGACGACCGCAAGTGATTTCTCAGCTGAAGGTATGGCTGCAGCAGGCTTTCTCAGTGCCTAGGCCCTAGAGTTTGTTTAAAATGAAGCCTCCTTCAAACGGGGCCCCAGGAATCTGTCTTTATAACCAGCATTTCAGGGGACGTTCATGCATTCCTGAAATTTGAGAACCCACGAGTCAGAGGGCCACAATTGAGGTAGTCGGCAGGGTACTCCCAGGACACACAACCTTCTAGCCTGGGCTGTATTCTCAACCCTGATGCGCATGGGAAAGTCTGGAGAACTTTCATGACTTCTAAAGTCTCAGCCCCTCTTGAGCTCAAACCATTGAAGCAGCACATGAGGAGGTGGGGCTCAGAGTGTTATTTTTCAAACCTGCCTAGAAGATTCCGACGTGCTGCCAGAGTTAAAAACCACTGCTCTGAGGCTCTTCCAGGGCAAGAACACCTGTTTCCCTGGAATGCTCCCATAAGCTAGGGTCTCACAGTGCACACGGCAGGTATTTATTCCCTTCTGACTTGTATTGGCTGTGTGCACTGCCCCAGTACCTGGGGCTCTAGGGACAAGGTGCCAGCTCAGAACAGATCAGGACCATGTCAGTCAACTTTATATCCCAAGGACTCAGTACAAAGAGTGGCGCTTCTGTTGTTAATAATAATAGCCCCTAATATTTATTGTGCATTTACCCTGTGCCAGACGCAGATGTGAACTCCTCTAATCGTCATGGTAACGTTATGAGGTAGATACTATTATCAGTCCTGTTTCCAAGTGGAAACTGAGTCACAGAGAGGAGTAACTTGCCCAAGGTTTCAGATGTGGGATTCCACTGGGACTAGAATTCAAACCCAAGCCATCAGGCTCAAAGCCCTCACTCATCATCACTGTTTCACACCACCAAGTGGTGAACAATGAATTTGTGGGCGAGTGAAGAATACTTAGATTATGTCACAACTTGGTAGCTGCGGGGCCTGACATGCAGTAGGTGCTCTGTGAATGTTGAAGTATAAATACTCCTACTTTGGTAGGGCCCTGGGATGATGAGAAACCGAGACCGACCCCTCTTTCATGCTTTCTCCCTCTCGCCCATCGCAGCCCAACTTCTCTACAACACAAACAGCAAAGCCCAAAATAGCCATCTAATGACGTCAGAGGAACAAGGTCATCTGAAAACTGCCCATGGCCACTGGATACCTCCCTATAGGATCATGTAGCAGGAGGGTACCCCAGGCTGCTGCAGCTGTTCCAAGAACAGGAAATGTACCAGAAGCAGACTTGGAAGCACCGCCTTCCAAAGGCAGGGCCCGTGGCGGGGTCGGGGGGTACAAACACAAACAGAAAGAAGCAAGACTCAAGGGCAGAGTGCACACCCTGGAGAGGAGAGGAATTGGAGTTTATCTCCAGTAAGAGTCACTCCCAGCACACGATCCCAGGAAATGGCTCCAAAAGCGGGGAATGCATGTTCTGTCCTGGTGCACTGGTTGGCTTCCTGGCCTACCCCTGAGCTATTTATAACTCTCCAGGCCCGTCTGCTCAACTGGGTTACCACATGAGCCAGGGGGTGCGTGATGAGCTCTTGAGAGACTGCTGGGAGAAGAGGGTCCCATCTGGGATGGTAATGGGGGTTTCAAATAAAGGATGAGGAGTGGGCTGGGACAAAGCACCTTCTGGCTGCACTCACTTGGCACTTCGACCATGCTGGCTATCATTCAGGTCTGCTGAGGCTTGTGACTTAATTGACCGGCAGCTGCTGCATCCCGGACAGGAACGCAAGCGTCCGGCTTGGTCTGAGGAGACGCCTGCTGGGTGAAACTGAGGAGAGAACCCCGCCTGCTCCCAGCCTCTGGGAAGCGCAGCAGGAGGTACAAGCAACATCCAGAGTTCAGTGAGGGCTCCAGCCCACAAGCTTGCTCCAAAGGCCTCAGTTGCTGCCCATAGTGGGTGACAGAAACAATCTCTTCTTCACCTGTGGGGCTATTTGATCAAGTGTCACTCGGCTCCCAAAAGAGCTAGGCCCTGTCCTCCAGGAGCTCCTGAAAATGTCCATCCATCCTCTCATGGGATGTTAACTGGTATGGTGCAAAAGGCACTTGAGGGCACAGACCTGGGTCAAATTCTGACTCTGCCACATACCAGCAGTGTGACTTTGGGACAGTAACTTAAACTCAGAGCCTCAGTTTTCCTCATCTGTCTTATGACTTGTTGGAAGGACATATGGAAAAGCATTCTTCCTTCCATCTTTATTCTGGTAATGGAGCCTTGGCTAAGAAGATAAACACTCAAACTCAGCAGCTCTCCTGGGTAACATGAACAGGCTGCACAAACGTGACTCTCCAGGGAGCTCAGAGGGAAGGCATGTTCCTGCTGTCCACATGGGCTCTAGGTTTGGCCTGGATACTGAGGGTCACAGGAGAGAATGGCTGCAGATTTCCTGATTCACAAGGAACACTGAATTGGGAGTTCTGTTGTCCACTAGGACAACATCTCCTGACACAGTGGTCCTCACCCTTGGGGGTACCTCGCAGCTCTCTGCTGCTACTGCTAAATTGCTTCAGTCATGTCCTACTCTGTGCGACCCCAGAGACAGCAGCCCACCAGGCTCCCCCGTCCCTGGGATTCTCCAGGCAAGAATACTGGAGTGAGTTGCCATTTCCTTCTCCAATGCATGAAAGTGAAAAGTGGAAGTGAAGTCACTCAGTCGTATCCCGACTCTTAGCGACCCCATGGACCGCAACCTATCAGGCTCCATCGTCCACGGGATTTGCCAGGCGAGAGTACTGGAGTGGGTTGCCATTGCCTTCTCCACAGCTCTCTGCAGGGCTTGTTAAAACACAGTGCTGGGCTCCATGTCCATAGTGTCTAATTCAAGGGGCTGGAGAATTTGCATTTCTAGTACCAGTGATGCTAATCTGCTGGTCTCCAGGCCAGCCTGAGGACTACCACCCTAGAGAAAAGTTCCCCAACTCTAGTGGCTGAGCTTTCAAGCCTGCCAATTCCTACCCATTTTCCTGGGGCAACCGAGTAGGAGTGTTTTGGTATGTGTGAGGAAAACACAAAGACCCTTTGGTTAGTATAGCTAGGGAGATGAACAAAAGTTGTTTAGTGAAGGTGGGAAGATACTGACAACCCCTCCCAACTCCTACCTGCTATGTTGCTTCACGTATTAGTTTTCTATAATTGTAGTAACAAATTACAAGGGAGAAAATGGCTACTGTGCTAGTAAGAGTCACGGAGGCTACAGTGTAGACATCAACCTCCAGACCAGTGAAAATGGGATTCTACAAGCTCGACTAAACTTCCTTGCCTCTCTTGCTTATGGCTGACTAGTAGCTGCTGGCCCTGTCCTGTCGGGATGCTAGCTTTGGGTAAACAGCAGGGGCCTCTGGTGACACATACTGACAATATTAAATATACAACTCAAGCAGGGTCACACTGAATCACGCTGGCCAACACAGGGATGAGTGCCCAATGTGCCAGTCACCACGACGGCCCAGAGTGCTTTCTGGTCATTTTCAAGCTAGGAGCAAATTCTCATTCATGGAGCCGGAGAAAAGGTCCTTTCTAGAAACGTTGTTTTAAACTTCTAAGATGGAGAATTGAGACCCACAAAATGCAAATGACAAGATCAAGACCACAAAACCAGAAGCTGCTCTCCCAATCCCCAATCTAGGATTCACTCCACTGAACAATTTTGTACTCCTCCAGAATTCTGTGACAATTATCTCAAACCCATCCAAGGTGCCTTTGATCACAAACATTATAAAAACTGAATTGCAGCAGAGAAATTGAAGAGCAGCGAGGCACAGTGATATCCTTAAACTGCCTCTAACAATTAGAGAAGCTTACATCTTAGAAAAGCCAAGGGTGGGAGGGACTTCCTTGTTGTAGTCTGTTAGAATTCATTGACCATTCTGTGCTGTCTCTAACCAGTTCCAAGGTCAAGAGAAACATCAGAAAATATGTGTGTGTGTCAGAGGACCTTATTCAGAGATTAGTCCCCTGGTGTGATCTGGGCTAGATTTCCGCTTCCAGAACAACCCTTGGAAAGTCCTCAACAAGTTAGTGCACTGGTCTCCAACATACTTCACTGAAGTCCAAATGGAAATCTAGGGGCAGGGAGCTTGCTAGAAGAGCCCTCTTGCAGTGACTGAGCAGCTGACTATAGAAAAATATAAATGTGAAAGCAGGGCTAATGTGATTAAAACAAACTGCCTAGGAAAAAAATCTGAAAATATTCAAGCTGGGAAGAACCTTATTTTTCTAATTCAATCTCCTCTTTGACGATATGGAAACTGAAGTGATGTGGAAACTGAGGTCCAGAAAAGCGGAGTGCCTTTTTAAAGGTCACTCAGTGTGCCTGTGCCAAAAGACAAATTATATTCCCTGCCTCTACTCTTCCTAAAAGACACCATCACAGCCCAGCTAGTTAAGAAAGACAAAGGCGGTCCTAAGACAAATCTCAACAGCTTTGAGACAATCTACTGGGTAAATCTGTCTTAAGACACAGAGTTCCAAAGTTTTAAAATAGCATAACTAGAAATTCTCTTGAGAAAGGCTTTGCTAAGGGCCAATAAACTTTTTCACTGGGCACCAGTGCCAGTAACATTGACATGTCAGCCAAAAGGAGCTTTCCAATTTGCAAACGTGTATGCCAGAATGATGTCATTAACTACGCTTTTGGGAGAGACATTTCCTTTGAACATTTTAATTACAAAGATTGACTAAGTGGTTTGAAACAGCCATTTAAATTTTAGAGACAGATATAACACATTAGGGGGACAAAGAAATCTATCTTATATATAGCCTAGAAAAATCTTTTGCAAAACAAACATTTTCAATGGGGAGAAGTAAACTCAAGACAATCGAACAGCATGCTGCTATTACAATTGGTATTTATGGAGTATGCAGTAATACAGGAAAAATATTTGAGTTACTACTCTGGAAAAAAAAATCAGAATACGAAAAATACATATAAACAGAAAACCACCACAAGGTAGAAAAAAATTTTTATAAGAGAAGATTATACATAGAAACACCAGTGTTCAACATGGGTGATGGGACCACGGATTTTTTTCTCCTGCCATTACCAGGTATTTTCTGAATTGTATATAATTAACAATAAATCCCAATTAAAAAAAAAAAAACGCTGCAAAATCCAGTTGAGATTTTTGCATAGAGCAAATTCAACAAGTATGTAAGAGAGTATGCTGGAACACTGAGTGGAGTATGTCAGTGCCAGGTCAGACTCAGACTTTTCACCGCTCCTTACCAGCAAACTTTTAATGCTGCCCCAAAATGCTTCTCAAATAACAATTTATAACCACTGACTATATATTTGACCCACTGAAAAACACCCACCTTGGCTCCCAAAAGAAGCCCTGAGAATACTGTGTGCGCGTGCTTAGTCACTTAGCCGTGTCCGACTCTTGCGACCCCGTAGACTGTAGCCTGCCAGGCTCCTCTGTCCATGAATTCTCCAGGCAAAAATACTGGAATGGGTTGCCATTTCCTTCTCCAGAATATTACCAGTGCTGAAACAAGCTGATGAACAATTCTTAACCCGGTCACACACCTGCCTGTGAGGTTCTGGGATACTAGGCCCATAACTACTTGGGTTTTGGCAGATCAGACAGGTAAGTTTTTATTTCCCATTTAAGAAAATTTNCCAGTTGAGATTTTTGCATAGAGCAAATTCAACAAGTATGTAAAGAGAGTATGCTGGAACACTGAGTGGAGTATGTCAGTGCCAGGTCAGACTCAGACTTTTCACCGCTCCTTACCAGCAAACTTTTAATGCTGCCCCAAAATGCTTCTCAAATAACAATTTATAACCACTGACTATATATTTGACCCACTGAAAAACACCCACCTTGGCTCCCAAAAGAAGCCCTGAGAATACTGTGTGCGCGTGCTTAGTCACTTAGCCGTGTCCGACTCTTGCGACCCCGTAGACTGTAGCCTGCCAGGCTCCTCTGTCCATGAATTCTCCAGGCAAAAATACTGGAATGGGTTGCCATTTCCTTCTCCAGAATATTACCAGTGCTGAAACAAGCTGATGAACAATTCTTAACCCGGTCACACACCTGCCTGTGAGGTTCTGGGATACTAGGCCCATAACTACTTGGGTTTTGGCAGATCAGACAGGTAAGTTTTTATTTCCCATTTAAGAAAATTTTAAGAAAAAGAAAAGAAGGTAATTGATGCCCTCAGGCTAGGCTTAATCTGGCAAAATAATTCCTGATAAAACCTAGGATTTTCCTAAGTCCCTCCAACCATGGTTTCTTGGAGTATGTTAGCATTTGTCAAGCCCTTTCAAGAAGCTGATACCTTCAGCATGTTAAGAATGGTGTTTTGACCAGAGCCCTGCCTCTTATTCTCTTGCAAGAAAGAGAATAGCAAACAGCATCAGACATTGTTTTTGATGTCAGCAATCTTCACCACAGCACTAGAGAATAGAATGGGTATGCAGGAAGACAAAAACAAGGAAAAGGTATGTCCCCAGGCTTCCCTGGTGGCTCAGATGGTAAGACATCTGCCTACAATGTAGGAGACCTGTGTTTGATTCCTGAGTCAGGAAGATCCTATAGAGAAGGAAATGGCAACCCACTCCAGTACTCTTGCCTGGAAAATCCCAAGGATGGAAGAGCCTGGTAGGCTAGTCCGTGGGGTCGCAGAGTCGGACACGACTGACTTCACCTTACACAGGCTTCGGTTGAATAACAAACCGTCCTGAATTCTTGGCATTGAAGCAAACACGTCAGCTCCCTGGTTACTGCTCAAAGTAACCAAAGCCTTCGTCACTGCTCAAAGTACCACACACTTTAACCTTCCTGCTCTTTCCATAGGCCTGGGTTTGTCCTGTATCCAGGAAACTTTATATGTTGTCTAAACTGAGCATCCCAGCAGGCTACAAGGCAGATTCAGAATGCTGGCCAGTTTCTACCTGGATCCATACCACCAAGTTGTTACTCAACCTGCCTGTGCAGAAACAGGAGCCCAGCCACGTGGCTGACAGCTTTTTTGACTGCTACTCTCAGCAATGAGGAACTTCCCCAGCAGGCAAGGTTCAGAAGGGAACTGAAAAGGAAGTGTATCAAGATTTATCGGAGAGGATACACAGGTTTAACCAGATACTCAGGCCAATAAGCCGTCAAGGTTTCAGTGAAGCCATTTAGAGCTAAAAGGCCCAGGTGTTGCTGACCTGACCTCAAGCCCTTAGGACATCAGGTCACTTGGCCAGGATGTCACACAGAACTAGACCCCACTCCAGGTATGCCTCCTCATCACACTAGATTCTCCTGAGAAGGTTCATACTTTTGCCAGGGAGAAAGCTACCACAATGCCAAAGGTAGTCACATCACCCAATGCAAAATACGTATGAAAAGACCAAGGTGCAGAGTGTAAATGAGGATACTACGTGTGGAAAAATAAGAGAGAGCAGATAGGAATACATCCATGCTGAAGCCATCTCTGCAAGGAAACAAACCTGGAGTACCATCTATACCTGGAGTGGGGGACTAAACACCTATGCAGCTTTTGAATTGTGAATAATGTGACATATAACCTTCAAAGAATCAATTAAAGGCAAATGCATAAGGCTATCATCTTATTATTAAAAAAATGCCCTGTGACTCTGTGTGTATATAAAAAACATTCTGGAAGAATACACAACTGTTAATAATGGGTAACTCTCAGGGGATGGGAGGAGGGACAGTAAGGGAGACTTTCATGTTTTATACAGTTTGTACTATTTTGTTTCCAAAAGGCAGTACAGTCAGCCCTCTGTAACTACACGTTCCATATCTGCAGAGTCAACTAATCACAGATCAAAAATTAAAAAAAAAAAAATTCCAGAAGCTCCAGAAAACAAAACTTGAATTTGCTGTATAGGGACAAATTTTTACATACCATTTACATTGTACTTACAACCATTTATATTGTATTAGGTACTGTAAGTAATCTTGAGATGATTTCAAGTACATGGGAGGATGTACATAGGTTACATCCACTTCATATGAGACTTGAGCATCTGTGGATTTTGGAATCCACAGGTCCTGGAACCAATCCCTTGTGAATACTGAGGGATGACTGTACTACTTTCATAATTTTTACTTAAAAAAAGAGACACCTTTAAGAACGGCAATCTCACCTCATGGCAAGAATTTCTAAATTCCTGCAGCATTTTTTCTGTCTCCTGTTACTCAGTCACATCCTATCTTGTATGACAACTATGTGTGTACAAGACTTATCTCCATTAAATGTTGGAGCAAATGCCACTGCAGCCTGTCTACCACTTAAGCTCCACTTTCCAAGGACAAAATTCTGTGGAAAAGAAATGGTAAGGAATAAAACAGTAGTCAAAATGGCAATAAAGCAATTACACAAGAACAAAATGATCAAACTAAGAGTGAACAATAATTTTGTATTAATTAGTGTAAAACTACTAGCAATGGGGAACCGTGACCAAGTCAAAACAACACTGAAAACAAGAGTCCTTCCCAGAAAGTGTGGGAATTCCAATAATCTGCATGTACACATGTGCTAGTTTTACAAAATTGCCAAGCCAAGTATGGCCACCAGATTTCTCAGTAGAATTCAGTTCATTCCTATTAGAGGTCCAGTTCTTAGTTTAGGAAAATTCCAGGGTAGCTTGAGTATTAAAAGCGAAGCTCCCTCTTGGACAAGTCCTGAAGGATAAAATAGAACCCAAATTTCTCTGTAAAATAAAAGCAGTTTGAGTATGTCCACAGCGGGTAATCCAGGCTGGAGCAAACGGGGTGAAAAATCCCATAGGTCCACAATTCTTGGTAACGCTCTAAAATTCTCAACTTGAGCACCAGATTTATTCTTCTATCTGAAATGGAAACAATAAGTGGACAAAATATAAGAAAAAATGGTTTTAGATGGTACTATATGAACGATACCAAACTATTAAGAGAACTGCTGATACATGGGAAGGAGAAAAGTCGAAAAGGACAAACATATAGAGGGGACCAACATATGAATAGAGGTAGAAAAACCAGAGAGGTGCCAAGAAACAAACGGAAGTCCTGCTCACCCCAAGAATCCACAAGAGATACAAGGACTGGGGTAGAACTGGATTTTTCACAGCACAAGGCCTATCTGTTTGAGGTTGATACCTGAATGCCCTTCTCTACCCTCTCTCCCTTTCCATGTCCAACCAGTCAGCAAGTCTTGTCAGTTACAGCTTCAAAATCCATTCAGAATCCAACCGTTTCTCATCACCTCCACTGCTACCACTCTAGCCCAAGCCACTACCAGTTCTCACCTGGACAACAGCAAGAACCTACTCTCCTTTCTGTTCCCAATCTCACATGCCACCCTACATCCCCATCTCAGTCTATTTTCCACACAGCAGTCAGTCAGAGAAACATCTACCACCTGACAGAAGAGGACAGTTACTTGTTTATTGCCTGTCTCCCTTCTGAAAGGTAACCTCCATAAAGGCAAGGTCTTCTATTTCTGTTCATTGCTTATATGCCCAGAGCCTAGAACAATGCCAACATATTCGTAAATGAACGACACAAGTTGTTATGGAACCATACACCACATATCTCTAGGAAATGAGCAAAAGAAATGCACTTTGTAGTCTGTGGGCCTTCAGAAGACGCAGGGATCTGCAAATGACACCTCGCTTTGTTGCCCATCACTAAATCTGCAATGGACTGTAGATTATGCTCACTGAATGAATAAACAAAAGGAATATAAAATAGATCCAGTATACTGCCTAGGACTGACTGGCCTCGGCAGACTATGGATACAGCCTTTAACTCGTGGCACAGAATTAAAACTGGTGCAGAATAAGAGTTCATAAATGATATGAAGTCTAAAAGAAAATGAACTATTTCACATGAACCTAGCAAATTCTGTGCCAACAGAATACAAGGACCATGGATATGATTACCCTTATTTTTATCTTCAAGGAATAACAATTTTAGTTATCTACATCTCTACTAGTTTATAAACAAGTCCAAGAAACTCAGTGGTTTACCTGTTCTACTAGAGATACATACATTAAGAAACATCTAGGAGGCACAAGAAGGAAGTTATCATCTTTACCGGACGAGACCACATGGTCAAGGAAAGATTTATGAGAAAGATTTCATAAGGAAGAGTTTACCAGATGAGAAAAAACACATTTGGAGAAGAAGGCACAGTCAGTTTTGAAGGAATAATAGGTTTCCAGAGTCATTCCTAGGAGGGAGTTAACAAACAATGGAAGGATTCTGACATAGGACAGAAAAGAGCACTTTCCTTTAAGGACAGAGCCTATGCTTTTAAAAGCTCCTGGACTCTCCTCTCAAAGTAGCCACTTCCCCAATAAGATGTGACCTCTAAAGAGGCTCAACAGATGTAGAAAACACCAAATAACAAAAAATCGGGGCTGGGGGGAGAGAGGGGAAAAACAAATTTTATTCCAGTCCAGGTCACTGGAAGACTTAACACATGTACTGCTCAGCGTTCCGTTATCATAGGCACCAACAAGGGAAGAATCTGCCTGAACAGCAGGTCTGCCTGAAGCCGGCTGATGGCCGCTGTGAGGTTCTGGTCAGTCAAGTCTCTTCCTTGTCAGGCGGTTTATGAGGCTTCCCCACTCAGAGTGATGGCCTCCTTAACTATAAATTCATTTTGCACAGAGAAGAGGAAAGAATCTGATGGTTCCATTTAATCCACAACTTAAATCTCTCAGTATTTAACTATATTTATTTTATGATTAAAATAGAAAAAGAGAGGTGGGATAAGGGCAATAGAAATTACACTGCGCTGATACAGAGGCTTAAATTCTAGTCAGAATTAAGGTCCATACTGAAGGTCAACCATCATACTGATGGTTCCAAAGAGTCTGGTTGAGACATACATGAGTTGAGTCTCATTATTAGCCACAGTAATATAGGAAAACAACTCTCAATGAAATTGGGAGTCCACACTTGTCAGGCATGCTCTGTAAGGCATGGGTAGGAAAAAGCCTGGAGAAATGGATTCTCTCTATGCCCCCATGACAAAGGTGGCTCCTGGTTTGATGGAAAAAGCAGCTCAGGTTCCCAGATGGTGTCTGCAGCTCAAAGCCAAGTTTAGCAGTGGAATCGGGTAGAGAACTTGGGTGAGACGGGCACAGTCAGGGGCTGGTCACTGGACTTGACTTCCACACCCTGGTATCTTCGTATTGGATTTGCTTTGTGCACCTGCAGAAAAAAATGTAATTACCACTGATAAGGATGTTAGAGAACTACACTTATGGGTGTTTTTTATGTTTCTTGAGAAAATTTTTGTATAATACTGCACATCCCAGTCACTAATTAAGAGAAGGGGGAGAAAGGCAACACCGTCTAGCAGCAACACATTAAGAGCTCTGGAGCCCAAGTAGATTTCATTTCTATTATCCTTTAAAGTTTTTTGTTTTTTTAAACTCTTTATTGAATTTGTTACAATGTTGCTTTTGTTTTTCATGCTCTGGTTTTTTGGCCATGAGGCATAGGGGATCTTAGCTCCCCAACCAGGAACTGAACCCTCACCCCCTGCACTGGAGGGCACTGGGCTACCAGGGATGTCCCCCAAGTAGATTTCTATTCTGGTCTTGCTGGATTCCTCAGAGTGCACCTATCACCAGTCTGACTGTTCAGTATTGGGGTATAATGGGGGTATACTCAATTGCATCAGAGGGGAGTTACACCTCAAGAATCTGTCAGAGTACAATCTTAAGCTTACTGAGTCTTAATATTCACCAAAAGTATGGATTTTAAAGCAAACAAACAAACAAAAAACCAGGAAGCGTTGCTAGGAGAAGGCATGGTCCCATCCGTTCTTAACCCTGAATCAAACCGGATTACTAAAGAGCTCTACAATACGGATAAACACAAAAGGCAGGACTCAAGCAGTGAAGAAAAGTCAAAACACTTGAGGCTGGCTTTCTGAGTGCACCTGGACTGAGGATTATATATATGTATTTTTTCATCTAATCAGCAAACGGTAACTTGGTTTTATCAAGAAGCGATACCCTTTAATAGTTTGTCCCTAGAGTCTTCCTTGGCATTGTCACCTCTACCAACAGCTATATCAACTGCTGGCTTAGCTATTTTAGACAGAATCTCAGTAGCTTATGTATTCCACAGTCATCCTTTTATTACACTAAGCATTTGAAGTTCCATCTAAAACATTCCTCATTAATGCAATTCATGTGGCTTGCTACCGTTTTAGTGAAAGGGTCCTTAAGGTGAATTAAACTTTCTTTTTGGGTAATTAATATTTAAATCATTATCTAGTGATAGCATGGAAAGTCACCTGGACTGGTATGCACTATAACTCCAAGGGATCTGAATCAAGTATTACGAGGAAAATGAAAACACAGTTGTCACACAATTCCCATGCCCTTCCTTACCTATATATTCTAATTGTAAAACACATTGGTTTCCTTATTATTTTTATTATTGTCTTCAGGCTTAAGGAATAAGTTAAATAAAGAGTCCTGGGACTTCCTTGGTGGTACAGTGGATAGAAGTCCCCCTGCCGTGCAAGGGACGTGGTCTGGGAAGATTCCACATGCCATGGTGCACAACTACTGACCCCAAGTGCTGCAACTACTGAAGCCCGTGGGCCTAGCGCCCATGCTCTGCCACAAGAGAAGCCACCATAATGAGAAGCCTGCACACAGCAATGAAGACCCAGCACCACCAAATATGTTTTTTAAAAGTCCTACAAATGTGTTATTGTGCACTGGCATAGCATGTGATGTTCTCCTTAGGAAGAAATTCTGACTGAATCTAGGATCAAAGATAAATGTATTTTTGAAAATAACTAGTTTGTTTATATCTCTCGACCATGATAAGTTTTGCAACTGACAGGTTGGTTCCCATAAAGGGCCAAAATTATAGTATAGACTTAGGAGATCCGTGGATCACAATATACACATCTTTAGCCTCGTTCACTTGTCAACTTTGTCACTACCCTTGGTTTGTGTGACTTCTCAGTTTCACTCATCTCCACTGCATCCTTGGAGGCCACCCTAGATCCCTTTTGGAACAAGGCAAGGCACAGATAAACGGAACAGATGCATCATGGGTTAGTCAGCACTTAGGCTGCCCAGTTACCAGTTCTTTCCGTAGTCTGGCCAGCTCCTCCTTCTGCTGCTCTTCCTCCTGCTGCCTGGCTTCCTGTAGCTGCTGGGCTTTCAGGGCCTCCACCTCAGCCATTCTTTTCTCCAGCTCCTGCCGCTCCTTGGCTCTCTTCTCTGTCGCCAGCTGAAAAGGTTCCTGAACTAGAGAACCAGAAAGGCCCTCTGAGTACAGAAACAGAGAGAATATTGGTGCACAAGCATGACTTGCGGAACCCTAGCCCCAGAGACCCAGCAAGTGTACAGAGATGCATGGCAACAGAAAGGCGGAGCTCAAAGGAAGCCCAAGGGGGAGAAAGGTGAAGTATACCACATACAAAAAGTCCTCAAATTTTCAGGGTCGTAAGGACCCCTATAAATCACCTAATTAGGAGAAAAGCAAGACCCATACAGATAAGTGGCTTGCTCAAAACTACATAGTGACTGTGAGACAGATTTAGGATAAGAATCCCACTTTTCTAGAAACGCAGCTCAGTTCTTAAAGGAATCAAATGTCTTCTATCTAAGACTAGCTTTAGGGTGAAGTCCAGAAAGAAGTCCTAGCTCTTCCCTCCTTACTTGCTACTCTCTGAGCTGGGAAGTAAAACTGCTGAAATGCCAGCTGCCTCCACCCAGACGCTGTCCTGCTACATTCTACAAAGATCTAAGGAAGAAATGCTAGATCTCTAAACGCAAAAGCTTCTGGTTGACACAGCATCGCACTGACACAACTCAGTTCTAGGAAGTCTCGCAATTCTTCCCCAATCCCTCAAGAACACATAAAATACTACCGATAACGGATTTTTTCTCTCTCTTAGGAACAAAGGGCTCCTGGGAGATGACAGTGTTTGGACGAGCCTTGAAGCAAGCTGCTTCCTTCTGCTGCTTTAGTTCTTCATCCAGCTGTAAGAAAGAAAATCTATCAGCCAAGCAACCACAAACTTTCCATAACTACCACCTCAATACTCAAGTTCGAATGTTTCTGAATTGTTTCATCTATAAAGACAGCAGGTGATTACTAATCAATACCATGGGAACACAATGACCAAAATCCAGATTGTAAAACCTAGATAGGACAAACAATCCCATGTATTCAATGTACAAAATGCACACAGAGCAGCCTATAGATAAAAAGTGATTTAGAGATTTATCAAACAAATATAAAATATGGACCTTTTCTCGATCCTGATGTGAACAATTCAATTGTTTTAAAAATGAGAGATAGGGATATATGAATGCTATTTGTCACTATTAAGAAATTACTGTTAATCTTTTTAAGTGTGATAATAGCACTGGAGTTACGAAATTTTTTTAATCCTTGCATTTTAAAGTTACAAACTGAAGTATTTTTGGATAAAATGAGATGGCACCTAGGATTTGCTTCAAAATAAACTTGTGTAGGCAGAAATATCCAGTATAGAGATGAGTAGGTAGAAAGTTAGATGAAGTAAGATTTTCCATGTTTTGAGCACTAGGAAACTTGGTGACAGGTTCAGGGAAGTTCATTATACTGTTCTTTCTTTTATACCCATCTGAAAACTTAAAAATACCCCCCATATTCCATGTCATGACTGCTTTCAAAGCAACAGCCCTAAGTTCTCCTAGAGAACAGTGCCAACAAGGGACCTAGACTTAGTAACTTAATCAATCATATCTCTTGGGCTTCAACAGGGGTGACTTTCTACAAAGATCAAGCCAGAGCTCCTTTTGGACAGATTCCAAAATAAGAGATAATATTAATACTGACACACTTAGGGATTCAGGAGATTTTTTTTCCAGACAAGGCAGAATTAGATCCCAACTAAACCAGCCAACAACCGATTAACTGTTTTAAATCACCGATCATCTATAAAGAGCAAATAGCACACTATGTTGAGAAAATATACCCTATTGAGAATCTATTTTTATCACATAGATTCTTATCAAAGCACCAAAAGAAAAAAGTGACTATTTAATGAGCAAGTCTAGTAGATGAAATAGATGAGATCTTTAAGAATCTCCTGTCACAAAAAGAGTCTATCAGCTCTCACATTCTCCAGATGATCACTTACAAACTTAAGCTTACAGACCAAATCCAGCTTGCAATGTCTTTTTGTATATCCCTTAGGATAAAGATGGTCTTTATATTTCTACAGGGTTGAAACACACAACATGTGACAGAGACTATACATAACCTATACAATCTATAATACTTAATATATGGTATTTTATAGAAAAAGTTTTCTAACCCCTGACTACAGTAAGAGTCCCTAAAACAATCTGGTATATTAGTTCCCAGATGAAGCCTGGTATAGCGGGTCTACCTACTGTAACAAACCAACAGTCAAACAATTCACATTTTAACTGCTCTCCTCATCCCCACCTGGTGCTTCCAAGTCTGTGCCTTCAGGGCACCTCTTCTGTCAGTCTCCAAGCAGAATGGCTCAACCTGGGTGGTATTCTTCACCTTCTTTTCTGGCAGGTTAATGGTGTCAAAGTGAGGCAAAGGATGTGCCTTGAACTTGGGCACCTAACAGAAAAGAAAATGTAAGATTTAAGATAAGGCTTTTCTAGTCAGAAAGCTACAGCTGCTCCAGAATATTTGGATGAATCTGAAAAATATGAAAGCCAAGTTTTTCAAACCAGCACAGTACAGAAAACTAATAAGCTCAAAAGGAAATCGAGGTTTCCCTCCCAATTTTGCCAATAACTACCAGCATGATCCTGGGCAAGTCACTTAACTTCCTTGTGCTTAACTTCCAGAATGGTTATTTAAGTTACTTGCCCTATTTATACTTCATAAGGTTCTTAGAGGGATCAAAGGAAGTTAGTGATTATACAGTTAAAAGTACAACATAAGGAACTTCCCTGGTGGTCCAGTGGTTAAGAACTGCCTTCCAATGCAGGAAACATAGGGAACTAACGTCACGGGGCAACTAGAGAGCCCACATGCTCTGGGGCCCATGAACCACAACTAGAGAGTCCATGTGCTGCGATGAGATCCCACAAGGCGCAATTAAGACCTGATGCAGCCAAATAAATATACTTTTTTAAAAGTGCAAGATAAAAGATTACCTTTGAGGGATTAAAGACTAGTATTAATATTATGCTACTTATAGAAATGGAACACCTACCTCTCCTTTCTGGAGTTCTTTTATTTTCTTCTCTTTCTGTAACTGACGTTCTTTGTCCCGGGAATCAAAAGAAAAAGGGCATACTTCCACAGTTCTCCCCACTGGGATCTGGGGCTTAAAAGGCATTCCAAAATATGGCACAGGTTGAGCTCTTATCACTACTGGCTCCTCCTCTTCCTAAGGGAAAAAATTGCAGTTTAGAGACAAGATTTCTCACTCTTTCACTTCCTCTGAATGTGAAGTCAGAAGACAATATATGAAAGAAGTCATTAAAGCAAGTCACTCAACCTCTCAGGTGTCTTAGCTTCCTTTTCTATCAAAGAGGGATACCTACCTACTCACCAACCTACTAAGTCATTTATTAACTCACAGGTTTAAGATCAATGTGAAAGCATTTGATAAACTAACACAATTACTTTTAAAGGATCTAAAATTTTTCACAGGAAGGTTGGAAAAACTAAATGAGTTCAAACTGTGAGTAAAATGAACAGAAGAAAAGTACTAACCAAGCATATACCTTGGCCTCTTTTTTGACCCAGCCTCCAGACTCCGCTAAAACATGTGACTGGAAGTTATTTCCAGTTGCCAAACCCAGAATAGGACCAAGTAAGTTGACTGGATTCAAGCTGGTAACATAAGATTACTGTGTATTCTAGTTTCAAATGAATCTATAAAAAGGTTTATGCTTGAGATATGCTATAAAATTACCCTAACTCTGGATATTTATAGATAAAAAGGGAGATGTAACAAGAAACTAGCCTGATCAATGACAGTTTATATATTCCAACTTCATGAACCATCACCACATAGTCACCTCTTTAACTCTCGGGTCAATGGAGATAGGAGAGGGCAGATGTAACTACTTAGCGTGAATTTTAAAAATCCTTCACTGAATGATGACAATAGCTCAGGCAAAATAAAGTATAGGTCTTAAAAAAAGACTGATTTTTCAATCCAATGGAAACAAACATAACTCGTTACAACCAGTTACCACTGAAAGCCAAAATGACTCATCATTGTCATTCAGTTGCTAAGTCACGTCCAACTCTTTGAGACCCCATGGACTGCAGAACACCAGGCTACCCTGTCCTTCACTGTGCCCCAGAGTTTGCTAAGATTCATGTCCATTGAGTTGGTGAGTCCATCCAACCATATCATCCTCTGTTGCCCCCTTCTCCTCCTGCCCTCAATCTCCAAGCATCAGGGTCTTGTCCAACGTATCAGCTCTTTGTATCAGATGGCCAAAGTATCAGAGTTTCCACTTCAGTATCAATCCTTCCAATGAATATTCAGGGTTGATTTCCTTTAGGACTGACTGGCTTGAACTCCTTGCTGTCTAAGGGACTTTTAAGAGTCTTCTCCAGCACCATAATTCTAAAGCATCAATTCTTCGGCACTCAGCTTTCTTCATGGTCCAACTCTCCCATCCGTATATGACTACTGGAAAAACCATAGCTTTGATTTTGTTGGCAAAGAGCCTCATACACTTACTACTTTGTTCTTGGAAGTGCAAAAATAGATGATCAATCATTCATACCCATTGCTAAGACAACTTCAGGCAAGAATGACTGCCTTTGAATTCCTCTATGTTTAAGAAAGAGTAACATTTAGATCTGGAGAAGGGCATGGCAACCCTCTCCAGTACTCTTGCCTGGAGACCCATGAACAGAGGAGCCTAGTGGGCTACAGTCCATAGGATAGCAGAGTCGGACACAACTGAAGTGACTTAGCATGCACACAATGCTTAAATTGATTATGCAGGAATAGAGATCCCATCCTAGGGAATCACCTCATCTTCTTTGGTGGGCATTCTGATTCTGTTCTTCAGAGCAAAGGCTGGTGATTTTGGAACAGTGATTGGAAGCTCTTTCTTTTCAGGAACACCCTGAAGGGAGTAAGCAACTCAGTTAGATATCCCAGAACAATCTCAACTAGGTTATGTGATGAAATTAATACCTTTCTTAGAAGTTCATGTATCAGAAATCAATAAAGGCTAGTTGTTATCTATCCTCCTAACACTGGTATGTACTGGTACTCCAAAGGTGGATTAACATGACGGAAGATCAGCAAAAAACATAGTTTGAGTTGTATATTCAATAAAAAATAAAACTCATCAAAATATTTTCTGGTATTTTTGAAAAACACCACAAAATAAACTAACGTCAATATTTTATTGCTTCTTTCCCTTTTATACCCCAATCTCTTAAAAACAAAATCAAAAAGGATTTCCAAATGTTAACTAGGGACAGAATATGGTCCATTCTCCTAAACCTATTTCACATACAGCTCTACAATAAGAACTTATATTTTAAAATGTTATCCTCAAAAGGTGAATGAAAAAAGCACTGGGCGAGGTCTAGCTTAATTTCCTTTTGCCAAATAACTGGACAAAGAGCAAGAAGTTAACAAAGATACACAGAGGCTTAATCTCAAGAATTTTAGAAACTATAATCAGGCATTTTTCATCTAAAAGACTGAGTAATACACCTTAAAGACTAATTAATACCAGTGTTGGCTGGCATGTGACGAGAAGTGGACAGTCACATACAGTTGGGTGAGGTACAGGACACAAGCTGGTACAATCTTTAGGAATTAGCTATTAAACCTTTCAATGGTCATACTCTTTCACCTAATATTACACCCTAATATTTGATCTCCAGTTTAGTTTTTAGGTATATTTCAATATAATATTTTTAAAAAGAATAAAAACAACTGGTTAAATCCTTTCTTAAACTGTGGTGTATATCCACACAATAGAATATTATACAGTCATCAAAAAAAATAAAATAAATCTTTATTACTGACACAGAACAGTATTCATAATATTGAGAGAGGAGGGACAAGTGGCTGAAACAAAAAATTTGTGTTTTTAAAATGTACATGTAGAAAGACAAATATATGGTATCTCTCATACATGGAATCAAAAAATTTTAAATAATATAAATGAACTTATTCACAAACAGAAACAGACTCACAGATCTCAAAAACAAACTTACGGTTACCAAAGGGGAAATAGGGGCAAGGGGATGGGGGGTGGGCAGGGATAAAGCAGGAGCTTGGGATTAACACACACACTACTATATACAAAACAGAAAATCAACAAGGACCTACTATATAGCACAGACAACTCTATTCAATATTCTAAAATAACCTATATGAGAAAAGAATCTGAAAAAAAATGACTATATGTGTATGTATATAACAGAATTGCTTTGCTGTACATTTGAAACTAACACACTGTAAATCAACTATACTCCAAAAAATTTTTTAATAAGTCAAATCAAAAGATACCTGCATATACACTAAAAATAAAACAAAAATATATATAATTAACCTAAGCATAGAAAATAAAATTCTAAAAGAACATCAAACTATCAACTCTCACATCTCTTTGGGAGCAGATTATTTTCTAACTCTGATAGTTTCCCCTCTATCATGAATCTGGCAATCTCTAGGGCTGTTGTTCTTCATAAAGTGTATGACCAGATCAATTTTTAAATATCTTAAAGACATCCTCAGTAACTCCTTATTTGTTAAACCCACATCCATATGCTTCCCCCATCAGCTCTCTATTCCACTTCTCTACCTCTTCATTGTTATGCCATAGGCCACACTACCTATTGCCTGTACCGTTCCACTAGCCCACTAACAAGTTTCAGCTTCTCATCTCATTCTGCGAGTCCATCTTCTTATACAGTCAAAAGATCTGATCATGTTACTTCCTGATTTAAAATTCTTTAATGGCTCCTATACATAGAAGAACTGTACAAAAAAGATCTTCATGACCCAGATAATCATGATGATGTCATCACTAATCTAGAGCCAGACATCTTGGAATGTGAAATCAAGTGGGCCTTAGAAAGCATCACTACGGACAAAGCTAGTGGAGGTGACGGAATTCCAGTTGAGCTGTTTCAAATCCTGAAAGATGATGCTGTGAAAATGCTGCACTCAATATGCCAGCAAATTTGGAAAACTCAGCTGTAGCCACAGGACTGGAAAAGGTCAGTTTTCTTTCCAATTCCAAAGAAAGGCAATGCCAAAGAATGCTCAAACTACTGCACAATTGCACTCATCTCACATGCTAGTAAAGTAACGCTCAAAATTCTCCAAGCTAGGCTTCAGCAATATGTGAACCGTGAACTCCCTGATGTTCAAGCTGGTTTTAGAAAAGGCAGAGGAACCAGAGATCAAATTGCCAACAGCCACTGGATCATGGAAAAAGCAAGAAGAGTTCCAGAAAAACATCTATTTCTGCTTTATTGACTATGCCAAAGCCTTTGACTGTGTGGATCACAATAAACTGTGGAAAATTCTGAAAGAGATGGGAATACCAGACCACCTAACCTGCCTCTTGAGAAATCTGTGTTCAGGTCAGGAAGCAACAGTTAGAACTGGACGTGGAACAACAGAATGGTTCCAAATAGGAAAAGGAGTA
>SJYV01035025.1:211544-232521 GCA_006410875.1 Neotragus pygmaeus | reverse complement strand
GTCCCATCACTTCATGGGAAATAGATGGGGAAACAGTGGAAACAGTGTCAGACTGTTTTTTGGGGCTCCAAAATCACTGCAGATGGTGACTGCAGTCATGAAATTAAAAGACGCTTACTCCTTGGAAGAAAAGTTATGACCAACCTAGATAGCATATTCAAAAGCAGAGATATTACTTTGCCAACTAAGGTCTGTGTAGTCAAGGCTGTGGTTTTTCCAGTGGTCATGTATGGATGTGACAGTGGACTGTGAAGAAGGCTGAGCACCGAAGAATTGATGCTTCTGAACTGTGGTGTTGGAGAAGACTCTTGAGAGTCCCTTGGACTGCAAAGAGATCCAACCAGTCCATTCTGAAGGAGATCAGCCCTGGGATTTCTGTGGAGGGAATGATGCTAAAGCTGAAACTCCAGTACTTTGGCCACCTCATGCGAAGAGTTCACTCACTGGAAAAGACTCTGATGCTGGGAAGGATTGGGGGCAGGAGGAGAAGGGGACGACAGAGGATGAGATGGCTGGATGGCATCACGGACTCGAACGTGAGTCTGAGTGAACTCCGGGAGATGGTGATGGAGAGGGAGGCCTGGCGTGCTGCAATTCATGGGGTCGCAAAGAGTTGGACACGACTGAGTGACTGAACTGAACGTCTACTTAGAACAGTATAACATATTCCTTAGCATGAAGGACAAGGTGCTTCCTAATTTGGTACCCTGCCTGACTCTCCAGGCATGTCTCCTGTCCCTCTTTAGACATCACCTTCCATCCACAATGAACTACTGGCAACTGCCAAAATTTAACACTGGTTCACATCTCAATACCTTTGCCTATGCTCTCTCTGAAATGCTCCAGCTGCTGGGAAGTATCTAATCTTTCTTTTCAAGCCTCCACTAAAGCATCTCCTCTTTTATAAAACCCGTCAGTAGATCACTCCCTGAACCTACTGACCCCACTCTCCCTTGTACACAGTTTATTACGGTACATACAAAAACTTCATTGCAGGACTTCCTTGGTCGTCCAGTGGTTGAAAATCCACCTGCCAATGCAGGGGACACAGGTTTGATCCCTGGTCTGGGATGATCCCACATGCCACTGGGTAACTAGGCCTATAGGCCACAACTAGTGATGAACCGGAGCTCCCCAGAGCCCATGCACCGCTAGAGAAGAGCCCCCATTCACATCAATTAAGAGAAAGCCTGTGCACAGCAACGATAAATAAATTTATTAAAAAAAACCCTTCATTGCCCTTGTTGATTTAATATATTCATCTCCTCCTGCTATGAGTGCTTTGAGAGTAGGGATTATTATTCCATCAATCCCTAATACCTAACACAGATCTTGGCAAGAAGGCATTCAATAAAATGTTTGTTGAATGAATACTGTAAGCATGAATAACAGAATTTATACCTTCAAGACTCTTGGACTCTAATTTATACCTTGGGAGACTTCTTAATCCCAACAATGCTGCAACTGCTCCAAACATGTTTGGAATGTCTTTTTGGAGTGGCCTTCAAAGCCAGTTTTAGGGCCATGCAAGGCAGTTGATCACTCTTTAGTTTTAATTAAGCAATATTGTTTCCAGCTTTATTACTCTGGACTACTCTGAAGTTTTATTTCTGAATGACTTTAGACCAACTCCTAAAAGCTAATTAATCTTTAAAGTATCAAGACCTGGTATTGTTGAAGAGATCCAAAAAACTGCCACAACATCTAAGACAAGTGACTTTCCCAAAATGTTTTGTACACTACCAGTCTTTGGAAAGAATACATACTCTCTCAAGCTGACTACTGTAAAGGGGAGCTTCAATCTGCTGTGAAAAGTTGTCACACATTTTCCAAAGAAAATCAGAATCACTAACATAGTAAAATTTAATACAGAACTTATAACCAGACTGACAAAAGTTTATGAAATTGGTTTTTATCTAATGCTTACCAGAAAACAACAAAAATCTCTTGTTCTACATCCTGGACAGGTGGATACCGGCCTGGAGCTTGAACGCAGCCAGGACAGGTAGAAATGGAAAGAACACTGAAAAAGAAGTCAGAGGTCTTTTCTAGCCCAGCTTTCATTCCAATCTGTATAACGTGTCCTTGGTTTTTTTTTTTCCTTTTCATAAAAATAATTGAAATAAGTATCTGAGAACTCATTTAGTTCTAAAATAATTCCTCATTTCCCACTTTTCCCCTATGTCTGCATCCTCCCAGCAGAGAGATGTGCATTTTAAAAGAAATCTCTAACAAGTAATCCAGGAAAGAGATATTTCTATGAGTGGGATCAATCCTTATATTACCTGGGGGAGAAGGAAAGGTGCTTTATGAAAATCAACTTTGCAGCAACTATTTATCCATACCCCATCTCCACTGCAATCAAAGCCAATGGGGGGCTCATTCAGAAATAGACATAAAGAAACTAGGTTTCTAAAAACAGAGAAAGCTTCTTGTTTTACTGTTTTAAATTGTTTTTAGTTATAAGCTCCTTGAGAGTAGAGATACTGCCATTTGCATTCCTCTACAGCACCTACAAGAAGTAGTAATTGTTCAGGGAACATATGTTGATTAGTATTACTGTCCTTATTTGTCTACATGCCAATCTGCTCTTCTAGACTGTGAAAGCTTTGAGGATGGAGGCTGTGTCTGATTTCATTCGAATTCCCAGTGTTTAACACAGGCTGATGGATTTCAGCTTGTATTGTCTCTCACACAGTTGTTCAATACCCCAGTGCCTATGCTATGCTTAGATGTTGGGGAAGCAGGAGTGAACAAAACAGATAGACATGGTCCTTGCTATTTGGGAACTCACATTCTAGTGGAGGAAAGAAAAGACAATGAAAGAGTAACAAACCAGGTATTTTTTTATTTTCACAAGTGCTCTGAAGAAACCCAACAGAATATGTAGCTGAGGGAAGGGGGAAGCTCTGAAAGGAAGCTGAGGGAGGGTATTTCTAAATAGCTGATAAATCGGTATAAGTGGGCAACGCAGATGGATAAAAGACACATTTAGGAAAAGCAGCCTGGGATGGGATATAAGGGGTGAGCATGTCTCCCCAAGGCAGATATGCCCCCAAGTGCCCTGGGACAAGTTATCAGGCCTATCCCAGAGCAATTAGGAAATTACCATGAAGCAATGTTATCTCAGGGACTATGAAAAAAAATTTTTTAAAGCCTGCTGGTGTCCCCAAGTCCCTAAAATATCACTGCTAAAATTACTCACTGGCCTCACTGATACCATATCCACCTCTGTGGAGCCCCAACTCCCCACTAGATGTCGGCACCAAGTTCACATTTCACACCCTGGAGCTCAAGGCTTTCATCACTCCACCTCGGCTCCAAGAGCCCTTTTCTCATCCCTGCCTCAAGGCCCACTGCTGCCCAAGCCCATCTCTCATTAGCCCCGTTGTCTCCTTGCCACCAATCAACAAGTGGGAGAGCACAAGAAACGCTGTAAGGACACAGGAAAGAGAGCTTCAGCATCAAGGGGACACAGATGGAGACAACAGTCGCAGACAGACAGCTGCACTCAGACTCTAGAGGCATGTTCTTTTGCTTTAAGAGTCCAGCACTAAAAGTTAAGACACCTAACTTCAGTTCTACCATCAACTTTTAAAGATGTTCCTATGGGCAAGCCATGTTCTTCCTTCAAAGAAAGCCCCCCTTTTCTAAAAAATGAAGAGAATAGAAGGAATAAATATATCTATGACTCCTTCTATGCTTTGTTTTCTCTAGAATCCAAAAGTTGAAGTCCCTGGAAATTTCAGTAGGGAAAGAGCCGAAAACAAACTCAAAACTGCACTTGTCAGAATAATGATAACAGCATTGTGAGGTAGAGAAACACAGTGCTTAAGGAGATGACAGGTTCAAATCCTGGTTCTGCATATTAGACACCTCTTAGCATCTCTCTGCTAATCTGAAAAGTCGGGATAAAAATAGAACCTATTTCTTAAGAGTTGTTATGAGAAATCAATAAGATAATCTATGTAAAATGCTGCACAATGTAAGCATGCAACAGTTATTACTATTAACAGCACAACTGCTTACTCTGTGTCAGACACTAAGGTCTTCATCGGGGCTCTCTAATCTATGCTGCACCAGACAATCAAAATTTCAGGGGTGGGGCCCAGGAATCTGCTTATGTAACAAAGTCCCAGAGGACTCTGAGACGCAGGTGATTTGGACTACCCTACAGCGCACCATATCAGTTCAGGAGGTTCTAACTTACTCACCTAGTGTTTTGCTTATCCGTTTATCCAGAACTCTCAACAACACATTACCCAGTACACTACTCTATGATCTCACTTAACTAACTCCTAATGAACTCTAGTCACCCGTCCCCACTTACCACTTCACCACCACATTTCCAAAGTACAACAAACTGCCAAACCAATTTCCTCCATCAGTGTTTCTAAAACTGGAGTTCAGGTAATACTGGTGATATTTAAGTAGGATGTAGACAGCTTTTTAAAAAATAATCAAACATTTTCCTAAGAACCTTTCATTTTAAAAAGTACCTCCTATTTTAATACAAGAGCATGGACCTTTGAACCACATTACCTAAATTCATATCCCAGCTCTGCCATTGGCTACTTTATGATCCCATACTGGACTTTAAGTTCCTAAGAGCAAAATCCACCTCTGCCATGTCTCTTTTTCACCCAGAGCGCCTAATACAATGTCCTGATCACAGTATCCAAACATGTGTGACTGGGTGGACATGTGGTTGTGAACATGACACTTCTACCAGCTCGCAGGGCTTCCCCACTCTTACCACAACATCTTCCAAGATCTTAGTAGGGCAGGGCCTGGAATGAAATTCATAGTGTTCCTCTTCCAGTTTCTTCTTTGACTCTCGCTCTTGGATCCTTTTATCAATTTCTAAATCAAAGCCAACAGGCTGAGTAGGTGGCTTTACAGGCGGTTTCTTAGGCAAGATGGGCCCACCTTCAAGAATTCTGGGATCAAGTTCTTGTGCTTTGAATTTGTATCTGTAAGGCGAGAGTTTAAATGATAACCACAAAAAAAGATTTTTTTAATAAAATGAAAACTAAACAACAAAGTAGGCCAAAACCAAAAAAGAAAAAAAGTAATCATTAAGATTATCCATCATGTGCAACAAAAATTCAACTCTCTATAGCCATTATCCCTGCCTCGAGAGCAAAGAAAAAACGAGACAGTCTAACATCCCCACCACTCTAAAGACTGGGGTTTCTCTTGTACTTCTTTTGAGAAAAGAAACTCCCCCTTCCCAAAAGAAGTACAATAAGGGAGAAAGAAGGCCACAGGAGACAACTCCGAGATTTAACCCACATTAAATTCCAGTTCTCTCCACTGGTAACAGTTGTAACAATCCCTTGGGTAGCCATAAAAGGGTGAGATTAACCTAAACCTCAAAGGGCACTTTGGAATCATAAATTCTCCCACCCCAACCTCTGATTATTATTTTTTTTTTACCACTTTACACTCCAGGAAAGCTCCCTACTCCCACTTTCAATCCTCTCATCACAAAGGCAAGGCGGAGCTTGTAGCTCAAATACCATAATTTCCAAGGCAAGAAAAACAGTAACTGTTCCCCTTACAGAAGTGAAAAGGAAGCAGGCAGGTTTTTGGAACTCTTCCTCAAATACTGCCAGTGGAACTTACTGTTGCTGCTTCTCAAGCTCCTCGGCCTCCAGATCCGCTGCACTCTTACAGGTCACAGGCCGTGTACGATGTTTGGTTTGCAGCACAGGAGTCTGTGGGTCTCTGCATATTCTGACCACAGATTTGGAGGGTAATGGCACTGTAAACCAAGATCACAGACATTCACCTAGCTAAGACCCCATTTACGTGTAGGTGCTGACACAGCTAGGCAGCCCGGAGATGCTAAGCCACAGAGTGGCTGGCCCCTCACACTCAGCTCAGCTCAGCTCCCATCAGTCAGTCTGACAAACATTCAGTCCCTTCTCCCCTATCACCCTCTATTGAGAGGTGATGATAAAGGTAGCCTGTGGGTAAACTCTGCTATCATCTTCTGAATCTAAAATCCATTTGTGTCTGATGGATTTCTTATCACTGCAGAGGCCTGCACTGCCTTTCTATTGACAGTGTCAACTATTTTGCATGTTATTGACAAATAAGATTTAAAATAAGGCATTTTTAAAGACCAAGTAACAATTTCCAGTATTATGAACTCCTTAAAAGCATCTATATCAAAACATCAAGACTATCTCCCACAGAAAGTCAAATGAAAAAAGTGAAAAAAAAAAGCTATGTCAAAGCATCAATATTAAGATCACCATCACCATTCACAGAAAATACTATTTACCTGGCCAGAAGCAACCTTGTTAACTTTCGTAATTACCCAGAATGAATTTTCTAATTTAGACCTTACCACCTAACAAGTGGAGATGGAAAACAAATCTACTTATTTTAGAAGTAAGCCAGGCTTCAAGTATACATATAACTATTATTGAGCTATAATAGTCCAAAATTTTCAATAAAAATTGCAGAAAATAATTTTTATTTCTATTTGCTAGGTCCAAGATTCTAAGAGAACACCAGACTCTAAGAGTCATATATATTCAGAAAGTCATGGTTAATACTTACATTTCTATTAGAATAAAAAAGATTATTTTCATGATATAAAATTATATAATATTAATTATATAATTAAATTATTATTATAGTTAATAATTGTATAAATTATATGATTGTTAATAAATAATTATAAATTATTTTCATGGCTACTAGAACATGATAACATTAGGAAATGCTGTCCTTAAAGGAACTAACTCATCTGGCTACCTAAAATAGCACTAAACAGTGCCTAGGCAAAGGCAGGAAAAATTCAGAAAACTTCGAAGTCAAACAACCAGATTTTGCTTTATCCAGAATACTACCCTGCACGGTTGACAACTAGTTTACAGCACACCACCAATCCTCAAACTTCTTTTAGGAGTTATTTTCATAAAGATAAACACTGTTAGATTAGCTTCCTCTCATCTGTTCACCACCAAATCTACAAACTAACCAACATTTGCACTCGTTGCTCTCTTCTGCTCCCCTTTCAAAGAACAATCACCCCACCTGTGCTAAGTATTCCTCTCCTACCTGCACAGGGTCTTAACCATTAGTTATCTCTTTTCTCTCCTGTATTTCCCTGCCTGGACTTCTCAGCACACAGACCTGCTCTCCCTATCTCACACTTCCTTAGATTCTTACATTTCACTCCACATTCATAGCACTCACAATAATCTGTGATTACCTGTTTATCTCTCTCACTGAATTACAAACTTGATGTTGAGTGGCACCAAGTCTGTTTTGCTCACTTCTATACTGCCTACCCTCATGCAAAGAGTTGACTCATTGGAAAAGACTCTGATGCTGGCAGGGATTGGGGGCAGGAGGAGACGGGGACAACAGAGGATGAGATGGCTGGATGGCATCACTGACTCGATGGATGTGAGTCTGAGTGAACTCCAGGAGTTGGTGACGGACAGGGAGGCCTGGTGTGCTGCGATTCATGGGGTCAAAAAGAGTCGGACACGACTGAGTGACTGAACTGACTGATTGACTGATACTGTCTACATCACACAGAATGTCTGCTTTGTAGCAGTCAACATTTATTGAACCAATGAACAAAAAGCACACAACATTAAGTGAATAGAAAGCTTTCATTTTCTGTAGGTAAGTGTACACCTTGATACATGGCAAAGATAACCTTGATGTCTCATGACATCTCATGTTACCTTAATTCCCCTCAGCCAATTACTGACCAGGATGATCAAGGTGGTTGATGGGTGTGAGTGGACAGATAGCTAGGTGGTTTGAGAAATGTTCAACTATGGGTACATTTGTTTTCTGCATACAACATATGCCATGCTTTAGTTCAAAAACTAGAATTTCAACTAAAGACAAACATGTACCTATGATGCAATCAAAGGAAATTCTAGGGGAGGCTCCAGCCAGGTATGATACTAGAAAGAAACTTACTAATATCATCCTTCCTGTTCCTCAGGTGGTATCTGGTAGGGGTTCGTTTATGGAATGCTTCAACCTGCTGTGCAAGGGGAACGTATGTAGAAGCCGTCTCATCAAATGTTCTTTTCTTTCCTTGTGACAGGTTGAAAGGCATAACAATGGTGCACCCCTTAGTCACTCGGGCCTGAAAAGAAAGAATTCATTCCCTAAATGAAATGTTATGGAAGAGCTCAGATCCACCTCAAGCCTCAAACTCAGCACAGAGGATCAAAAAGAAAAGAATCCATGGAAAGCCAAGATTATTCTTCTTCTTAAGTTGTTGATACTTAAGCATGGGTTATAATATGTATACTTCCATCTTTTAAAAAAGGGGAGACAGCATCCAGCACATAACAAATTATCTATTCTGTACATAAGGTGATTTTTCCAAGCATGTTCATGTTTTGAAGCAATCAAGAGCAAGTTTTCTTAGAATTAGAAGGGGAAAAAAGCTATACAGGTATCCCACCCCGAGTCATTAAAAAATTTTAACCTGGGCTTCTGGATCAGCTCAGGCAGCTACCTGAATCAAATTCTCTTTTCACATCCTACCCCAAAACTGACTAATGAAGAAGCCTACTCCTTGGGTCATTAATTTTTATAAAATTAGTTTCTGACTGGAAGTAAAACTCAAGGATCTACATCTCAAAGGAAGAAGCACAACTCCAGGATTTGAGCCTGCAAAGGACTGACTTAAGCAAGTAATGATAGCGGACTTCCCTGGTGGTACAGTGGATAAGAGTCTTCCTGCCAATGCAGGGAACCTGGGTTTGATCCCTGGTCTGGGAAGATTTCACATGTTGCAGAGCAACCACAACTACTGAAACCTGTGCAAACTAGGGCCCAAGAGCCCCAGCTACTGAGCTCATGTACTGCTGAAGCCCGTATGCCTAGAGCCTGTGCTCTGCAACAAGAGAAGCCACAGCAATGAGCAGCTCATGCACAGCAACAGAGTAACCCCTGCTCGCCGCAACTAGATAAAGCCCACACACAATGATAAAGACCCAGTGAAACCAAAAATTAATTTTTTTAAAAGAGATTAACCTACTTAAAAAAAAATGATAGTGACTGCAAATGCAAGTAGAAATTCTTAGTGCTAGATTTTTTATTTAGGATTATTACTGTTTTTGTTAGCACACAAACACATCTTTTTACACTGATTGCTGACCAAGAAAGACTGCATAGGATTTGAGTGGTTTGCCCCAACTTGACTTTCCCCATAAACCCATTATATTTTGCACAAAACTTTGCAGACACAAGATTTTTTTAAACAAATGTTTAATAGCACAAGCTGTAACAAGCCTGTACCTACAATCTGCCACATGTAATTCTATGTGTTTTATTCTCAATTCAGTTTTCACAGCAATTTGATAAGATGCTTCCCAGAGACAGTGATTTACTTAAGATCACACAGCTAACAGGGGGCAAAGTGAGGATTTAGATATATCATAACTGAAAAACACATGCTTCTCTCAATTACATTACTATAAATAGTGACAAGAAATACTACACCAGAATCTTCACTGAATAACTAACAAGAATATGAACTTAGTCAACTTACAGGAGATGGAGGATGCTTTCGCAGTTCCGATGTAAAGTTCACTTCCTTATACTCCTCCTGGTTTTTAGGATGCTGTTTGATCCGCTCATCTGTGCGGAAGTGGAAGTCAACTGATTTGGTTACCTGGCTCACTGATTTCTTCACAGGTTGTCCTGAGTAAAAAGTACAGTAAAACATACAGGTAACACTAATAATATAGAACATATATACAGTAAGTCCCTTTTTATTCAGTCCTTTTGGTATTTCTATTACCATGGATCTAACTTTATTTACTCTCTGCATATAACCCAACTTGAAACAGTCCTCAAGAACACCAATACATGTGCCTTATTCATTTAGTACTATTGAGTTTGAGGGCCTTCAGTCAGATTCAAATTGTAATAAGGTAGCACAGGGGAGAAGAATCCCATCTCCCAGGTGTGTTCATAGCTCTGGAGACAGAGAGAAACTGGAATACTTTTGACAAGAAAAGCTATGAAATGACTTTAGAAACACACTTAACTAAGCATCTCTAAAAGGGAGACCCCATAGCTCCAAAGATGCTTTTCAACCAAGTAAGCAGAGCTTTACAGCTTTGACTTCACCAATATAATTATGCTAAAGCAAAAAAGAACTCCGATCCTTTCAGCTCCCCCAGTCATACTTTCCCCCCCAGCTACAAGTAGATTCACTCAACTTTCTTCTCTGCCTAGGATAAAATAGAAAAAAAAAATTGGTCTGTCCAATTGCTCTGTCTTCTGTCTTAATCCTAGTTCCTTCTTTTTCTAATACAAAGAAAAAGAATTAGGAAAAAAGAGGAAGCGATTAATTCTACTTGGGAAAATGAGATAAGGACTCAAGGAAGAGACCTCAAAAGATGGGTGTCAAAAAAAAAAAAAAAGATGGGTGTGACTTCTACAGTTAGAGATGGAGAGGAAGGGCAACATGCTCTAAGAAAGGACCAATGTACATAAAACATTCTAGGGAATGATCATTGGGATACGAATGGCACCCATGTCCAGGCTCCTAAACAAACACATCTTTTTACGCTGACTGCTGACCCAGAAAGACATTTTTGCTTTCGAGACTTTTAAAAACTACCAATGTTATGAGAAGCACCACCTCATAAATAAGACTCAATCCGAACCAAACTGACCTGCTCCTGCAAGAGCAAACTTTTTAAATTCTTCATTCCTTTTCCGCATCTCTACCACTTCCTGCTGCATTTTCACTCTCTTCTCCAACTCTTGCTCCTCAGTACTTTTTACAATCTTCTGCCTAAAGGGCAAATAAGTAAAGGAGATGAGAGAGGAGAGGAGAAAGAGATTCAATGGTAAAAAAAAATCTAAAGGCATTATACAGATTAGATTTTTAACCTGGGATTAAATAACCATCAGAACCAAAAAGTATTATCCAAGAAATCAATACTAACTTAGATAACACTATGAAAAAAAAGATGCAAAATTTATTCCAAAATGCTGANTAAAAAAAAATCTAAAGGCATTATACAGATTAGATTTTTAACCTGGGATTAAATAACCATCAGAACCAAAAAGTATTATCCAAGAAATCAATACTAACTTAGATAACACTATGAAAAAAAAGATGCAAAATTTATTCCAAAATGCTGAAAAAATTTCAGGAAAAAAAGTTAAAACAGACTACAGAGGATTTTACAAAATATCCACAAATTTGACTATATAATAATTAACTTTCATGCCACAAGAAAAACTAAAAAACCAGTAGTAATATTTTCAATAAACACAGCAAAAGGTTAATATATATAAAATATATACTATGATAAAGAGGAGTAGAGACAACCAGAGGTCAAATCACATCCCTGTTGTTTCATTTCCTTCCTATGTGATCTTGAGAAAACTGTTTAACCTCTACAAACCTCAGTGATCCCCAGTGTAAATGGGTAATACAAATACTTGTTTTCACAGAATACTTGTGACTATTAAAAACCAGCCAGTTTCTGAAATAAATGACATAGCCTAAGTTCAATTTAAAGTAACCATTTAAGAAAAAACAATAAAACATTCATGCTTAGTAATGAAACATCACTAAGACCACTTACAGATAAATAAAAAGGAAACAACTCTGGAAAAGGTGTTTACAGCAACAGTAATACAATCCTGTTAGCAAACAAATAAAAATTAAAATAATTTGATGCCATCAACATTAAATTTGAAACAATTTTAAAGTAAAAAATTCAATACAGGTGAGACTACAAGGAAATAAAAATATTCAAAGTTGATGGCACTAAAAATTCACACATTTATTTCAGAAATAAAACTGACAATATAAATAGCCATAAAAAGAAATCATATTCAAAACCAAGTAATTTCTCTTTCCTTATCTTGAGGAGACTACTCAAAAGAAAAGACTTTCTCCATAAAGATGTTCACCGATTCCTTGTAACAGTGAAAAATTTGAAACAGCATTTTTAATAGCATTTTAATATAAAGAATGTTAACCATCAACCAAAAGGTAGGATAAACGTGAAGATTTTGTAGCAGTACAGAAAATAAGAGTTTCATAGTGAGTGAATAGAGCAGAATCCAAAGACTGCTTAAATACTGACTGTAAAAATAGGTATTTCACTTGAGTGAAGTCCAGAATGGAGCTTGACAAAGTAAATTAAATATTGTTTAATTTAGGTAATTGGCCACGTGATGTGAAGAGAGGACTCAGAGGAAAGGCCCTGATGCTGGTCAAAAAGGCAGATCTACCACACATGGCTTAAGTTTTCTCATTCTTTAGAACAACAGCCATACTTCAACAGCCAAGGTTCTTCCAACAGTATCATCTGAAGGCAGGAGGAGGACACAACAGAGGATGAGATGGTTGGATGGAATCTCTGATTCAACAGACATGAGTTTGGGCAAGCTCCAGGAGACTGTGAAGGACAGGGAAGCCTGGCAAGCTGCAGTTCACAGGGTCACAAAGAGTCGGACATGACTGAGCAACTGAACAAGAACTTTTACTGACTTTTTTCTTTTATATTTCTTTTACATTTAATAGTTTATTTTTTTTCAGTGTATAAGACTCAAGCATCCACTAGGACATAAACAACGTACCTTACCATGGTGACAGCCTCTAGAGTTTCCCAGCTCCATGTGCTTCAAACAGACTGTAGTTGTACACATTTGTAATTTTACTCTGACTCTAAAGCTGAAATTCAGGAAAGTATCATACCTTACAGGTGGGATACAAGGCGCAGTATGTCTGCCCTTGGCTTTTTCTGGGGAAGATTCATTCTTTTCAGAAATATCTTGACAAGCATTGCCTTCTTCCTCTTCTTCTAACTTCTTTTTATTGTGAGAACTTGAGTTGAAAAGGACAAAAAATATCTCAATACCCTACAGCATACAAACATCTCAATCTCCTCCCCAGTCTACTACACATGGCTTAAGTTTTTCATTCTTTAGGACAACAGCCATACTTCAACAGCCAAAGTTCTTCCAACAGTATCACCAGTTTATATATACCAATAGCTACAGCAAGCAAACTTTGAGAACACCAACAGAAGTCAGGTAAGAGTTGTCTGGTGAAGGTTCAGGAAGGTGGGAAGAGATTCCAACTGCTCATCATCAAATGAACAAATGCAAGACAGTTTCCTTTCCAAAATTTATGTCACTTTAAATGGCAACCCACTCCAGTATTCTTGCCTAGAAAATCCCATGAACAGAGAAGCCTGGTAGGCTACAGTCCACGGAGTCACAAAGAGTCAGACACAACTGAGCGACTTCACTTTCACTTCTTATTAACAAAACTCTAATTTTGTTTGGGGCAGCCAGCATATGAAGGTAAAAGTACTGTACTTGCTTCAACAATCTCTACTGCAACTAGAGGGGATCTAATTGATAGTTCAGTCAACTATTGTATAAACATAAGCATTACTGGAAAATATTTTACTTTCCCATTATGGATGCTACCCCTTTCTTCGCCAGACCCTTCTTCTCTTAACATGGATATGATACCTAGAGATAGAGAAGCTATCTTGTGATAATGAGGCAACAAGCACAAGGAAGAAGCTAAGAAACACAGAGCAGCCATCTTGAGCAGCAAGTATGGGGGTAAAAAACTCACTAAGACTCAGAAATGTCATTGAACCAAAGCTAGCAGCAAACTACTTTCAGAATTCTATGAAGCAAATAAATCACTGTTCTTTAAACTTTTCTAATTAAATTGGCTACCATATTACCTTCAACAAAACACACTCCTAACTGACAAAAATAAGAACAAGCACCATGTGTTCTGCTTCCTATTACCATAGGAGCAAACAGGGGTAAAATCTATGCCAAATGACAGAAGCTGTGGCTACTCACACTTTCATTTTTTTGGAGGGTGGAAATTCATTGATGATTACAGGAGTACCACATCTCTTGGCTTTCATTTTTACATGCTGCTTTTCTTTCTGTTCCAAATTCTTCTTAGCAGAGAGTCTGAGAGATCTTCTATGGTAGAAGAATTGACAAAACTTATCTATAATGAATACATCTACTAGATACGTTGCAGAAATGTGAAAATATGTCAAACTACAAAGGCTATTTGTACAAACTACAAAAATGGTATTATTTCCACTCTAAAAATCTAATGTCTTATTGATAGTTTTTGAAAATTCACCATAAAATGTTGGTACTTTAAGTGCACTGGTGTTTGTAAATCAAACCTCAATAAAGTTGATTTAATTTTGTAAAAAGGCACTGGTATACTCCCTCCTTTTGAAGGTATGAGTAAAAGTAAAAAAAAAAAAAAAGAAAAGAAAAGATGAGGTGACTTGATCCCGTTACACAGTCAGTCTTGAAGTTAGATCTCCCGGAAATTTACTCAAGTGTTTATTTTCTCCTCTTTTAGTCATGACCCCCAAGTTTTCTTAAAATACGTAACACATAACAAAAACTACACAGAAACCAAGTTAAGTTAATGATTACAAAGTGAAGACTCATGAAATCACCACCTAGACTAAGAAACAAACACTGGCAGCAGGTGCTACCTTGACTTTTACAGTAATGACGACTTTGGCTTTATCTTTTTTACCATATAAACATGCATTCCATAAACATAGCATGTTGCTTTGAAAAGAAAACAAAAACTCTATACATTTTTTCTGTCTTGCTTTCTGTCTCAATATAATGTTTGTGAGATTCAACCACATTTATTCATGGAGTTCTAATACATGAATTTTCAATGCTCTATAACATCTATTATACGAACATACTACTATTTATCCAATCAACTGTTGATTCTCGCATATGTCTCCTGATCTGCACATTGTTGTCGTAAGATTGCTAAGTCACAGGACATTGGTTTATTAACTAAAGTTCTTTTCCAAGATGCTTTTACCAATTTATGCTTACACTGGCAAATTTATAAGTCTGTACTGCTCTACATTCTCCTAAACAGTATAGTCGGATGACTTAATTTCAGTCATACAAATTGGTATATATTAATCATAGAGCCTCACTGTAGTTTTCATTTGCTTTTCCCAGGGAGATTGAGCACCTTTTCACATGTTTATTGGCCATCTGGTTATCATCTTTCATTAAGTACTAGTTAAGTCCCTTGGTTGTTTTCTATTGCACTGTGAATCATTTTCTGATTAGTAGGAATTCTTTATATACTGTGACTATGAGCCCGTTGTAGGTTTTAAGTGTTACAAATATCTCCTGCCAATCTAGGGGTTGACTTCTCACTCCTTTTTTGGGGGGTGCGGTGGGGGGGGTTCTCACTCTTTATGGTATCATCTGATTAGATAGTAAGTTCAAAAAGCACTTCTTCCCAAAAAACATGTCAGTGCTTTTCTGTGTGGATTCTATTTAAGAAATCTTTCCCTATTCAAGGTCACGAAGATATTCTCCTGTATTTCCTTACTTGAGCTGTGTTTTCACATTTAGATCTACAATTCACCTAGTACTGGCTGTTTTGTACGGAGTGAGACAGGTAACAACCCTCATTTTGTTCTATTTGGCTACCCATTATCCAGTCATTATTTACTGAAGGGGGAAAAATAAAAACATCTTCTCCTCATAGGCATGCAGTACCACTTTTATATATATTGTATCCATATATGACAGAGTAAGCTTCTATATGATTCCACTGGTCTCATCATTGGGCAATACCCAAATTAATAGAAAGCATTAATTACTGTAGCTTTATAATATGACTTGTTATCTACAAAATAACTTAAAAGTATTTTGACTACTCTTGGACCTTTGCATTTCTGTGTAACTTTTAGCATCAACTTATCAAAGTTCAAAATGAAAACCTTTGGGACTTTTGTAGAGATAGCATTGAATCTATAGGTCAGGTAAGGGACTCTCAAGAGTCTTCTCCAACACCACAGTTCAAAAGCATCAATTCTTTGGCGCTCAGCTTTCTTCACAGTCCAACTCTCACATCCATACATGACCACTGGAAAAACCATAGCCTTGACTAGACAGACCTTTGTTGGCAAAGTAATGTCTCTGCTTTTCATTACGCTATCTAGGTTGGTTATAATTTTTCTTCCAAGGAGTAAGCATCTTTTAATTTCATGACTGCAGTCTGCAGTGATTTTGGAGCCCCCCCAAAAAAGTCTGACACTGTTTCCCCATCTATTTCCCATGAAGTGATGGGACCGGATGCCATGATCTTTGTTTTCTGAAATGTTGAGCTTTAAGCCAACTTTTTCACTTTCCACTTTTACTTTCATCAAGAGGCTTTTTTTAGTTCCTCTTCACTTTCTGCCATAAGGGTGGTGTCATCTGCATATCTGAGGTTATTGATATTTCTCCTGGCAATCTTGATTCCAGCTTGTGCTTCTTCCAGCCCAGTGTTTCTCATGATATATTCTGCATATAAGTTAAATAGGCAGGGTGACAATATATGATGGTTTAGAACTGTGGTGTTGAAGAAGACTCTTGAGAGTCCCTTGGACTGCAAGGAGATCCAACCAATGCATTCTGAAGGAGATCAGCCCTGGGATTTCTTTGGAAGGAATGATGCTAAAGCTGAAACTCCAGTACTCTGGCCACCTCATGCAAAGACTTGACTCATTGGAAAAGACTCTGATGCTGGGAGGGATTGGGGCAGGAGGAGAAGGGGATGACAGAGGATGAGATGGCCAGATGGCATCACTGACTCAATGGACGTGAGTCTGAGTGTACTCCAGGAGTTGGCGATGGACAGGGAGGCCTGGCGTGCTGCGATTCATGGGGTCGCAAAGAGTTGGACACGACTGAGCGAATGAACTGAACTGAAGGAGATTTGATATTGATAGTATTGAGTCTCTCAAAGCATCAACAAGGGGGCTTCTCTGGTGTCTCAGTGGTAAAGAATCTGCCTGTCAATGCAGCAGACAGGGATTCAATCTCCGACTTGGAAAGATTCCACATGCTGCAGGGCAATAGGCTCATGAGCCACAACTAATAAGCCTGTGCTCTAGAGCCCAGGAACCACAACTATTGAGTTCATGTGCTGCAACTACTGAAGCCCACGTGCCTAGAGCCCAGGGTTTATTCTCTGCAACAAGAGAAGCCTGCACCGCAACTAGAGCAGACTGTACTTGCTGCAATCAGAGAAAAGCCTGCAGAGCAAAGAAGACTCAGCATAGCCAGAATAAATAAAACACGAATGTAGTGTGTCCTGTCATTTATTCAGATGTTGTTTAATTTTTCTCAACACTCTCTTAAGATTTATTAGTATATATATTCAAATTTTTATGAGTGCATAGAGTACCTAATTTAAAAATCTTTATCACAGAGAATTTAAAACATATTAAAAATGGAGAATAACATAAAGAACCAATAGGCACTCATCATTCAGCTTTAAAAATTATCAACTTATATTAAAAAAATTACCAACTTATAGCCAATCACATTGTCAACTTTCTTTTCATCTACTCATCTTACATTTTGAAGCAAATCCCAAATTTCATATCTTTCATCTGCAAGTATTTTCATATTAATCTCTAAAGGGACTCATAAAAACAAAAATATGGAGTAATGTAGAGTACATTTATCATGCAAATCTTCTTGCATATTATTACAAAATGTACACAGTATACAAAAATATGACTATTTGAGTGCACTGGAAACTGACCAAAAGCAGGCAGAAAACAGGAATATTTATCCATGAATAGTAACTACAAAGGTTAAGAGTTATGAGTTTTTTGCCTGTGGGCATGCCCCAAATGTGGCAGCTCCAGCAGCAGAAAACTCTACTCTCACTGGCTTTAGATAACAGAAGATAGAATTCAGGCCAGTACAGGAGCTGGAAACCTAAGAGGAAAGTCCTAGAAGAAAAAGAGCTACAAAAACGGTGTCACTCAAAATCTGAGCCAAAACTGCACAAATTTCCTGTTACTATATATGCTACCTATGTGTATTTAGAGGAGACCAAACTTGCCCAGTGAAGAAAACAGAAACTGCTGAGGTGTCCATCCTTAAAAAACAAGTGCACTAGGTAAGACTGGTAAGTTTGCTTGATTTTTTTTTTGATTCAGAGCATTACCCAGTGTGCATATAGTAGAATAGCACACGACTCAAGTCTTACTAGCTTGGGGTGTCTGAAGCAAAGCAGCTGGAAATTTAGAGGCAATACTCCAGAAGTTAAGAGAACCACACAGAGGATGAAAACTTAAGCCTGAGTATAAACTCTACTTGGTTGGCTGACCACTAAGATCTTCAGCATAGGGGAGACTCCAAGAAGGCAGATTCAAAAAGCAATTATCAGTTCAGTCACTCAGTCGTGTCCGACTCTTTGTGACCCCATGAACTGCAGCACCCCAGGCCTCCCTGTCCATCACCAACTCCTGGAGTCCACCCAAACCCATGTGCATTGAGCTGGTGATACCATCCAACCATCTCATCCTCTGTCGTCCCCTTCTCCTCCTGCCCTCAATCTTTCCCAGCATCAGAGTCTTTAGCAATTATATATGTAGACATATGAATGGCCAGAAACCACATGAAAATGTGATCAACATCATTAGTCATCAAGAAAATGCAAATTATAAACACAATGAAGTATCAGTAAAAAGACTGATAGTACCAAGTGTTGGCCAAGATATGGAGCAACTGATACTCTCATACTATTCTGCTTATGGAAATGTAAAATGGTACAGTCACAGTGGAAAAATTCTAGCTGTTTCTTATAAACAGTTTGAATCCTGTCTCAAATAAATCTGCCCTGGACAAGCAACTTTAGCACCTCTGAGCCCTTATCCATATAAAATGAGTATATTACCTACAACTCATTAATGTTACGAAGATTAAATAAGGTAACATGAAAAATCTAATGTACTATGGGACACATAACCCTTCTCTGAACATTATTAATATAACCACCACTTTTGAACACCTCTTACCTCTGAGGCTGAGCTGGATTATTTGTTGATGTGGTTTCTCTGACTTTCATAGAAGGACATTCATTTGATGAAATGGACTCTTCCACCAAATTTTCTTTTTCTGCTTGTATGTTGTAAGTATTATCAACTGCAAGAGAACAAAAACTAGTCTATACTCAAATCCCAAGGAAATACATATCTATATATACGTATGACTTAATACAGAATTCTAGATTGAAATATGTGTGTGTGTATCCTCCTAAGCAGTGGAACCTTTTGTTCCAGTGAAATCTTATGCAGAAGACCAATTTATAAAAGCTACTTTAGTTGAAGCAGAAATGAAATATCCAGGGCCCTGCCTATTTACTGGTCTAAGGCACCCCACAAAAAAGTGTCCCAAACCCCTCATGACACTTTGTTTTATTATTTATTTATCTGGCTGCACTTAAGTCTTAGTTGCAGCATGTGGAACTGCTGACCTTTGTCATGGCATGTGGGATCTTTAGTTGTGGCATATGAACTCTTAGTTGTAACATGTGGAATCTGGTTCCCTGACCAGTGATCAAACCTGGGTATTCTACACTGAGACCAGAGTCTTAGCCATCAGACTACCAAGAAAGTCCCTCTCATGACATTTCAAACAGATAGAAATTTTGAAAGCTTCTGTGAAAAAATGAAATCACCTAAGTAAGGAAAACAAGATAAGCTAAATTCCTCATCAGCAACAAAGGAAGATAAAAGATTATGGAACAATGCCTTCAGAGAAATCAAGAAAAATATATTTTAAACTGCAAGTCTATATTAAGTCCAACTTTCAATAGTAAACGAAGGTGGAACAATGACATTTTCAGACATATGAGAACTCCAAGTTCTCTTCCTGTACCTTATCTTAGGAAGCTCCCCAGGGACATATCCCTGGCTAATGAAGTATAAATGAAAGAATACAAGAAAGAGGACATAAGACCCAGGAAACAAGACACTAAGAAGAAACTAAGAAAAATAATGCTGCCCTCAAATAAAGCAGTGTAACTTCCAAGGATCATTGTTCAATATGTAGCAAGCTCAAATGTAACAAAATTTTAAGTAATTGATGAAGTTTAAAGAATCTACCTGACCCTGATATCAAGATGATCTTTATGTTGTCAAGGGATTGTGACAAATAACACCAAGAACCAAGAAGAAATGTAGCTACATCACAGTAACTGACCTGGCATTGAGTAATATTTACATAATCAAAATAATGTAAATATTTCTGTAGTAATCATATGACCAGATATTATAAATACAACCCCCAATTAAATTTAAAACAAAAAGAATTTTAAAATGTAGCATCTAAGAAAAGGGACTGTGTATGTAGTGTTGGAGAAGGAGATATCTTATCAAAGTATTCTGATGTTACTATGGACATCATAAAACAGAAGCAGAAAAAAAGTGCTGAGAATAATGAGAAAGAAACAATCAAGTAAAAGCTTCATGGAAAAAACAGCATTTGATAGTACAGCTTATGAACTGAGCCCTGACTAAAGAACACTTCAACCAGATGACAGGGAAGAAAAGTCAGGCCAAGAAAACACATTTCACACAATATTTATTCCAGAGAACAATCATTTAGCTCATTTCCTAAAGAACTTTTTTTCTCGAGGGGAGAAAAAGACATAGGAAAAAAAAAATTGTATGCCATGTCAAAGCTTCAATAGAGTATCTTATCCAATTAAAAGACACAGATGATTAAATTTTTTAAAAGACCTAACTATATACATAACCTCAGATATGCAGATGATACCACCCTTATGGCAGAAAGTGAAGAGGAACTAAAAAGCCTCTTGATGAAAGTGAAAGAGGAGAGTGAAAAAGTTGGCTTAAAGCTCAACATTCAGAAAACAAAGATCATGGCATCCGGTCCCATCACTTCATGGGAAATAGATGGGGAAACAGTGGAAACAGTGTCAGACTTTATATTTTGGGGCTCCAAAATCACTGCAGATGGTGACTGCAGCCATGAAATTAAAAGACGCTTACTCCTTGGAAGAAAAGTTATGACCAACTTAGATAGCATATTCAAAAGCAGAGACATTACTTTGCTGACTAAGGTCCGTCTAGTCAAGGCTATGGTTTTTCCT
>SJYV01035025.1:192779-207540 GCA_006410875.1 Neotragus pygmaeus | reverse complement strand
GTTCATGGGGTTGCAAAGAGTCGGACATGACTGAGCGACTGAACTGAACTGAACTGAACTGATTTCCTTTAGGAATTGACTGGTTTGATCTCCTTGCAGTCCAGGGCACTCTCAAGGGTCTTCTCCAACACCACAGTTCAAAAGCATCAATTCTTTGGTGTTCAGCCTTCTTCATGGTCCAACTCTCACATCTGTACATGACTATTGGAAAAACCACAGCTTCGACTATACGGCCCTTTGTTGACAAAGTAATGCCTCTGCTTTTAATATGCTGTCTAGGTTTGTCATAGCTTTTCTTCCAAAGAGCAAGCATCTTTTAATTTTGTGGCTGTAGTCAGCATCTGCAGTGATTTTGGGGCCCAACAAAATAAAGTCAACTTGGCAACCCACTCCAGAGTTCTTGCCTGGAGAATCCCAGGGAGGGGGGAGCCTGATGGGCTGCCGTCTATGGGGTCACACAGAGTCGGACACGACTGAAGTGACTTAGCAGCAGCAGCAGCATACCTTAGTAAAAAAAATTTCACTGTGTTGTTTTGGAGTTAAGATGCATAAACTCTGAAAATATTGTTCATGCAAGCAGATCTGAATGTGGGCAGTCATAGTACGTGGTTTTCAACTCTACCTCTAGGCAGAGAGAACACAGTAAGTCGTTGGACTTGGCTCCAACTTCTGTGTGTCTGGAAATTCCTCTGGGGAGGAAATAGAAGAGGAAAGTGGAAAGATGCTACATGGTCCGGGCATGGTCTAATTACCTCTCCTGTAGTGACCTGGCTGGTCCCTTCTTTTTCTCTTTCTCTTTTTCTGTCTCTCTTCCTCCCTCCCTTCTTCCTTTTGAATTTGTCACTTTCCAAGTCTCACTTTCACAGTTATCTTCTGTCAGCGAGGCCAACTCACCTTGGAGCCTCAGGACCAAGCATCTCAAGTAAAGCAGAGGAGCTGCTCAGGAGACCAGCTTGGGAGGCTGGCCAACATTTATCAGGCACTCACTGTGCACACGAGTGTAGCCACTACTTTCATTGAGTTGATTACAGACCATAAACCCTGTTTCACAGAAGAAGAAACTAGGGTGTGAAAAAGTTAAGTAAGTAGCCTGGAGGGTAAGTGGTGGGTGGGTAACTGTGGCGAGGTGATTTTTCACTTGAGAGCCTTTTGCAAAATGTTTGTATAGGTTTCCTATACAAACCAAAAGGAAGCACCAGGGTTTTGTTATTTGTACATCTCTGGAGGACAGGAAGAATAGATTATTCCATGCCTGAATAAAATATTGTACTGCAATAATACTTTCAGTATTAAGGTAAGGATCTTTTAGGGCACAGTTAACATCTTTAAGGCTTTCCTGGTAACTCTTAGGAGCTGTGCCAGGAGCTTCACGTGCGTCCTGACTCTCACATCAGTGAGTCTCACAGGGAAGCGGTCTGGGCTCTGGTCATTACCTGCTGACCAGCTCTCACTGCCCTCCATCTGGCTGCCCAGCGTGGGCTGGGGGCTTCCCCAGAGCAGCTCAAATGGGGCTCTGCCCTTCCTCCTCTCCGGGAGCACCAGCAAGTCCTAGTGCCTGCAGTAGGCTTCTGACCACCCTGGACCGCAGTGACCCCTGCCCTCCACCATCCCACACACCACGCACATACACCACATACAGGCACAGCAGGCACCACACCACAAACCACACCACACACACACACACCTCATGTACCATATCACATATCACACCACTCAAACATCACACACAGGCACAAACTTCACACATACAGCACAAACGCCACATCACACACCACACACCACATCACACACATCACACATGCATACCACACACACCACACACCACACATGCATACCACACACACCACACACCACATCACACACACCACACACCACACATGCATACCACACACCACACATGCATACCACACACACCAAACACACCACACATGCATACCACACACACCACACCACACACCACACACACCACACATGCATACCACACACACCACACACACCACACATGCATACCACACACACCACACATGCATACCATACCACACACACCGCATACATATCACCCCCCTCACACACACACCGCATCTACCATATCACCCCCTCATACACACACAGTATGCACCACATCACATACCACACCACATACAGACACACATCACTCCACGCACATCATACACCACACCACACACACTATACACTGTATCACACACCACACCATACCCCTCATCATACACCACACCACACAAACACACTCCACAGCACACTCACACCTCACATATACATCACAAACACCACATACCACATCACACACAACACACATGCATACCACACACATCGCATACATATCACACCCCCACACACACCACATCTACCATATCACCTCCCGTACACACACAGTATGTACCACATCACATACCACACCACACACAAACCACATAAGGACACACATCATTCCATGCACATCATACACCACACCACACACACTATATACTGTATCACACACCACTTCATACCCCTCATTATACACCACACCACACAAACACACTCCACAGCATACTCACACTTCACACATACAGCACAAACACCAATACCACATCATACATACCACACAGCACACACAGGACACACATAGCCCCACACTCATACCCTCTACAAACCACACACACATCTCAAACATATAGCACACACATCACATACCACACCACACACACACACAAGCAAACAGACCGTCTATGCTGCTTATAAGCTACAAGCCCCCTGGAACCTGCTCCGGTGGACGCAGGTTTCCCCAGGCCTGCCCAGCACTCTGACCAGGGACAGACTCCCCCAGGACAAGAGAAACGGGACTCTGCCCGGAGCACCAGCACAGAGGGGGGCTGAGAACCTCTCGGGCCCCTGGGGATGTGTGAGTCATGATCTCAAGGGATGTGGCAGGCTGGCTAGTCCCCTACCTGAGAAGCTGTGGCTGTGCCCTGCAGAGGAGAGGCTCAGTCACAGACCCCATCTGTGCCCTGAGCCCAGCCCCTCTCCACATCCCTCCTTCCAGCCAAGGCAGTGCTGCAGTCAGGGAGCTCGGGTGAAACAGCCCACGCGTGAGGAAAGTATCCCACAACAGGAACGCATAAACGTGGGAGTCCATTCTGTCTGCAAACATAACTCTCTCCCGATCACTTAACTGAAAGAGCTTTGGAAGAGCCACCAGCTTGACAGTCCTCACTCACCCATCCACCAGAACCTTCTCTTGAGCGTGCAGGTCTGGGCTCCAAGGCAGAAGGGATTAGCCAGGGTCTCGTCTAAATCCCCTTTCACAACTGAAGAAACAGTTGAAAACGGTTCAATGACACCTGGGCCAGTTTAAGATCAGGTCACTCCTGGGAACCCCCTTGGCTGTCAACAGCCCACTTTTTCCAGGCTCCCCTGCTTGTGCGGGCAGGGAGAGTGTGCCTGAGGGTTCCTTTCTAAAATATGGATGTGGTTTTCAGACCATTCGAATCCATTCAGTCTGATTTTTCCTCTCCTTGAATTTAAAAAAAAAAAAAAAAAATTTTTTTCTCCCCTAACTAGAACATTTTGAAAACAAAGAAAAGAAAAGGCACATAGGTTGGAGTGCTTGCTCTGCGCCTGCCTACTTGCTGCACGGTCAATGAATCCCTCTTTATTCCTGCACAAGCCGGGGCTTTGATCTCCCTCGTCTTGGGTCTGTGTATAAGCACTGTACCAGGTAACGAAAGGATTTTTTCTTTTGTTTCCATTCTTTGTTTTCAAGGAACAACAGAGAGAGGGGCATTTCCAGACCAGCGAGTACATTCCCAGAAGCAAGGGGCTGAGGAAGTAAACATGGGAGAACAGAGTCGAGTTGAAGAAACTGCGTCTCTCTCTCTGCGATGCTGTTTCTTTCCTCCCCAGACAGTGACCTGCTGAGCTCCTCACTACCCGGGCCATTCTCCGTCCTCAGAGACCTGCTTCCTGAAGAGCTGGACTTCGGGGTTTTCTCAGGAGGGAGCCAGGTGGGATGGGACAGCTCTGGTTTGGGAAGGTGGCGGGTAGTGGGGAGAGGTGGATTCCTCGCACAGTTTGCAGGAATGAGGTCCCTCCAGCTAGCAGTGTCCACGCCCTGCTCCTGGGGGCCTCCATTACTCAGCTTAACTCCTGGCTCACAGCCATCTGAAAACACCAGTTTTATCACACTAGTTAATTACTAATCCAGGGCCTTGACCTCCCTGCTTAGCCTGGCCATGAGGGAGAAGATGGGTGCCTTCAGAGGAGACACGGCCTCCGGGAAGCCCTGGCACCACTTCCGGCCCCGCCCCCAGCAATGCGCCGGAAGCCCCCAGGAATGCGCCGGAAGCCCCCAATGTCCGCTGGTCCTGCCGCCCTCAGGGGTGTCACCTGCCTCATCCTCTCTGATGAGATATTCCAGGATGTAAAGATGACAGCTCCAGGACATAAAGGGGACACGGTAATTGCATTCAGACAGCAGAGTTACGCTCACGGAGAGAAGTGAGACCCAGGACAGGTTTTGGCAGCGGCCTTGATCTCAAAGATCAAGAAGGAAGGTGGTTAAACACCTGGTCTCGGGACCCTGACCTAATGGCTGGGCAATGTCTGCTGAGGAGGGACAGGGGTCTCCGAACCCGCCATGTTTCATGACCTTCCCTGGGCCAGGTGAGCCCCGTGCTCATGTCTGCTGCCCAGGGGTGCAGCCTGCTCAGGTGCAGCTGGAGTCTAGTCTTCCCAGCGAGTTGTAAGGGTATCTGTCAGGGATAGGAAGGTCCCTCTGCTGCCCAGGGAACCTCTGTGCTCTCTGCCTCTGTCTTTCTTTTTCGCTTCTAGCCCCTCAGGATTATCATCCCGTCTCCCTTAGACACACGCACCCTCCCCCACCCTATTATTCCTTAGCCTCCAGTGAGGTAACCTCTCTTCCCTGGGATTCAGAACTGGCCACACACTGCCTTCTAGTTCACACGGCCAGTGACACCAGCGACAACATCCAATGGCTAAGACTCCACACTCCCAGTTCATGGGGTACAGGTTCAGTCCCTGGTCTGGGAACTAAGATACCACATGCTGCAACTAAATAAACATTTTGGGGCTTCCACATGACTCAGTGGTAAAGACTCTGCCTGCCAATGCAGGAGACACAGGTTTGATCCCTGGATCAGGAAGATCCCCTGGAGAAGGAAATGGCAACCCACTCCAGTATTCTTGCCTGGAGAATTCCATGGGCAGAGGAGCCTGGCGGGCTACAGTCCATGGGGTCGCAGAAGAGTCAGACATGACTTAGTGACTAAACAACAAAACAAACATTTCACTTTTTTTCAGACATCACATATTTGAAAAAAGTTTTTTTGTGTTCTTGATCAATGTCTAATTAAGCTTCTCAAGGGACCGTGCAATCTACAATACCTCTTTAACATTACAAAACCTGGAAGTAGAAAGTGAATATAATCACTCCAATGACTCTAATGTTCTCTTTACTTCAGGGTAAGAAAAAGTACCTTGCGCTTTTACAGTGCTTTATATTTTAAAAAATCTACATTCAGTTCACAGTGTAATTGGATTGTCTCAGCAGTCTTTCAAGGGGTGGGGGTGAGAATTATTATTTCTAGTTTACATTTTGAGGAAACCAAGGCTTATATAAACTAGATAATTTGTCTGGAGTTACAAATAACTAGCAGATTTTTATCTGACTTGAGGTCTTCTGACTGTTTCTACTGGCTCCCCTAGTGGCTCAGCGGTAAACAAGATGCCTGCCTGTGCAGGAGCTGCAGGAGACGAGGGTTCAATCCCTGGGTTGGGAAGGTTCCTTGGGGGTGGGCATAGCAACCCACTCCAGTATTCTTGCCTGGAGAATCCCATGGACAGAGGAGCCTGGTAGCTCCAATCCATGGGGTCACANCAGAGTAGAATCCAGAGCTCCTGAGCCCTAGGCTAGGAAGGAATCCTTTCCATTCCTTCAGTGTTTTAAAAATTTCAGTTTTTTGCATCATAATCTTGTGATTTTTGCCTTACCTGTATCATCCGTATTATTATTGTTTAATTTTCTCTTTAAATCTTCTGGCTTGTTAAATGTATTTTTTAAGTCATATTACACATAAATGGGAAATAAGCATTACTTGTCATAAACAGTGAAAAGTCATGAAAGGAACAAGATAACCCTGTTACTAAATTATCGATGAAAGCAGTGATCCTAAGTCTGGCTCTTTTTGCAAAGGGAGACTAGCAAGTGTTAAAAGTGTTAAAAACATATTAGCTCCAAACTCAGCCTTTCTCTTGACTCTAGAGAAGGAATATAGGCTAGTTGAAAGAAGAGTGACTTTTTGGCCCTTGAATCAGTGGTGTCTAAAGTAACTGCCTGTAACTGGGGCTCACCATGGTGCTTGCCCACGGCCCAGGAAGCACCATGCGAGCCCAGCCTTGCCCTGAGCCTTTGTACGCTTGCCCACAGGTGCTGGATCCGCGACTCCTTGGTCAGCCATGTCACCAACCTGGGCCTCTTCAGCCTGGTGTTTCTGTTCAACACGGCCATGCTGGGCACCATGGTGGTGCAGATCCTGCGGCTGCGCCCACATGCCCAGAAGTGGCCCCACGTGCTGACCCTGCTGGGCCTCAGTCTGGTCCTCGGCCTGCCCTGGGCCTTGGTCTTCTTCTCCTTTGCTTCTGGCACCTTCCAGCTTGTCGTCCTCTACTTCTTCAGCATCATCACCTCCTTCCAAGGTAGGTGTGGAGAAGACCCCAGACCCTGGCCCAGGAAGGGTGTCCATACATAGAGAACAGGCTACGGACAAGATGACCCACATGACCTGAAGCCTCCCCTTCTCTGGGCCTCAACCTTCCCGTTCATAAAGTGGGGGCCTCTGGGCCAGGGTTGACAAGTCTCTGTACAGTAGGTACTGACAAGTACCTACTCTGTGTAGACTCTATGTTAAGCCCTGGTGCTCCAGCTGTGAACTAGCCAGGCAAGAGCCTTGCTTTGCAGAGCTCATCTCTAGTGGGGAAGACCAAGTGTGGCCCTGAAGACCAAGGGCCACAGGCATCAAAGGGCATCTGGGAGAGGAAGGAAGTAATAGTGGGCAAGGTGATAGACAGTCTGAGCCTGCTGGGGGACGCTTGGAGGGGGAGGCCCCTCCGTTTAGGAGACATCCAGAGACAACAGAAGGATCCAGCCATGGATCCAGAGTGGCCTTCACTTCACCTCCCTCACGCCCCACCCCTTGCACGGGGACCCCATGGAGGCCTCGCCTTCCCTGTTTTCCTGCCCAAGTCCTCCTCCTACCCAGCACGGTGAAAAACAAAGGTGGATCTCTCCACCCACGGAGAGATCAAGGGTCCCATTACTGCAAGGGTGTTTCTCAGACCAGCAGCATCAGCAGCATCAGGAGCTTATTACAGATGCCGCCTCTGGCCTGCCCCAGGCCTGCTGAGTCAGAGTGCTCCTTGTTACAGATGCCCAGGTGCTCCTTAGAGGCTGAGGAGACCTGCTCTAGGGCTGGAGCGCTCCAGGCAGAGGGAGAAGCGTGAGCAAAGGTCCTGAGGCCAGAAGTAGGGTGTGTGTTGGAGGAACCCTGAGGAGGATCTGCGTAAGGGGAAGTGAGCCTGGGGGAAGATGAGGAGGAGGTGAGGGGGGAGGAGCAGAGGGGCTGGATCGTGGGGCCCTGATTTGATGCCATGAGGGTCTATTCCTGCTCTACCTGCACCACTCTGCCCCCACACCTCAACATCACACACACACACCCCTTTGTTTTTCACCATGTTGGGTAGGGAGGAGGGCTTGGGCAGGAAAACAGGGAAAGCAAGGTCTCCATGGAGTCCCCATGCAACGGTGTGAGGGAGGTGAGCCTTTGTTTTCTCATCTGTGAAGTGAAGGGGACTCTGTAAGGATGCCGATCAATTCACGCATTTACTGAGCTATTGCTAAATCACAGTAGTATTATTTGGGGAGAAATACTACCAGCTGGTACTTAAGCAGTGGCTCCAGAGCCCGACCACTGCTGCGGGACTCCTGGCTCAGCCAAGCCCCTTATCTCCCTGGGCCTCGGTCTCCCTGTTTGTAAAACAGAATGGTAATAACGAGGCCTGGTCTCAGGAGCCTGGAGAGACTAAAGTGAGATGATACACAGAGCGTTGCCCAGTGCCTGGCGCAGAGTCGGTACTCCTGGGATCGAGTCTGTGTGGGGAGCCTGTGAGGGGGGTATGGGCAGACATGGAGCAAAGTGGAAGGGAGTGGTGTTAGGGGGGCTGCCCCCAGCCTCTGAGCCCTGTACCCCCTTGCTGCCCACAGGCTTCCTCATTTTCCTGTGGTACTGGTCCATGCGCCTGCAGGCCCGCAGCGGGCCCTCCCCTCTGAAGAGCAACTCGGACAGTGCCAGGCTCCCCATCAGCTCGGGCAGCACCTCATCCAGCCGCATCTAGGCCGCCAGCGCACCCCGCCGGTGTGAAGAAGCAGAGTCACCTGTCTCTCTTCACTGCTGCTTGTGGCCCCTGCAGCCAGGCCTGGCCCTGGGTGGGCCAGCTGAAGACTTGAGAAAGCCCGAGGGCCTTGGAGGGATGGGGCTGTTGCCATGGCAGCCAGAAATTCCCAGGCTGGGCCTTCCGACTTCTTGCCTCTTGGGTCCATCTCAGGGGGCCCGGGAGTGGGACTGAGGCTGGTCTTAGTGCACCACCACTGGCCCGGCCCTTGTAGCTGGGGGTTGGGAGTCTGCAGGACTCGAACCCTGGAGGCTGGCAGCACCCTCGGTGCTGTGCTCTCGCCCAGGACAGAAACGTGCCATGGCTGCCCTGTCTCTGGTGATCACCATGAGGGTACTCTGTAGCCCCAGGCATTTTAACCTAAGGATGGCACGCAGGGAAAATGGGTCGAGGCAGAGCTTTGAGCCAGACCCCTGGAGGAGCACAGCTTCCCTACCTCTGAGCCCAGGGCCCTCCCCCTTTATCAGCCTCCCCGGCCTTCCCTCTCCCCTTCCTGCTCCTCCCTTCCTCCCCTAGGACCTCCCTAGCCTTCCATTCACAGCCCCAGGGTCCCTGATTCCAACCCTGGACTTTGGGCAGTGGTTCCCAAGAGCTCCCTGGTGCCTGCTGTAAACCTTTACTTGCTGTGTGGGCCTTTGCCTGCCCCGACTCAGGCTTAGTAGAAACATTTCTGGGCTGGGCTAGGTCCATCTTTCTATCTGGGCCTCTCCAACGCTGCATCACCCTTGCTCACCACTGCCAAGCCCACACCTCACAGGGGCCCACAGCTTCTCCCAACGCCTTCTTGCCTCACGAACTATGGGAAATCGCAGTCAAAAATCGTTTCCACCCCAGTCCTCCAAAGACTGAGACACGGCTGCCCTGATGATGCTGGTAGAGCCTGATGCGCCCCCTTAGCCCCCTGCAGGCAGTTTTCATCACACCGCAGTCAGTCACAATTAATTCTGTTGGACACGAATGGCCAGACCTGGCCGTTCCCCGATGTGAGTTCTCAGTCTAGTGTGGGAACCATGCACAAACACGAGAACTCTTAGAGCTGCAGGCACAGGGTTGGGGGAGCCATCACTCCTCGCTGGGATTCCAGGAAGACTTCCTGCAGGAGAGCAACATTTGACCTGGCTCTCAGACTCAAAGATGGGGAGGATTTCCTTTGTAATTACCAGTCCATTTGTCTTTTGATATGAAAAAGAAGTATGTGTTCATCGTAGAGAATTTGGAAGCTGTAGAAGAGTGCACAGAAGGAAATAAAAGTCAGTTGTTGTCACCTAACCAACAAATGCAAACATTTTGGGGCGTCTCCTCCTGAACTTTGTTCTGTGCTTCTAGTAAGAGTCACTGATGGGGGTGGGGCAGGGGGCACAATAAAGAAACAGGAACAAGAGAAGATGGCATGTATAAAAGAAATCTGCTGGAAATATTATCAGGGTAAGGGGGAAAAGGAATGGCAACTGGGTGTCAGCACTGGGGAGGCAGTGGCAAGTGGTGGGGTCAGTGGGGGACTGAAGGTTACGAGCCTCANCCTGGTGTGCTGCGATTCATGGGGTCGCAAAGAGTCAGACACGACTGAGTGACTGAACTGAACTGAAAAGAGGAAACTTTGGAGGCAGAAGTTCTGGCTCCTATGGTGGTGGAGGCCAATACTTTGCCAAACCACAAAACCAAGGTGGCTGTGGTGGTTCCAGTAGCAGCAGGAGCTATGGCAGTGGCAGAAGGTTTTAATTACTCCAGGAAACAAAGCTTGGCAGGAGAGGAAAGCCAGAGATGTGACAGGAAAGCTACAGGTTACAACAGACTTGTGAGCTCACCCAAGCACAGGGGTGGCAGGGCCTAGCTGCTACACTGAAGATGTGTTTTAGACAATACTCCTGCATATGGGCAAAAACGTAAGGACTGTATTTGTGACTAATTGTATAACAGGTTATTTTGGTTTCTGTTCTGTGGAAAGTGTAGAGTCCAACAAAGAACTTTAATATAGATTTATTTTTTGTACCCCTGCTGCTGTTGTTCAGTTGCTAAGTTGTGTCTGACTCTTTGCAACCCCATGGACTGCAACCCCATGGCTTCCCTGTCCTTCACTATCTCCTTGAGTTTGCTCAAACTGTGCCCATTGAATGGTTTTGCCATCCAACCATCTCATCCTCTGTCTCCTCCTTCTCCTCCTGCCCTCAGTCTTTCCCAGAACGAGGGTCCTTTCCAGTGAGTCAGCTCTTCCCATCAGGTGGCCAAAGTATTGGTGCTTCAGCTTCAGCAACAGTCCTTCCAGTGAATATTCAGAGTTGATTTATTTTAGGATTGACTGGTTTGATCTCCTCGTTGTTCAAGGGACTCTCAGGAGTTTTCTTCAGCACCACAGTTCAAAACCATCAATTCTTCAGCACTCAGCCTTCTTTATAGCCCAATTCTCCTATCTGTATATGACTACTAGACCTATGCTGTTGATTGCTACGTGTAATAGTCTGATCATGACGCTGAAGAAACATGTCTTAAAAAAAAAAAAAAAGCTGAATGTGGATAAACTGATAAAAGGACAGGGTCCCTGTTAGGAAGAAGGAGTGGGAAGCCAGAGCATCTCACCAGGGATAACCCTGTGCCTCCAACCTCAATGTCCTGTTAGTTTCCACTGCGCCCTGGAAGCAAACGTGCATTTCATTCTTTTGTAAGGCTGCTCTCACCAGGGCATCAGTGTCAGGCCACCTGTACTTAGAGCATGCAGGGCGTCCCTGGGCTCCTGCAGGGGTGGAGGACATTGCTTCTATGAAGGTAGGACCTGCCACCACTGGAGTCCCCATCTATCCTGGGGCCACAGCACAGCCTCCTCCATCCTTCCCTTCACCCCAAGCCCCAGCTGCAGACTCCACCAAGCAGCGGTGCCCTCTGGGGACAGCCAGGACCATAAACCCCCAGTCACAAACGCCACCACACTGCCCAGGCTCACATGAGCATGTCCTTCCAGTCATCTCACCCATGTAATTGAGAGAAAGGCTCTGATGAATCAGCCCCAAATTGCATGACATAGAAGTCATGGCTTCTAGGAACAGCATAATCTGATGGGTGATAAAAATCACTTACAGGTGCTGAGAAAGAGTTCTGTGTATAAATAGGGAAGCTGGGATGCGCCCAGACCAGGAGGGACCCATCATGTGCCGTGACATTGTTTATCCACTCACAATCCTGGGAATGCCATGCTGCCCCAACCCAACAAACCAGACTTTAGCACAGGGGGCCGATGTCTTCCCTGAATCAACAGAACCAAGCAGAAGTAAAGCCAGTGTGGGAGTGTCCGTCTGGCAGTGCTGGAATCAGTTCCAGAAGCTTCCAGGCCTCTGGGCTCCCATCGTCCCACCTCTCAGCATGAAGGCCAGAAACATGAGCCATCCCCCAGCCTGGCACCTTGCAGAGAACCCCATCAAATGTTTTTATTAACCTCCAGATTTCTCTCCTGCCATTTAACCATGGGGAGACTCTGGCATTGGATCCACCTGGACTCTTGTTCTAAGAGCAAAGGTTTTCTGAATTGTCCCTTTTGTATACAATGAAGTACAGAGTGGGCTTGTGTTCTGGTTTTAGTCATGTCGATAGTGACAACTATTAAATAATTCAATGACTAAATTGCAGGGTTTTCAGTGTCCTTAGTCTTTAGGCTAGTGTGGTGGGAAGGGTGGCCCAGGAGTCCTGTATGCTCGGCTCATGAAGGACGTGGAGTCTTGCAGCTCCACAAGGGAAGGGTGATTGCCCCAATTCACAGAGGTGGAAACTGAGGTTCTGCAATCTTCCCAACCCACTATCGAACCCAGGTTCCTGCATTGCAGGCAAATTCTTTGCCATCTGAGCCAGGGAAGCCCAAGAACTCTTCTCCAGGGGAACTTCCCAACCCAGGAATCTAACCTGGGTTTCCTGCATTGCAAGCAGATTCTTTACCAGCTGCGCTCCCTGGGAAGCCCAGGGAGGGTGAGAAAGTTATTCAAAGCTCCACAGCTGGGAAGTTGGTGGCGCCATGTTGGCTGTAAGTCTTGTTTGGTTTCCAAGCCTCTGCTCTTTGGAGACACCAAAGTGCCCTTTGTAACTGTGTGTGTGCATGCTAAGTCACTTTAGTCATGTCCGACACTTGGTGACCCTATGGACTTATAGCCCACCAGGCTCCCCTGTCCATGGGGTTCTCCAGGCAAGAATACTGGAGTGGGTTGTCATGCCTTCCTCCAGCGGACCTTCCTGACCCAGGGAGTGAACCTGTGTCTCTTAAATCTGCACTGGCAGACGGCATGCAGATGCATTTGCTTTTCCAGACCTTTAGAAAAACTAAGTCAGAAATTCCAGGACCCTGCAGAAACCAGTGTTCATTATTTGCATCTAATGAAGCAAGTGTAGGAACAAACCCATGTAGGGAATTATGATGAAAGGCAGGGGAATTCTTCCTGTATGGATGTGATTGTGGGGTTATGTGGAAAAACAAGGTTGGGCGGGGGGGCATTTGAGTTTTTTAGAAACAATCCTAGTGAGTGCAGTTTGCATATCAAAGGCATAAAGGAGGGTGGATAATGACCAAAACTCTGTTGAGAGCTTCCCTGGTGGCTCAGTGGTAAAGAATCCACCTGCCATTCAGGAGACATGGGTTCCACCCCTAATCCAGGAAGATCCTGTATGCTGCAGAGCAACTAAGCCTGTGCACACAACGACTAAGTCTGTGCTCTAGAGCCCGTGTCTGAAACAAGAGAAGACACCGCAGTGAGAAGCCCGCACACCACAACTAGAGAGTAGACCCCAACTTGCAGCAACTAGAGAAATCTGTTGTTGCGCATGCAGCAACAAAGACCCAACACAGCCAAGAAATAAATAAAATATTAAAAAAAACGAAAACCCCTCAGTTGACAAAGTGTTACAGAAAAACTCAGGGGCAGGCCTGCTGCTGCTTGTGTGGTGGTCAGGGAGCAGAGACAGAAGTGGGTGGGGGAGAGGAGGTGGGTGGGGTAGGAGAGGCAGCTCAGGCAGGGTGGCCAAAACATAAATGTTTCCTGTAGCAAAGTGTGCAGCGTTTAGCTGGAAGGTTATAGACAAGAAGCATATCCAATCAAAAGACATTTATTTTTTCCAGTTTTGCCTAAAATCTTCAAGTAAGCTTAGCAGCCCTGGGGATAGAGCTGGGCAATTCTCCTAAGTCATCAAGGACCAGGTTAGCAGATGTTAACCTATAACAATAAAACAGCCAGTTATTTTTACCAGCAAAACAAGTTTATTTAGGAGCAGCAAAGAATCATCATTTAGGATATACAGCTATGCAGAACCACCTCCTAACCCATAAAGTAAAGGAGAGGAGACTCATAGGAGCGAAGGGGAGCCAGGACAGGTTCTCACAGACAATGGGCTTCCCAGGTGGTTCAGCGGTAAAGAATCGACCAGCCAATGCTGGAGACATGAGTTTGATCCCTGGATCGGGAAGATCCCCTGGAGAAGGGAATCGCAACCCACTGCAGTATTCTTGCCGAGAAAATCCCACGGACAGAGGAGACTGGTGGGCGACAGTACAGGGGATCACAGAGTTGGAGTTGGACACAACTGAAGCGACTGAGCACACTCGCAGCAGNAAGAGTGTGCTTTTTTCGACCACTCCCTTATCTACAAAGATATTCGAAATATTTCACTGTCCATTAGCTGTGAGAATGAGAACGTTGAACATACCTTGGTGTTGTCCTATGGGGATTACAATACCAAAGCAGGGATATGACTTGATATTGCACTGCCATCTAAAGGAATGACCACAAATTTGAGATTGCCACTATTTCTAGGCAGTCTTTATGATGTGGATAGTCCAACAAGCAGAAACTCATAGCATTTCAAAGTGAAATATATTTAGGATCAACCATTGCTTTTGTTCCTTGATTAATCCAGGAGGACCATGAGTTGCCTCTCTCTTGCAGGATAGGAAAAGGACTGTCCTGTGCTGATATATCACTATACCTGACTAGAAATTTAGAAGGCTCCACCATCAGTCCAGAATAACTGATCTGTAATGGAGATACAATGTGGGTTTGAGAAGTAAATGTAGTTGTAGTAGCAAAGTCTTCAACGTGGCTATTAACTTGAGTGTACCTGCTATGTGAGTGCCAATTGAAAATGCTCAACGTTTTTAAAACAGCAGGTTTGATCTACCACAATCTGGTCTGTTTGTCTAACTGATATTGCTGATGGAGAAGGTAAATCACATGGAGATACAGCACTTGTATTAGCAAATATCTGGCTGGTATGAGGCTTTTGTATGAAAGGCACAGGTGAACTTGTGGAGGCTGAAAATGCCCTCTCT
>SJYV01035025.1:158687-186515 GCA_006410875.1 Neotragus pygmaeus | reverse complement strand
AGAAGAAATAAAAACGAGTCAATATACAATGAATAATGCAAAAAAATGAGTTCAGAATCACTCTGGAGGCAACAAATAGTAGAATAACGGAGGCAGAAGATAGGATTAGGAAATAGAAGATAGAATGGTATAAATAAATGAATCAGCAAGGAAAAAAGGAAAACTAATTAAAAGAAATGAGAACAACCTCAGAGACCTCCAGGACAATATGAAATTCTCTAACACTCGAATTATAGAAGTCCCAGAAGAAGAAAACAAAGAGAAAGACCATGAGAAAATATTTGAGTAGATAATAGTGGAAAACTTCCTTACAATAGGGAAAGAAATAATCAGCCAAGTCCAAGAAACCCTGAGAGTTCTAAACAGGAAAAACCCAAGGCGAAACACCCCAAGACATATATGAATCAAATTAACAAAGAACAAACACAAAGTGCTAAGAGGAAAATTTATAGCATTACATGCATACCTCAAGAAATAAGAAAAAGGTCAAATAAATAACCTAACTCTACACCTAAAGCAACTAGAAAAGGAANGGAAAAGGTCAGTTTTCATTCCAATCCCAGAGAAAGGCAATGCTGAAGAATGTTCAAATTACCACACAATCACACTCATCTCACACGCTAGTAAAGTGACGCTCAAAATTCTCCAAGCCAGGCTTCAACAGTACATGAACCATGAACTACCAGTAGTTCAAGCTGGGTTTAGAAAAGGCAGAGGATCAGGGATCAAATTGTCAACATCTGTTGCATCATCGAAAAAGCAAGAGAGTTCCAGAAAATCATCTATTTCTGATTTACTGATTATGCCAAAGCCTTTGACTGTGTGGATCACAACAAACTGGAAAATTCTTAAAAAGATGGGCATATCAGACCATCTGACCATCTGATCTTTCTCAAGATTTCATAAGAAATCTGTATGCAGGTCAGGAAGCAACAGTTAGAACCAGAAATGAAACAACAAACTGGTTCCAAATAGAGAAAGGAGTACGTCGAGGCTGTATAGTGTCACTCTGTATTTAACTTATATGTAGAGTATNCTTTCTCAAGATTTCATAAGAAATCTGTATGCAGGTCAGGAAGCAACAGTTAGAACCAGAAATGAAACAACAAACTGGTTCCAAATAGAGAAAGGAGTACGTCGAGGCTGTATAGTGTCACTCTGTATTTAACTTATATGTAGAGTATATCATGAAAAACACTGGGCTGGAAGAAGCACAAGCTGGAATCAAGATTGCCAGGAGAAATATCAATAACCTCAGATATGCAGATGACACCACCCTTATGGCAGAAAGTGAAGAAGAACTAAAGAGCCTCTTGATGAAAGTGAAAGAGTAGAGTGAAAAAGTTGGCTTAAAGCTAAACATTCAGAAAACTAAGTCCTTGATATTTGGTCCCATCACTTCATGGCAAATAGATGGGGAAATAGTGGAAACAGTGACAGATTTTATTTTCAGGGGCTCCAGAATCACTGCAGATGGTGGCTGCAGCCATGAAATTAAAAGATGCTTGCTCCTTGGATGAAAATTATGACCAACCTAGACAGCATATTAAAAAGCAGAGACATTATTATGCCAACAAAGGTCCATCTAGTCAAAGCTATGGTTTTTCCAGTAGTCATATATGGATGTGTGAGAATTGGACTATAAAGAAAGCTGAGCACTGAAGAATTGATGCTTTTGAACTATGATGTTGGAGAGGACTCTTGAGAGTCCCTTGGACTGCAAGGAGTTAGGAAATCAGTCCTGAATATTCATTGGAAGAATTGATGTTGAAGTTTAAGCTCCAGTACTTTGGCCACCCGATGCGAAGAACTGACTCATTGGAAAACACCCTGGTTCTGGGAAAGATTGAAGGCAGGAGGAGAAGGGGATGGCAGAAGATGAGATTGTTGGATGGCATCAGCAACTCAATCAACATGAGTTGAGCATAATCCGGGAGTTGCTGATGGACTGGGAGGCCTGGCCTGCTGCATTCCATGGGGTCACAAAGAGTCAGACATGACTGAGCAACTGAACTGAAATGAACTGAATAAAGTTAGATGTATGATTAATTTAGCCCCTTAAGAATAAATCCTTTTATCCTCTCATGCTAACATTTCTGTTTTGAATGTATAGAAATGCACCCTACATTATGTTCATAAAGTCAGATATGTACTTGCAGTCTAGAAACATTGACCAAGTCACCCAGTCCTGTTTTAGAAGATTCATTTATCTCAACGCAATGTTTTAGAATCTGGTATAGTATCTGGGTCTTTGAAATTTTTTAATTGGCAGTAAATGTGATATTATAATTTCTAGTTAATGTAGTATGGCATTCATAAATTAATAGATGAATTGGAAGCAGGTATTTTGTCAAAGAGTGGATTTTTATAATCTATGTAAAGGGTTAGATTTTTAACCTGCACTACTTGAATTATGAAAGGTAAGTTTTCATTTTTTCTGGAAAAGTTAAGTGAAGAACATAGCTTTTCTCTAGGAGGTTATTGTTTAATGTATACCATTTCACAGTGTAAAAAATGATTCAAATTTTCCTGATAGAGTGAAAGGATAAATTCTGGATAACTATGTAGTTAGTTAAGTCACTCAGTCGTGTCCGACTCTTTGCGACGCCATGGACTGTAGCCCACCAGTCTCCTCCGTCCATGGGATTCTCCAGGCAAGAACACTGGAGTGGATTGCCGTTTCCTTCTCCAGGGGATCTTCCTGACCCAGGGATCGAACCATATTAGAGGCAGACGCTTTAACCTCTGAGCCACCAGGGAAGCCCAGCAATGTTAGTATTTATCTCACAAGAGGAGTTTCCCTGAGGTAGCCTGCAATTTAACACAATGCAAGTGAGCCTGACCCTGTGGAGACTGCAGGAGTGGGAGGTGATCTAATATTGATGAAGTTAATCAATACCCAACCTTAGCAAACAGTTAAATATACTCACAAGAATTTTAAAAAGTGGTCTGAAGTCAGAGAAAAAAAAATGTTTTTACCAAGGTCACCAAAGAGAATAATTAAAAGCAAGCCTATATTTTAAACCCTCGTGACATTGTGCTAGGCGAAATTTTTGCCTTTGCTTCCTACAGATGATTAATTCAGATCATCCATAAGTGACTTGGACTTAGCATGAACAACATGACTTTAGTAAGAAGAGACCAAGAAAGGGTAGAAGAGGGGAGGGAAGCAAGGTAACAGCACTCTAATCATGCCCTAGGCACATGGTAGACACGCCACAAATAGTTGTGCATGAGTGAATAGATACATGAATGAAAGAATAAATAGTGGGGAGACAAAAAAGAAAAAAAAAGGAAGGGGTATGGACAGAGAAGAGCCATGAAGATTGATGGAAAATGTGTTTTGAAAAGTGATAAGAAGGGAACTTTGACCACCGTACTGTCCACAATGACTAATGGCACTAAATGGATAACTTAAAAGCAGGCGTGAAGGAGCCTTTACAAAGCTGGGTCAAACCTTAAAAATTAAGAGGTTTTTAAAGCCTCACAGTGGTGTAACCACTTGTGAACAGCTCTCCTTGTCCTCAGGAGATTTTGGCAGCATCAAAGAGCTTTCAATTCCCCTGGAGAAAGAATGCACATAATTAGGATATTCACAGTCTATGAAGTCAGACAGATATGGCTTTAAAAACAGCTGTATGATTTATCTCCAGCAAATGACCTACTCTTTCAGAACTCAAGGAAGAGACATGTATCAATGTAATAGCCCATGATATTAACTGGAAACATAGGAGGTATTCAATAAATATGTACTTACCATAAGCAATGTGTACACATATTCAATGAAAACAGTACTTCCGTATATATTGGTAGAACTCTCTCTTGGCTTCAAAGGTGGCCCAGTGATAACAAATCTGCCTGCCAGTGCAGCAGATGCATGAGACAGGAATTCAATCCAGGGCAGGCAAGATCTCCGGAAGTAGCAAACAGCAGCCTACTTCAGTATTCTTGCCTAGAAAAATCCCATGGACACAGGAGCCTTATGGGCTAAAGTTCATGGGGTTGCAAAGAGTCAGACATGACTGAGTGACTGAGCATACTTACTTCATTAGCTTAAAAATTATCAATATATCTTAAAGAAATAATGACTAGTGTGCTAAAGTAACTTAATTAAAATAATGCTAATTGTTTCTTACTAAAAATACTGAAACCTTAATTGTATAAAAATAAGAGATAGACTAAATAATTATGAAATGAGTAAAAAAAAAGTTCTAAGCAGTCATTAGAATGATATAACCCAAGACTATTTCTTGATGCACAAATACTTCCCTATATCTGTTGTTGTTTAGTCACTATGTTTTGTCTGACTCTGCATCCTCATGGACTAAAGCATGTTAGGCTCCTCTGTACTCCACTATCTCCCAGAATTTCTGTAAATTAATATCCACTGAGTTAGTGATGCTATCTAACCATCTCATCCTCTGTTGCCTTCTTTTGCCTTCAATCTTTCCCATCAGAGCCTTTCAGTGAGTCAGTTCTTCGCATGAACTGGCCAAAGTATTGGAGCTTCAGCTTCAATGAATATTCAGGGGTATTTCCTTTAGGATTGACTGGTTTGATCTCCTTGCAGTCCAAGGGACTCTCAAGAGTCTTCTCCAGCACCATGGTTCAAAAGCATCAATTCTTCAGTGTTCAGTTTTCTTTATGGTCCAACTCTCACATTTATACACGACTACTGGAAAAACCAGTAGTCGTTTGTGGCTGACTGTGGCTCAGATCATGAACTCCCTATTGCCAAATTCAGACTTAAATTGAAGAAAGTAGGGAAAACCACTGGACCATTCAGGTATGACCTAAATCAAATCCCTTGTGATTATACAGTGGAAGGGAGAAAGAGTTTTAAGAGACTAGATCTGAGAGACAGAGTGCCTGATGAACTATGGATGGAGGTTCGTGACATTGCACAGGAGACAGGAATCAAGACAATCTCTATAGAAAAAAATGCAAAAAAGCAAAATGGCTGTCTGAGGAGGCCTTACAAATAGCTGTGAAAAGAAGAGAAGCAAAAAAGCAAAGGAAAAAAGGAAAGATATAACCATCTGAATGCAGAGTTCCAAAGAATAGCAAGGAGAGATAAGAAAGCCTTCTTCAGTGATCAATGCAAAGAAATAGAGGAAAAGAACAGAATGGGAAAGACTAGAGATCTCTTCAAGAAAATTAGAGATACCAAGGGAACATATCATGCAAAGATGGGCTCCATAAAGGACAGAACTGCTATGGACCTAAGAGAAGCAGAAGATATTAAGAAGAGGTGGCAAGAAAACACAGAAGAACTGCACAAAAAAGATTTTCATGACCCAGATAATCACGATGGTGTGATCACTCACTTAGAGCCAGACATCCTGGAATGTGAAGTCAAGTGGGCCTTAGAAAACATCACTACGAACAAAGCTAGTGGAGGTGATGGAATTCCAGTGGAGCGATTTCAAATCCTGAAAGATGATGTTGTGAAAGTGCTGCACTCAATATGCCAGCAAATTTGGAAAACTCAGCAGTGGCCACAGCACTGGAAAATGTCAGTTTTCATTCCAATCCCAAAGAAAGGCAATGCCAAAGAATGTTCAAACTGCCACACAATTACACTCATCTCACATGCTAGTAAAATAATTCTCAAAATTCTCCAAGCCAGGCTTCAGCAATATGTGACCTGTGAAGTTCCAAATGTTCAAGCTGGTTTTAGAAAAGGCAAAGGAATCAGAAATCAAATTGCCAACATCTGCTNATTTCAAATCCTGAAAGATGATGCTGTGAAAGTGCTGCACTCAATATGCCAGCAAATTTGGAAAACTCAGCAGTGGCCACAGGACTGGAAAAGGTCAGTTTTCATTCCAATCCCAAAGAAATGCAACACAAAAGAATGCTCAAACTACCGCACAATTGCACTCATCTCACATGCTAGTAACGTAATGCTCAAAATTCTCCAAGCCAGGCTTCAGCAATATGTGAACCATGAACTTCCAGATGTTCAAGCTGGTTTTAGAAAAGGCAGAGGAACCAGAGATCAAATGGCCAACATCTACTGGATCATCAAAAAAGCAAGAGAGTTCCAGAAAAACATCTATTTTTGCTTTATTAACCATGCCAAAGCCTTTGACTGTGTGGATCACAATAAACTGTGGAAAATTCTGAAAAAGATGGGAATACCAAAGCACTTAACACCATACACAAAGATAAACTCAAAATGGACTAAAGACCTAAATGTAAGACCAGAAACTATAAAACTCTGAGAGGAAAACATAGGCAAAACACTTGATGACATAAAACAAAGCAAGATCCTCTATGACCCACCTCCTAGGGTAATGGAAACACAAACAAAAGTAAACACGAGGGACCTGATCAAACTTAAAAGCTTTTGCAAAGGAAACTATAATCAGGTGAAATGGGAGAAAATAATAGCAAATGAAATAACTGACAAAGGATTAACTTCCAAAATATCAAGCAGTTCATATAACTCAATAACAGAAAAGCAAACAACCCAATTAAAAAGTGCAGAAAAGACCTAAACAGACATTTCTCCAAAGAAGATATAGAAATGGCTAACAAACGCATGAAAAGATGCCCATCTTTGTTCATTATTTGAGAAATGCAAATCAAAACTACAACGAGATATCACCTCACACCAGTCAGAATGGCCCTCATCAAAAAGTCTACAAACAATAAATGCTGGAAAGGGTGTGGAGGAAAGGGAACACTCTTGCACTGTTGGTGGGAATGTAAATTGATACAGCCACTATGGAAGATAGTATGGAGATTTCTTAAAAAACTAGAAATAAAACCACCATATGACCCAACAATCCCACTCCTAGGCATATACCCTGAGGAAACCAAAATTGAAAGAGACACATGTATCCCTTTGTTCACTGCAGCATTATTTACAATAGCTAGAACATGGAATCAATGTAGATGTCCACTGACAGATGAATGGATAAAGAAGTTGTGGAACATATAAAGAAAGGAATAATACTCAGCCATAAAAAGGAACACATTTGAGTCAATTCTAATGAAATGGATGAACTTAGAATCTATTATACAGAGTGAAATGAGTCAGAAAGATAAATACCATATTCTAAAACACATATATGGAATCTAGAAAAATGGTACTGAATAATTTATTTACAGGGCAACAATGGAGAAACAAACATAGAAAATGGACTTATGGACATGGGGAGAGAGGAGGAGAGGGTGAGATGTATGGAAAGAGTAACATGGAAACTTATATTACCATATGTAAAATAGATAGCCAATGGGAATTTGTTGTATGGCTCAGGAAACTCAAACAGGGGCTCTGTATCAACCTGCTGCTGCTGCTACTAAGTCGCTTCAGTTGTGTCTGACTCTGTGCGACCGCACAGATGGCAGCCCACCAGGCTCCCCCGTCCCTGGGATTCTCCAGGCAAGAACACTGGAGTGGGTTGCCATTGGGTGGGATGGGGAGGGAGATAGGAGGGAGTTTCAGAAGGGAGGGGATATATGTATACCTATGGCTGATCCATGTTGAGATTTGACAGAAAACAGGAGAATTCTGTAGAACAATTATCCTTCAATAAAAAATAAATTAAAAAAAAAAGAGCTGAGGAGAGGTAGCAAGAGGGAGGTGAGTACAGTTCTAAAAGAGGAACACAAGGATCCTCATGATGTTAGAATGGTTTGATATCTTGACTGTGGTAGTAAATCAATGAACCTACGCAGGTGATAAAATCACATAGAACTTAATACACATGAAAATAAGTACAAGTGATACTGGGGAAATCTGAGTAAGATTGCTGGACTGTCAACATTCCTGCTGTAACATTATACTCTATGCTCAGTGACAACAAAGCAAGTTTTTATGTGACTGCCCTCGCTATAGACATGTAGTTGAATTTCACTCAATTTTTTTCAACTGAATTTTACCATATGTTCATAAATCTTAAATATTTATCATTTTTAACTGCAAAACTTTGATTTCTACTGATAGTCCATTTCCAAAATAGTGGACATTTCAACTATTTCTATCATATCATGATGACAAAATCTCTGAATGCAGAAAGGAATTTATGTTTTAGTTACCTACAATCCACTCTTCTGAAAGGTGCTCAGCACAAAGCAAGTCACTATCCCTTAAAACAACTAGAAAAACCGACACTTACCAAACCAGGAATCTATGTGTTGCGTATCTTCCTCATCAGTCAAAGATGAAAAATTGATGAAGTCCGTTGGAGCATCATAGGAATAAGAGGTTGTGACTTGTGACATTGTGTCCCAACCTTGGTGCAAAACAGTAGGTTATTTCCAACGTTTGTGTCACTTTCCTCAACAGGTCACTTCCTAAGGAGATAAATGGTTCAGAAACTTGATGGCACATTTAACTAAGGTACTGGTACCCTATTTTGCTTTTACAATCACATATGCAATTCTGAAAATAACCTGGGCAATATGCCTTACTTTTCAAATCACACTAAAAGTAAAGTTTACTTTTTCAGTAACTTGACACTCCTTGAGGTAAATACATTGGAATTAGAAAGAGGCCAAATTTAATGAATACCTACAATATGTCATGTACTGTGCTGTCTTTTACATTCATTATCTTATTTTCCTCAATCTACCGTTTTCTCATTTTCAGTCTCATCCACATCCAATGCATTTCTCCTTGCCCTGAATAACCCAATTTCTGAAACACATCATAGCTACCAACCAAAATCTTACTCATCATTCAAAGTCCAATTCAATCATCTCTAAAATCTTTCTCAATTTTCACCTACCATTCATTACTGTTGCCCCTCCAAAGCCATTGTGCTTTTATACCATCTAATTTTATATTAGTTAACTATGCACATCTCTCTCCTAGTAAACGCTAAGTTCCCGTAGACAAGGATGAACTCTACTCACTTGTGTATACCTCATCCATTAAGGTGCTTAGAACGGTATCTCATACATAGTAAAAAATCTTAATAGTGTTTTGCCAAGTACAGGTTTCTTCTTTAAAAATACTACTCCTGGGCATAAGACAAATACCTTTAAAAATACATAAAAGGGACAACATGCAGATTAGGTTAAAAAAAAAAAAGGTGTGGGCCATCCTCACTTCTGCATACTTTGTACAGAAGAGCTGTCATGCGTCCTGTGTCCTCTGTCCTGTGGAGACCTGTGTAGGAGTATCAGCCCCCCACTCCAACCCAATGTGGTTAAAAAAATAGCTGAAAGTAATAGCCTAAAGGCTATACTCACTTGGCAAATAATTTCCCTACGAAACCCAATGAATCATTTGTCTTCATTATGGAATGACATGGACTTAAAAGTATTCTGTATCATGGAAGAGAAGTAGACATCAGTTAATGACTTAATACACATTTGCTAATTTAAGCACTTTCTTTAAGCCTTTATAAATACATGCTCATTTTTTAAATGAGATCACAAAAAAATGATTTCATAAAAATCCACAATGCCATACTACTTCACATACCCACACAATTTCTCTCAATCTCTCTCTACACACACAACACATACACACACTTAACTTTTACTTTTTTTTTCAAATGGGATCATCGACATTTTGAATCTGCTTCACACATCACAAGCATCTTCCATGTCAATATAGATATATCAGCAACTAATAACTAATTTACTTATCCCCTATATTAGGACTGTCCCAATACTTTCACTTTAAAGATACAACTAGAAGAATATCCAACTAGAAGTTTCTGTATATATACTTAATTCTTCCCTGAAGACAAATTCTTAAAAGACAGAATCACTGGCTATTGACACATAATGTGAAAACATTCCTCAGGAGAGTAATATCCCCTTGCATTACAGAGAGGTGTGTCAGTTCTCTTCCAGGTACTAACAGCCCTCAGTACGCATTTTCTTTATATTATACCACTATACCTACGCTCTGAGATAAATAATGAGATTAAGTCCACCCAACCTCATTGTTGCTTGGTGGTTTGGCCAGAGGACTTGGGTAATTCAGAAGGAATATGTTCTATTTGGTTTACATAGTGAAATCAATCTACGCACCCCCGTGGTCTCCCCTATGAACCCACTGAAGCTATACCTCCACACCTATCTTTATAACAATGCTCCAATTGAAGTACTTAGTGTAGAAATATGACATTGTAGTTGGGAGGAGTTTTAAATAACACCTATATTTTTCAGTTTATAGATAAAGATTAAATAAAGCAAAATGAGGTCCTCTTTCACTTTTCACTTTCATGCATTGGAGAAGGAAATGGCAACCCACTCCAGTGTTCTTGTCTGGAGAATCCCAGGGACAGGAGAGCCTGGTGGGCTGCCGTCTATGGGGCTGCACAGAGTCGGACACGACTGCAACGACTTAGCAGCAGGATCATACAACACTACTACTAATGATCATGGTAAAAACAAGGTACCAAAGGTGCTTACACATGCCAAGCACCACGAAATAACAATACTAAATACATACAATTTTAATACCCTCAACAATCCTCTAAAGCATGAATTATTCCCATCCTAGAAGAGGAAGCTAAAAGTAAGGGAAATTGAAAACGACTTGTCCAATATCATAAAGTTATATAAAGGAAGAATCCAATCTAGAACTGAGGCGCCTGACTTTAGTATAATATGTTTTCTACATCATCTGCCCTCACCCTATGAATTAGAGAAGCATGTTAATGTAGTTATGGTCTATAATTGCATAGGAAACAATATTGTATCTCTTTCCAAGTATACAGACAGTCTTCGTAGTCTTTTACTCTGAATAGAGGATTCTTTATTATCCTCAATTCTTAAGTTTTCACACTTCCCCATTTCTACTTTCATTATTCAATTTAATTCAGTAAGCTATGTGTTAGCAGTTCACTCATACTTGCCTAACCCATAAATTTGGCCTTGATAATACTGGAGCTCCTTTCTCACTACTATTCAAGGATGAGACACTGTCTCATACAAAAAGTAGAAGACTTAGTCTCAGACACAAAGGAATTCAAAATCTAGACAGGAGGCCTATCAGACTTAAAAGATGTGCTGTGCTTAGTCACTCAGTTGTGTCAGACTCCATGGACTGTAGCCTGTCAGGCTTCTCCCTCCATGAGATTCTCCAGGCAAGAATATTGGAGTGGGTTGCCACGCCCTCCTCCAGGGACTCCTCCCAACCCAGGAATCAAACCCAGGTCTGCTGCTTTGCAAGTGGATTCTTTACCGTTTGAGCCATCAGGGACACCTAGACTTATTTTAAGACTATTAATCAAACTTAAGAGATAAGATGGTATAATCTTTAAATCATATAGTATGAACTATAAGCATAAAGAAAATTAGAGGTTAACATGGCTTAAGTCAAGCTATGATTAAATATTTTTCATTGAACACCATCAAAACAGTAAAAAGTGCTCTAAGACAGAAATCACCCCCTTGATCACCAAGTTTCCAAGCTTGGAGTAGTAGCCATGGTACAGTTTGGCCAATAAGAACAAAGTAGGAATCTGCTGAGGGATTCCTAAGAAAACTCATACTTTCCTAATATAGATATACTACAGCTCTTGCTCCCCCCCTTTTCTTTCACCTTGCTTCTTGCCTTGAATGCAGATGTAATGGCTAGAGCTACAGCAGTCATCATATACACAGGAGTAAATGGCCGCCGAGTAACAGATATCACTCAGCTACTGATCAGTGATGATCAAATATCAGCAACCACCTACCTCCAGACAATAAAATTCTTTTCATATAGGTCCTTACTAAGTAATCTCAACATGGAAATACAGAATTCTAGGCCTCTCCCTGGCATTACTTGATGTATATGGCAATGGGAAAGTTACTCCACCTTTCTGCCTACCTACTTCCCATAAACAAGAAAGAAGGTATTTTGAGTGCTATGATATTATCACTGCCTTTTGACCTACTGATACCTTTCCTCTCCTTGATCATATTTCTACTCAAAGGACCCTATTGGAAGATTCTCCAGCAACTGACAGTGGCTAAAATTCCTCTGCTGTAAGAAGGAAGTTTTCCTATTCTTTGAACAAACATCCTAGAAGACATGGGAAAATCTTGGATTCCCATGATCTTAATGCCTAACCCAGGTCACTGGGAAGACTTCCCAGGCAGGAATGTTACAAAGACAAGTAAAGCTAGGGGGAGGGAAGCAACAGGAATGTAATATGCAGCAATCCCACTTAGTCTTCTAAAAATCATGATTCCACCAAAGCATGCTGCTGAAAACCACTTGGAAAGAATTCAAATTTAACTCCTCACAGCCTTTTTTCTTTTTAAATTATGAAGCTACACTGCTAGGCTCTTTGGAAAATAATTTGCATTTTTCTTTGATAGATCTTGCCAAAAGTAGAAATTTATCTTATAAACATGTATCTATGCATATATAAGAATATTCACAAGGTATTGTTCATAAAAGCCAAAAAACTGAATATGCGAATTTGATCAATAGATTAGTTGAATAAATTACGGCACAACCACATGGTGAGATATTAAGTAACTTTAATATTAAATAATGTTACATATGTAATTTCTACAGAATGAGCTCCAAGAGCTATTAAATAAGAAAAGCAAAATGCACAAGTGTGTGCTCTCATTCAAGTTAAAGAGGAAAGAGGTAATGTATACTCATGAATACCTTTATACATACATAGACTATTGCAGAAGACAGAAGTGTTAACAGCATTTGGGACTGGGAAGAAAGCTGAGAGGTCTGGGTCAGGGGAACACTTTTCACTATATTAACTTTCATATTCTATTATTTCAATGCATACCTTTTCAGTTTAAAGAGCTAGTTAAGCAGTACTATTATCCCCTGAAATCCATGGTGACAGTCCAAAAGTCATTAGGTTTTCTTGGATTTGTATTATTCTTATAATCCGGCAATAACTGTTAAACCTTTTGATTTTTTGAAATAATGCTTCCCATTTACATGGTCTATAAACCGAATACTAACTTCACATATCCAAATGATAAATATTTTCTTTGTTAAAGTTTCTGTATAAAATCCTGCATATTAACCTAATAAAAACTTTGAAAGCAAAGTTAAAAATAGTAATAACTATTAAAGATTGAATACTTATGACAAGCAGACACTGTGTAGTGTTTTCATGTATTAACTCCACTAAATTCTCACAGTAATTCTATAAAATGGGTACTGTTATTAATTTCACAGATGAGGAAACTGAGGCACAGAGAGACTTACTATTTGTTCATGGTCATACACATAAGTAGCAGAGCCAGGATTTGAACTCAGACAAGCCCTAAAGGGAGTGTCCTTATCCACCACACTATCCACTGCCTCTTCTATTTAGATATTTATGTAGATCAATATCAAATGTTAAGGAGTGAGAGACAATACTATTTAGATAATAACTTCCAAATACTGATTGTGTACTACAGGCCAAGCACAAGCACTTTACTAGGAACTTCATATAAATTATCTCATTTAAACTGTATTAACAAAACAGAAAGTAAATATCATCATCACTGTTTTACAAATAAGGAACTGACTCAGCTACTCCCAGGTGGCTCAGAGAGTAAAGAGCCCACCTGTAATGCGGGAGACCCACGTTCGATCTCTGGGTCTGGAAAATCCCCTGGAGAAGGAAATGACAACCCACTTCAGTATTCTTGCCTGGAAAATCCCACAGACGCAAGAGCTTGGCAGGCTACAGTCCACGGGGTCACAAAAAATCGGACATGATTGAGCGACTTCACTCAGTTCCTCCAGGATCCAAGCTACTCTAGGATCACAAACTGCCAGGCAGCAGTATTGAGTTATAAGACTCAGTCTATAGGATTTCAAAATCTGAGGTCACTATAATATACAGGGTTTTCCTACCAATATTCCTTCAAAACTGAGGAGCCTGTTAGACAAATACAAGAATAAACTACTCTCTACAGAAAAATTAAGCATTTTAAACAAGATTTGCAAAAAGAACACCCTGGTAAATTAAAAATCCTATTCTAACTATACCAAGAAAGCTCGGAGCTGAATCTTCTCATCAATTGAAACATCACCCCTTAATTTCTCTTTTTCTAAGTTTATATTCTTGCATATAAATTTTTGCTGTAAACAAGATGGAGCTTTGTCTGAATCTCTCAGTGGAGAGTTCAGAGTAAAAGGGACTACTCAAGCATCAGAAGGAGGGATGTGCTCTGAAGTCTAGAACTACATTTGATCAGTAGGGGTTAAAAGGCAAAGGGGGCTCAAACCTAAACATGCCTAATTTTTATGTAGGTTAAAAATTTTAAACGAAAATACTAATTTTTAAAATGATCTCTTTTTCAAAAAATCTTCGAGTCATCTTTTAGTCTAGTACACCCCTATACCCCACTACCAAAAAAAAAAAGGAACAAATAAATATATATCCATTGAGTAGTCTGACTCTCCTCAATAAAGAGTGACTGCACAAGTACATGAACAAAACCAAAAGTAACTACTGGCAACTGCTAGCTTCATTATAGCGCCTCTCCCACAAATATTAGGATGTAAAACCTTCAAAAACTAAAAGCCTTATGGGAAATGAAACAGGCCAAAGCCAACTGTTTAAATGAGAGCCCCAAGCAGGGTGGAACTGGATGCCTTCCTGCACCCCTTAATCAAGATTGAATTTCTGTCAACAGGTTTCACTGAAAAAAAAAAAAAAANGACATGACTGAGTGACTGAACTGAACGGAACTTAAAGAAATAAAAGACAATGAAAGAAAGAAATCAAAGATGATACAAACAGATGGAGAAATATACCATGTTTGTGGATTGGAAGAACCAATATAGTGAAAATAAATATACTACACAGAGCAATCTAAGCAATCTATAGTTTCAATGCAATTGCTATCAAGCTACCAATAGTATTTTTTACAGAACTACAATAAATAATTTCACAATTTGTATGGAAACACAAACAACGTTGAATAGCCAAAGCAATCTTGAGAAAAAAGAATGGAACTGGAGGAATCAAGCTTCCCGACTTCAGACTATATGACAAACATACAGTCATCAAGACAGTATGGTACTGGCACAAAGGCAGGACTATAGATCAATGGAACAAAATAGAAAGCCCAGAGAGAAATCCGTGCACCTATGGACACCTTATCTTTGACAAAGGAGGGGAAAACATAAAATGCAAGAAAGATAATCTCTTTAACAAGTGGTGCTGGGAAAACTGGTCAACTATGTATCAAAGAATGAAACTAGAACACTGTCTAACACCATACACAAAAATAAACTCAAAATGGAGCAAAGATCTAAATGTAAGGCCAGAAACTATAAAACTCCTAGAGGAAAACATAGGCAGAACACTCTCTGGTATAAATCACAGCAAGGTCCTCTTTGACCCACCTCCCAGGGTAATGGAAATAAAAACAAAAATAAACAACTGGGACCTAATTAAACTTAAAGCTTTTTCACAACAAAGAAACCATAAGCAAGGTGAAAAGACAGCCTTCAGGATGGGACAAATAGTAAACGAAAAAATTGACAAAGAATTAATCTCCAAAATATACAAGCAGCTCATGTAGCTCAATACTAGAAAAACAAACAGCCCAATCAAAAAGTGGGCAAATGACCTAAACAGGCATTTCTCCAAAGAAGACATACAGATGTCTAATAAACACATGAAAAGATGCTCAACATCACTCATTATTAGAGAAATGTAAATCAAAACCACAATGAGGTATCACCTCATGCTGGTCAGAATGGCTGCCATCAAAAAGTCTACAAACAATAAATGCTGGAGAGGGTGTGGAGAAAAGGGAACCCTCTTATACTGTTGGTGAGAATGAAAAGTGGCACAGCCAATATAGAGAACAGTATGGAGATTCTTTAAAAAACTGGAAATAGAACTGCCATATTACCCAGCAATCCCACTGCTGGGCATACACATCAAGGAAACCAGAATTGGAAGAGATACACATACCCCAATGTTCATTGCAGCAATATTTACAATAGCTAGGACATGGAAAACAACCTAGATGTCCATCAGCGATGAATGGATAAGGAAGTTGTACATACATATACACAATGGAATATTACTCAGCTATAAAAAAATAACACATTTGAGTCAGTTCTAATGAGGTGGATGAAACTAGAGCCTATTAAACAGAGTGAAGTAAGTCAGATAGAGAAACACCAATACAGTATATTAACACACATATATGGAATTTAGAAAGACGGTAATAACGATCCTATATGCTAGGCAGCAAAAGAGACACAGATGTAAAGAACAGACTTTTGGACTATGTGGGAGAAGGCGAGGGTGGGATGATATGATAGAATAGCAATGAAACATATATATTACAATATTGACCAGTGCATGTTTGATTCATGAAGCAGAGCACTCAAAGCTGGTGCTCTGGGACAATCCAGAGGGATAGGGTGAGAAGGAAGGTGGGAGGGGGGTTCAGGATGGTGGGATACGTGCACTTGTGGCTGATTCATGTTGTTGTATGGCAAAAACTGCCATATTGTAAAGTAATCATTCCCCAATTAAAATACTAGTGTGGGTAGCTATTCCCTTCTCCAGGGGATCTTTCCAATCCAGGGATTAAACCAGGGTCTCCTGCACTGTAGGTAGAATTTTTTACCATCTGAGCCACCAGGGAACCCTGTCTGTGTGTGCGTATACCACAGTCTACTGCTAAATACAGTAATTTCCCAATTAAAATTGTTCTTTTTCAAAAATTAACATCAGAACTGGCATAGTATGAAAGAAAAATTAATCCAAGTGTTTGGTAAAACCCTCCGCCTCCTTAAGACAGCATTCACTATCATACAGATTCGTTTAAAAAGTTTCTTTCCCACAATAATTCTTTTCTCAACTTCACACCCTACTGACAGGTTTGAATCACCTCCCAACCACAAAAGTCTTAGTTTCTTTTAAAGCTAGGAATTCTAGATCTGACTAAACAATCAGCAAACATTTCACAAATGAGTGCCTGGATACAGCTTATTGTCCCAAGCATGTGCCCACCAGGGTAGAACAATGCCAGAGTGAATGGCCTTGCACAGTATTGGTCCCCAAATACCCCTGGGGGCACTCTGTACCTGAGAAGCTAAAGATCAGCTTGCATGTAGAATAGATAAGTAGTTCTACCCTTCTTGTACACGTAGCTACTCCCTAACAGCAGACCCATTTTGGAGGATTTTTTCCCATTCCATTGATTTATTATTACTCCAAACACCTCACAATCATTACACAGAGGCAACTCTAGGGACAAGGAAAAAGTCAGGAGACCTGATTGCTGTTTGTGCTACCTTTACAGGCCATGTGACTCTGGTCTTTCACATGCTCACCTATCAAATGAAGAGAACATTCTGCTGCCAAGGTGTGTTTTAAAGATTAATAACAATAACAAGAGATAGAGAAACATGCCTCAGGTATTATCCTAAATGACCTACAAATATCCATTAATTTAATCCTTCTCAGAACCCTATAAGGTAGATACCTTTTATCCCCATTGTACAGTTGAGGAAACTAGGGCACAGAGAGGTTAAATAATTAGTCAAAAATTGGTCAAAATCTTATGTTTAATGAACCTCAATGTTCACTGCAGCACAATTTAAGATGTGTATAAGAGNAACCCTATAAGGTAGATACCTTTTATCCCCATTGTACAGTTGAGGAAACTAGGGCACAGAGAGGTTAAATAATTAGTCAAAAATTGGTCAAAATCTCATGTTTAATGTGCCTCAATGTTCACTGCAGCACAATTTACAATAGCCAGAACATGGAAGCAAACTAAATGCCTATCAACAGTGGAATGGATTAAGAAGATGTGATATATATATGCAATGGAATATTAATCATTTATAAAAAAGAATGAAATAACACCATTTGCAGCAACATGTATGAACCTAGAGATTATACTCAGTGAAGTAAGTCAAACAGAAAGGCAAATATCATATCACTTATTTGTGGAATCTAAAAAAGATACAAATGAACTTATTTATAAAACAGAAGTAAAGTCACAGATACAGAAAACAAACTTATGGTTATCAGGGATAAGAAGGAAATGGATAAACTGGGAGATCAGGACTGACATATACATATACTATATATAATATAGATAACTAATAAGAACCTGCTGCATAGCACAGGAAATACTACTCAGTACTCTGTAATAGCCTATATGTAAAAAGAATCTGACAAAAAAAGTAGATATATGTATAACTGATTCACTTTGCTGTACACTTGAAGCTAACACAACATTGTAAATCAACTATACTCCAATAAAAATTTTTTAAAAATAAAAAAAAATGTTTTCTACAATAATTTTAAAGTGGTGGTGGAGATAAATAGAAGTAACACAAAAAATACCATACTATGGAGATTTCTAAAATACTNTGTACACTTGAAGCTAACACAACATTGTAAATCAACTATACTCCAATAAAAATTTTTTAAAAATAAAAAAAAATGTTTTCTACAATAATTTTAAAGTGGTGGTGGAGATAAATAGAAGTAACACAAAAAATACCATACTATGGAGATTTCTAAAATACTCTGACATATACCTATCAATACTGTCTAAGTCAGAATTTCTAATAGTTAAAAATACAGATAAAATTTTTAAAGGTTTAAAGTTAGTATACAAACACAGGGGCTTCCCTTGTGGATCACATGCTAAAGAATCTGCCTACAATGCCAGAACTCAGGTTCAATCCCTGGGTCAGGAAGATACCCTGGAGAAGGGAATGGCTACCTAGTCGAATATTCTTGCCTGGAGAATTCCATGGAAAGAAGAGCCTCGAAGGCTATAGTCCATGGAGTCACAAAGAAAGAGACACAACTGAATGACTAACACACATGCACACATAAACACAACTGCAATGGTTAAGAAAAAAATGCATTACTATGTTTACCAATAACACGATAAGCATGTTATTCAGTTACCCTTTATTATTTATTTCTGTACTCAACAAATATTGAACAAATATGTATGTATGTACAGGGCACATAATCAAAATAAAATCTTTTCCCTAAAGGATATGGACAGATGTGTAGATATACAATGCATGGCAGAAAGTAATAAGTATCATGAGAGAAATAATTTAGATGGAAAAGTTCATGAAGAAGGAGTGGAAGCAAATGGAAAGTAGGGATAACACGCAGAAGAAGTTGGTATTTAAGTTAAACCTTGAAAAATGAGCACTTTCAGAGGTAATGATGTGTGGGTAGGAATATTCCAGGCAAAATAATGAAGACTCAACATTTAAAAAGTAATGCTGTCATTAAGAGAATGATTATATAAAAAGTATATTTCTGCCTTTATGAGTTCTTTAAAAACATTCTTTAATTCACACATTTCATTGTTTGATTCACTTATACACCTTTCCGATTACCTGAACAACTGTCATTACCTAACACACATTAATCTTGAAACATATAAGCATGTACTAAGTTTAATAAAATAGAAGGAAAGGTAAATACATTCCTATAAAAGAGAAAGGAGTCTCAGATCACAGAGTATACAGATCCTTATTCTGTTCCAAGATTAATTCAAAAATATTTCTCTTAAGCTCCCATATAAAAGGCAATAAATACAAGAAACTTTATTTGGATATGCCCCTAAAAAGCTCTTCTAACTTTTTTCATACAACATTCCTTCAGAGCATTTTTTACTAAAATAACCACACAAATATTTGCTCAAAAGTCCAACACATATTAAAAAAACACACTTAGACAAGGAGACATTTTAATAANTTTTTTTTTTAATTAGACTTTATTTTTAAAAAAATAATAAAAATAGAATACTAAAAAAAAAAAAAAAGAATAGGTTAGAATCACCAGAGAGAAATGCGAGGGTAGCTTAACAAAACCTTATTTTCAGACTTGAAGTGAACCAATAAAGACTGTTAAGTAAAGATGTTCTATCAAAAATTTTACTCTATTAATCTAGTAAGAAATGTTCACTGAATAGATTCTTACGGGATTAAAAAAAAAAGTTGAATACTGATTTTTTTCTAGCAGAAGAAATAAATGGAAAAGGAAAATACATACTGGGAAGCATGCAATTGAGAAAGATTGTAAAAGAAGCAATGAATATTTACACATTCAACTGAAATTAACCTCCATGGCTCCCTGTCTCTCTTCACTCTCCAACCAAAAATAACCAGCCATGACAAGCTCTATAAATCAATAGGTGCAGGTTCAGAGCATGGTGGAAGAAAGCTGGAAAAGGGTGCATTCTAAGCAAGGCTGAAATAGCAGACCAGCACCTCCTGAGCAAAACAATGACTTTGGTGGGATAGATGATCTCAAGTATCTCACAGTTCACTTGTGAACTGTCTTGCCTCGTTCTATTAGAGGAAAATCATGAGTTAAATAAATGGTAATACAATAGAATAAACAGAGTAAGTCAAGACTTCATTAGAAGTATACTTAAGTTAAAATGGTCCCATCCTAGGCAGTGCCATTTCCCCAGGGACACCCTCTCCTATTTCCAAAAGGGATAAGAGATCTTGTTACACTACCACAAGTTAAGAGTTGAGTTATTTTCATCTTACCCAGGGAGAAAAATACCTCCATTCTTTTTTTCCTTTTTTCCTATATATAGGATTAGCAAGAGACAGCAAATGGCAACATAATCCAGACTGCAATTTTAACTGTTAATCAAAGTCACAAACCAAGTCTGAAGAAAGTTAATGGACTTTGTGTTTCCACATTTGTTTGTTAACTTCTATGTTGAAATCAGATCTGTTTACAGAAACAGATCTATGAAGCTTCCAAAATTGGGTCAATTTAAAATCCAATGACAATCTCTCACTGTCCAAGCACTCAGAAGTCAGCACAGGACACAAGGACATTTGTTCTAATTCATCACTGTCCAAAAATCTCAAACAAACACACTTTTCTATCACTTTCCTTCCAAACTTTCACATTTCATTTTTGAATGATTACAAATTCAGTTCCACTTTTTTTTTATTCATCCACAGAACTCTATAAACCACAATTCACTCTTACATAACTAATAGAACCTGGATAGAAATCAAAGATGCCATTTACCTGTAGGCCAAATAACAACTCTTACCTTTACCAAAGTGTTCTAATGTTCCAAAAGTAAGTAGCTAAGAGACTTTGTAAGGGCTGACAGTGGGGCTATAGAAGGTTACAATCCTAGTCAAATCTCACTCAGTCTTATAGAGAATGATATCCCTCAAAAGCTATCTGGTTTGGAAAGCAGACACCCCAAAAAGTGATTACCAATGAGGTGGCAAGGGGTGGCAAGAGTTGGAAGATTTTGAATGCTAAATTTTTTAATATTACTTTGACTTTTGCACCTCATCAATCTAAATATTAATTATTTTAGAAATATAAAATTGTGCCTGTGTGATGTACACTGTTAGTGGATAGGTAAATCAGCACAATTTTCCTATGAGGCAATTTGGTATTTTGTACCAAAGTCTTAAAAATATGAATTCTTTTTGACCAGTGATTCCACTGGGTAAAATACTACAGCAGAACCATATAATGGAATAATATATTAGCCATTAAAATTATGTTACAGAAAATTTTAATGAATGACAAAATTTTCNATAAAATTGTGCCTGTGTGATGTACACTGTTAGTGGATAGGTAAATCAGCACAATTTTCCTATGAGGCAATTTGGTATTTTGTACCAAAGTCTTAAAAATATGAATTCTTTTTGACCAGTGATTCCACTGGGTAAAATACTACAGCAGAACCATATAATGGAATAATATATTAGCCATTAAAATTATGTTACAGAAAATTTTAATGAATGACAAAATTTTCATAGCCTAATTATAAAGTGGAAAAAAATGATGTTATTAGTGCATGATTTCTTAAAACCAAATATACATTACACCCACCCCCAAAATTGGAAGGAAATCTACCAAAATGCTAGCCATAATTTATTTGAGAAGCAGGATAGTGGGTAACATTATTTTCTTTTCCATATTAAATATATTTTCTTCCAAAATGTTGTTATAAAGATGAGTGAAAATTATTTAAATAATTTTTAAGCTTTAGCAGTCCCCTTATTTTTCAATGTAACACTGTGAACACAGCCTTACTTGTGATTTAATCCAGTCAGTACCCTTGACTACAGACTTTATTCAAAGTTGCAATATACTCTTTCACCTCTCTTCTGAAATTCTGAAGTCCAGAAAATACTTCTTTTCCAGAATCTGAAAGAAGATGAAACAAAGTCAAGCTCTTTGTAGCAAAAAAAGGTTAGCAGAGAACAGAAGGGGTAGTATAAAACACCAAGGATAACCACGCTTAAAACCAGAGTACTTCTGAGAGTTAAGGTCTAAATAGCATGATGCACCCTAAACGTCAAACTTAACAGATTATTGTTTCATTAGTGTAAAAGTGTTCCTAAAGCTTTTAGGGTATATGTGCTATGTTCCTGTGTTTTTGCTTGTTACATACTTCCACTTCAAAGCAACCTCTCCACAGCCTGCAACTGGGTCAATAGTGTGTGTACTATTCAAATATCAGGACAGAGTAGGCACACTGTATATGAAAAAAAATTCTACCTTTTTAAATTTAAAAAAGTAGAAACAGTATTTTATAAAAAACATTTCTAAAGTTTGCTCCTACATACAATTTTATACCTTTCTCACTAAACTTTAATTTCCCCCAATCAAGTTTCTTTACGCAAACAAACAAAAACAGAACCTCTTCCAGTTACCTATACTTTTTTTCACAAAGTACCTTGGCAGGTGAACTTTCTCAAACACAGATCTATTCACAGAATTGATTGGGTTGTTCAATGTCCCTGGAGTAAATTCTGCTTCCTACCTTTACTCATGGCAAAGAAAATTCGTTTGCCAAAGGACATTTAAATCTCTCCTCCTGGGGACTTCCCTGGTGGTCCAGAGGTTGGAAATCTGTCTGTCAATGCAGGGGACATGGGTTAATCCCTGGTCCGGGACCTAGGATGCCACATGCCATGGAGCAACTAAGCCTACAAGCCACAACTACTGAAGCTTGCATGCCTTAAGGTTCTCAAGAGAAGACACACGCACACCACAACTAGAGAAAGCCTGAGCACAGCAAAATGAAGAGCACATGTGCCGCAATGAAGACGCAATTCAGCCATAAACTAAAGACTTAAAAAATTTTTTTTCTTAAAAAAAAAAAAAAAAAAATCCACAAAACTCTCCTCCTTCTTTCCTTCCCAACAATTCCAAAAGAATTAGGGAAAGGCTAAAGAAAAAAATACACATAGGAAATATGGGAGAACTCTGACTCTCTCCTGGTGCCTATATAAGAAATAAAGGACCATCTTGTCACCTATTGAAGCTTAATTGCAGCTACAGGATAAGGTAACTTTATTAAGGTCAGAATGCACAGACTTAAGCATAAGGCTGGCCAAAATAACTATTTTATTAAAATGACTTGAAGGTTTAAACAAATTTATCAACCTAATTCAATATACTCAGTTTTTCATACCTGAAATTTTGTAGTCAGTTTAAGATAACACCTTCTTGCCTTTCCAATTCAACAGATATTGAATGGGTGGTTTCCATGCACCAAGACTGTCCTGGTTCCTAACTGAACTCTATCAAGAGCAGTTTGTTCCCCCCCCACCCCGGCTCTCCAAAGCTACCTTGGCCTGTTTAAGCCTCAACAATCTCCCTTACCTCTAAACTGCCCTGTGCTTACAATACAAAAACTAGAATATGCAGATGCTATCTTGTCTTGTTCTAATTGTCACTTGTCAATTTGAATCAGACTTTTGTCCTCAAGCATACCAGAAACCCTTTGACTGTACACACACAGTATCTTACATCAATCTGAGCACAGAGTATAACCTCAAAGATCAATTAGCTAAGTGAGCTGGGAGTCACAATAATTTTTATCCCAAGAGCGACAAGCTAATACTGAATTGACACACCCACAGTACAAAACCAAAACAACCAACCAAAGGGACTCAAGTTTGATTTAGGGGTGGCTTGGCAGGGGGTGTGATACACTGAGGCTGCAACACAAAAATATCCTTAGCATTGCAGAAAATAGTTCGAATTTTGACATCTCATGAGACAATTTCAAAGACAAGCCGTAGATTATCAAGACAAGGTAAGGCTGAATCAGGGCAAACTCCAAGTGATGGTCTTAAAGCAAAATCTGTAGAGCACTCAGATGCTATCTTGTCCTAAGCAGGACTGATTGGAAGTTCTTGGTACCTAAGTACTAGAAAATTGTGAGAAAAAGAAAACCGAAGAAGGAAATGTGGGCTGCCGTCTACGGGGTCGCACAGAGCCGGACACGACTGAAGCGACTTAGCAGCAGCAGCAATGAAGAAAACAGGGAGAAAAACAATCCTACAATATTATAATCTGGTTCACTTTTTCTTTCCACTTCAATCTGTTAAGTGTCTCAGGACAGGAAATTAGAAAGGCAGTAATACCCAGTGATGCACACAACGGGGAGAGCTAGTAAAACCGAATGAATTTCAAATCCCCCAACAGAAAGTCAACTCCAAGTCGAATTACACGCCTTCAATTATGTTCTCACTTCCTTTACCTATTTTACAAAATAGTTATGAGATGCAGTTGTTTCGTGGCCACACCTGTTTTCCTCCACCAAACGCCAGACGTCTTAAGGGCGGGCTACTGTATCACCCATTTCTAGAAATTTATCTAGATTACGGGCCTCATTTCCCCTCCTCCCCTCCTATAAAAAAGGGCTAAGACTAGCAACGACTTCACTAGCTTGAGAAGAAAATCAAATGAGAAAACACACAGTGCTGAGTCCAGTAAATGCTTATTGCCTGTGTGCTGGGTAATAATATAACTGCCATTACCCTTAGCCCACAGCCTCGCCCTAATTCCTCCTTCTATTCCCCACGCTAGCCTCCGCCTCTACCCGCAAACACAGCCTGCTAGACCCGGTCCGCCGAACTTCACGGGGAAATCCTGTCGCGAAGGGAAGGGAGGCCGGAAGCTCCGCTCCTGCTCCGCGGGTCAGGGCGGCACCCCCGCAGTACATGTCCCAGGAGCTGCGCCCTCCACGCGGAGACTCCAGTCGCTTGAAATTAGGGTGAAGACCGCCGGGCGCCCCAATTGCTCCTCTTCCCTCCTCACTGCTCACCTCAGCCCAGCGCTGTCAACCGACCGCCGCGAAGACCCGCCGCGGGACTCATTCAGTACCGTTGAAAAATTTGAACGCAGACTCTGCACAAACGCACCAATCAGCGTGCCTGGAACCAGCAATCCCAGCCTTCCGATTGGCCCCTTAGATCCTGGCGACGTCGGAAGTCAGGGTGAGGGACAAGCAAACAACCGGCCCCGAAGGCTTCTGGGAAATGTAGTGTAATTGCGAGAGCCGGTTGCAACAACTCAACGAACGAAGTTACTACAAAGCCCAGAATGCTCCGCTACAAACTATTTGGGATAGGTGGTTAAAAATCCGCCTGCCGATGCAGGAGACAGAAAAGACTGGGGTTCGATCTCTGGGATGGGAAGATCCTCTTGAAGAGGGCTTGGCAACCCACTCCAATAGTCTTGCTGGAGAATCCCATGGACAGAGGAGCCTGGCAGGCTAACGTCCATAGGTCGCAAAGAGTGGGACACGACTGAAGCGACTTAGCACGCACCCAGCAATGCAACAGAGACTGGCCCTTAGATTCTTTGCCAACTGTGGAGTCTCTCAAACTTTTCCTTCAAGTCCACGCCCGAATGTTAGTGCCTGAAGCCAAGGTTTTTAGAGGATTGTTCTTTTCTCCTTTAATCCCACCAACATACTTGGTTGTATTACCCTCATATTGTAGAAGAGAAAACAAAGGCTTAGAGAAGTTGAGTAAACTTGTTTAAAATCACATATTTTTTTGAGTGGAGAAGATGGGATTTGCATTAAGAACATCTAGTCCTATTTATCATCAATAATCACTTAGGAGGAAATAGCAGCAACAAAAACAAGATCAACCTTCACCCCACACACATCCCCTTTGGGATTTTGTCTTAATTAGTCTGTGGCACTTTCAAGTGCCCAGGCAATTCTCATATGCAGCCGCGATTGAGAAGCATTACTCCAAACCAGTGGTTCCCAAAGAACTGGATGATCAGTATAGTTGGAAACTTGTTGCTGCTGCTCAGTCACTTCAGTTGTGTCCGACTCTGTGTGACCCCATAGACGGCAGCCCACCAGGCTCCCCTGTCCCTGGGATTCTCCAGGCAAGAACACTGGAGTGGGGTGCCATTTCCTTCTCCAATGCAAGAAAGTGAAAAGTGACAGGGAAGTCACTCAGTCGTGTCCGACTCTTCGTGACCCCATGGTCCGCAGCCTACCAGGCTCCCCTGTCCATGGGATTCTCCAGGCAAGAGTACTGGAGTGGGGTGCCATCACCTTCTCTGTGGAAACTTGTTAGAAATGTAAATTTTAGGTCCCACGTGAGACTTATTGAATCAGAAACTCAGAGTGGGCACAGCAATCTGTGTTTTCTGTCAGCCCCTCAGGTGATACTGATGCCCACTGAGTTTTGAGACCCCTGCTCTTAATCCAAGCGACACTGACAACATCTCAGGCCTCGAGACCTATCTGTGTTGACAAGAAGGGTTTGAGCTGGATGGTCTTGTCTCTGGATTCTCCCAGTTCAGTTCAGTTCAGTCGCTCAGTCGTGTCCGACTCTTTGAATCGCAGCACGCCAGGCCTCCCTGTCCATCACCAACTCCCGGAGTTCACTCAGACTCACGTCCATCGAGTCAGTGATGCCATCCAGCCATCTCATCTTCCCTCGTCCCCTTCTCAGACCCCTGTTATTCCACCCAGCATTCTGTGAGGCTGAGATGCCTGCTGCAGATTTTGGCGCCACATTACCCTAGTGGCCCAGGAATCCTAGATGCGGAGGGATGGTCCACTCTGTTGCAGTGGGTTGCTTCTCCTTAAAGTCGTCTGCGCCCTCCTGTATATTCTCCGTCTGCAACAAGAGCCCGGTGCGTTTTCCAGGAGCGCCTCCCACACCTAGAACGACCACACACCAAAGGACAATGTCACTGCAACGCCTTCCCACTTCACACTGTGCCTCACACTGAGCACAGAGGCTCTGGGGCGCCAAGAGCACCTTTCTCATGGCAAATATTATTAGAATTCAGATGTCTCTAAGAAAAGAGGGAGGAAATGGTCACTAAAGCATAAAATCTGGATATATTTTAATGGCTTTTAGGGTTGGATTTTCGGAGAAGGTGATGGCACCCCACTCCGGTACTCTTGCCTGGAAAATCCCATGGACGGAGGAGCCTGGTGGGCTGCAGTCCATGGGGTCACGAAGAGTCAGACACGACTGAGCGGCTTCCCTTTCACGTTTCACGTTCGAGAAGGAAATGGCAACCCACTCCGGTGTTCTTGCCTGGAGAATCTCAGGGACGGGGGAGCCTGGTGAGCTGCCATCTATGGAATCACACAGAGTCGGACATGACTGAAGTGACTTAGCAGAAGAAGCAGCAGCAGGGTTGGATTTTTGGAACAAAAAGGTTACTCATGGCAGACCACAGCCTCTGTCACAACAATGAGCTTTGGGCTCTCCAGAAAAATTTCTGGCTCCGTAAATTTTCAGACTTGACCTAGTGTCTCAACATTTTCTGGTCATGGATGCTTTTGAGAAGCTAATAAACTCTCTGGATCAGTGCTGCCCCATAGAATTTTCTGTGGTAATGGAACTCTTCTAGCCGGTGTGGTCCAACACAGTGACACCACATGGCTACTGAACATTCAAAATGTGGAAAAGGCGACTGCAGAAGGGAACATTTAATTTTATTTAAGCTTAACTAATTTGCATTTAAATATCGTATTGGACAGCTTGGGTCTAGAATTCCATGCACCCTCAAAATATGCATGTGAATATAAACACATATTTTTTAAAATATGTTTTGACAGGGTTGTGGAAAAGAATGCATTTTGAAACTTGGC
>SJYV01035025.1:144591-157288 GCA_006410875.1 Neotragus pygmaeus | reverse complement strand
TCAACCTGAGAAATTTCTTTTTTAAAAATATGTTTTTTAATATATTGGATTTTGTATAATCTTCAGTTTGGAATGGAGATAAACTTTTTCTTTAAAAGGACACAAATCTAAGGAACTTTCTGGAGTGATATAGATGTTCCATATCTGGATCTGATGATTACACTGATGTATAATAGGTAAAATTTGGTAAGCTGTACCTTTAAGAATTGTGTATTTTACTATATGTAAATTATGCTTAGTAAAAATACATAAAATTTTTTAAAAAGATAAGTGTTCATAATAAAAAAAAAGCTACAAAAGTTCTAGCAAATAAGCCTAAAACTTTTACAGGAAATTATAGAACTGAAACTTTGTTGAATGCTAAGTCACTTCAGTCGTGTCCAACTCTGTGCGACCCCATAGACGTCTGCCCACCAGACTTCCCCGTCCCTGGGATTCTCCAGGCAAGAACACTGGAGTGGGTTGCCATTTCCTTCTCCAATGCATGAAAGTGAAACGTGAAAGTGAAATCACTCAGTCATGTCCGACCCTCAGCGACCCCATGAACTGCAGCCTTCCAGGCTCCTCCATCCATGGGATTTTCCAGGCCAGAGTACTGGAGTGGGGTGCCATTGCCTTCCCCAGCAATGAATAACTATAAAAATAATTAAATAAGGCATGGGTGTCCCTGGTGACCCAGGCTGTAAAGAATCTGCCTGCATTACAGGAGACCTGGGTTCAATCACCGAGTCAGAAAGATCCCCTGGAAAATGGAATGTCTGCCTACTCCAGTACTCTTGCCTGGAGAATTCCACGGACAGAGGAGCCTGGTGGGCTACAGTCCATAGGGTCACAAAGAGTCAGATACGACTGGGTGACTCACGCTTTCATATACCTTATTAATGAATGGTGAGATCTAATACTGTAAATTCTCCATATTAAAAGTTAAATGCAATTCTAATGAAAATCCAATACATGTTTGTCATGGAATTTGCCAAATTGACCTTAAAATTCACATGGAAGAAAAAAATAGAAGAATTGGCATCTTAATTTTGAAAAATAATAGGGGAAATTGCCATATCAGATCTCATAAATATTAACATATTACAAAATTAAATTTTTAAAGTATCATTAATTGATTCCATGAGGATACAATCAGCAAAATCCAGTTGGGACAACTGGACAACAAAAAGACAAAAGATCTAGTTTTTTCAAAAAATAAATAGAAAAAAACAAACAAAATACAGCAAGAGTAGAGTTTTTTGGTTTGTTTTTGTTTTTCAATATTGCTTATTTCTAGAGATACATATAGAAATGGTGAGGATGAAATAACTCTAGAATTTGCTTCAAAATAATCTGGAGTATGCCAAGAAGAGAAGATGGGAGTATAGCTGAAACAAGGTTAGCCACAAATTGATAATTATTAAAACTGAGTAACAGGAGGTTTTCCCTAGTGGTCCAGTGGCCGAGGATTCCATGCTCCCAATGCAGGGACCCCAGTTCAATCCCTGGAAAGGGAATTAGATCCCACAAGCCACAAGTAAAGATGCCGCATGCGGCAATGAAAATCAAAGATCCCATTTGCCCCAACTAAGACCTAGTGCAGCCAAATAAATAAGTAAAACATTTTTTAAAAACCTGACTGACAGGTTCATGATACATATATACATGCGTGCATGCGTGCTCAGTGCCTGATTCTTTGCGACCCAATGAACTATATAGCCCACCAGGTCCCTCTGTCCATGGGAATTTCCAAGTTAAGAACGCTGGAGTAGGTTGCCATGCCCTCCTCCAGGGGATCTTCCTGACCTATGGGTCAAAGTTGCATCTCTTATGTCTCCTGCATTGGTGGGAGAGTTCTTTACCACTAGCACCACCTGGGAAGCCCATGTATATACATATTCAAACATATATGCATTTGAAATTTTCCACAAAGTAGGATACTGGCATAGAAATTTTTTTAACAACAACAAAAGATCAGTAGAAGAATTTAAGAGTGCAGACACAGACCCATGGATATCAGAATTTAGTAAATGCTGAGTAGAATTTCAAATCAGATGGAACAAATAATGGATTTGGGATATTTGCTTTTCATTTGGGGAAAATATTATGTTAGATTTTTATCCAATACTATTTATAAAAACAAATTTCAGATGAATTAAAACCCTAAAGATATAAAATAATTAAAATTTTTACAGCTTAAAAAAAATGACATCATATAGGAAATTTTAAAGTAAAAAAAAAGACTAAGACATAAAGGAAAAGACTGACCAAATCAAAACTTTAAAATTCTGTTTGACAAAAGAAAAACAAACAGGGACTTCCCTCCTGGTCCAGTGGTTAAGAATCCACCTGTCAGTGTACGGGACATCAGTTCAATTCCTGGTCCAGGAACTAAGATCCCACATGCCTCAAGGCAACTAAACCCCACTGAGCTCATGAGCTCTAAAGCCCCTGTTTTGCAACCAGAGAAGCCACCACAGCGAGAAGCGCTCGCACCACAACTAGAGAGTAGCAATGAAGACCCAACACAGCCATAAATAATAAAATTATTTAAAAAAACAACAACAAAATCAAATATTTCCCAGACATCTAACAAAATGCAAACAACAACAAAAAAAAACCTCCTCACAATCAGTGATAAAATGACAAAAGCTCAGTGGGGGAGTGGGAGGGAAGGCATTTCGTAGAAGAAGTAACAAAACTGGCCATTAAGACATGAAAAAATGCTTGGTCTCAGCAGTAATGCTGAAATTTAAAGTTTCATGAAACAAAGAAGTATAGTCTTTCACCCATCAGATTGACCAAAATTAAAAATGTGATGGTATCAATCATTTACAAGGTCACTCAGAAGATGGGCGAATGGATGGGTTCAGCTGTTTTAAAGGGCAACTTGGCAACATCTATTTAAAATGTCAAACATGTGTGCCCTGCAACCTAGAACTTCTATTTCTAGATTTAGTTCCAAGAGACACACTTATCAACTTTCACATGAAGACACAGTCACTGCAACATTTACTGAGCGCCTACTATGTGTCAGTCACTGTGCTAAGTGAGGGGATGCAGTAGTGAAAAGACAGACAAAAATCTCTGTCTTCAGGGAGTGACATACTAGCGGAAAAGACAGACACTAAACAATGTAAATAAATAAGTATATGATATCTCATAATAGGTGATAAATGCAAAGCTATCTGCTCACCAGGTCCCTAAGGGTGGATGAAAAGAAGAGAAACAGAGGGCTGGACAGAGACAAAGGGAGGACAGGGCCTGCCTAGGCTTTGGCTGTCCACTGACCTCCAGGTACATGCAGGGCCATGGGCAGGGAAGGTAAATGCGCTTGTTTTATATCAGAAGAGAAGCGGTATCAAAGCTGTGCTGTGTTCAGGGTCTACTAGGCAGAAAGTGCTCAGTGAATGAATGAACCAATGCCAGCAGGCTGGGTGCAAGAACTTTCCAAGTCCTCCCAAATTAACAAGAGGTAAGCCTGGCCCCAGAGAGTCCTTCTGCATCCACTAATATGGTATGATGGGTCTCAAGTTTCCATTATTTATGAATAGGAGACATCAAGGTCTGAAATCACCGAAGTAGAATTTTAGACCTGAAAGAAACACAGATACATCTGGTTGGCTCGATTTCAGTTATGACTCTTTTGGCCTTATCCATGTAAAAGAAATATAAATGGGGTAGTTCAGGGACATTTGGATGAAGACCTGAAGAAGGAGGAGTAAGTTATGCAGATATCTTAAGAAACAGTGTTCTAGGCAGAAGGAACAGCCAGTGCAAAGGCAGGAGCAGAGAGGAATGTTTTAGAAATAGATAGGAAGTCAGGGTGGTTGGTGGCAAAGGAAATGGCAAGCCACTCCAGTATTCTTGCCTGGAGAATTCCATGGACAGAGGAGCCTGGCAGGCTACAGTCCATGGGTCGAAAAGAGTAGGACAGGATTAAGGGACACACATACAGGGTGGCTGGATCAGACAGAAAAGAGGAGAGTTTCAGGAAATGAGGCCAGAGATATTCCCAGGCAGGATGCAGATCAAGTGGGCCTTAGTAAGGAAATTCATTTTTACTCTGAATAAGGTGGGAGTCCTGGGAGGGTTTTGAGCATTGATTTACTCTCTACTTCTAATGCGATAACTCTGGCTGCTATGCTAAAAACAGGGGGATGGGGAACGAGAGTGGAAATAGGGATATCAATTAGTACGCTGTTGCATTGTAGTTGTGAGAAATTGGAAACCCCCTAACTGTCCATTAGTAGGGGGGCTATTTCAGTAAACTGTCTATAGGATGGAACACTAAGCATCAGTTCAAAAAGAGTTCAATAGATCTGGACTGATAGGGAGGTATCTTTGAAGCACATTATTGAGTTAAAACACAAAGTGCTGATTGTGGGTTTGTTTTTTTCATTATGAAACCATTATGGGTTTTTTTCTGGACCTTAAGTATTTTTTTGATTGAAGTATAATTGATCATTATATATATTTTTTAATATGCAAAACAGTGCAACAGTTTTCCCACAGGTGTGAAGAAGTAATAACAGCTAGCACTTACCTGGCACTTACCAGGCACTCTTTGAAGTACTTTGCGCATAACTCATTTCATCCTAACAATAACCCTGTAATGTAAGTAATGTTGTATTTCCATTTTATAGATTGAAGAAATTGAGACTCAGAGAGTGGGAACTTCAGAGGGAAGGAACTAAACAGGACACATGGATAGAAACAATAATTGGAGATTTATCTTTAATTTTTTTAAAAGAATATATCCATGTATTATTATTTGTGAGCTTTGAGTTTATTATTTCTTATAATAGAAGAGGAAAGATGTCTTCAAAGGAGAAGTGTAGGAAGCCAAGCTCTGTATTTAAAAAGTGAGAAGGAAAGACCCAACTTTTTACTCCTACCCCTTCCAAATTTTCTTCATTCCATGTCTGTCACTCCCTCCACCATCCCAACGGGTGGTCACCAGGCCAAAAATCTGGACCTGCCTTTCAGCTCAGTGGAGACTACCTACCTCATGGAGAACAGACAACAGCTGGTCATTGGCTCTAGGTGGCAGCATAACCTTCAGACACCTCTAGGTGAGGTGGTTGTGATCACTCAGTGACATCCCCTGGAGAAGTTTGCAAGTGGGAGCCATTGGTGACAGTCATCAAAAGGATCTGTCTTCTACAGTTCCCATTCAACTAAACACAGAGAGCTCTGTGGGTGTCCTGGTCTCTTCCTGGCTGATGTGGAATCCATTCTGGAGGAAGAATTACAGACACCTCATTGTTATTGTTCAGCTGCTAAGTTGTGTCTGACTTTTTTCAACCTCTTGGACTGTAGTCCACCAGGCTCCTCTATTCTCCACTACCTCCCAGAGTTTGCTCAAATTCATGTCTATTGAGTCAGTCCATCTTGGGTGGCCCTGCACACCATGGAATATAACTTCGAGTTACAAGGCTGTGATCCATAAAGACACTTTGTGTGTTAGTCACCGACTCTTCATGATCCCACAGACTGTAGCCCATCAGGCTCCTCTGTCCATGGAATTTTCCAGTCAAGAATACTGGAGTGGGTAGCCATTCCCTTCTCCAGGGGATCTTCCCTACACAGGGATCGAACCCAGATCTCCCAAGTTGCATGGGGATTTACCATCTGAGCCACAAGGGATGACACCTTGGCACACAGCAATTAAATTAGCACACAGTAATTAAAAGCAATGAACTATAGGAAACAACCAAGCATCCATCAACTGATGAATGGATAAATAAAATGTGGTAAATCCATGCAGTGGCATAGTATTCTCTAATAAAAGGAATAAAATACTGATATATACAACAAAATAGATGAACCAGAAACATTATACTAAATAAAAGAAGCCAGACTCAAAAGGACAAATACTGTATAATTCCATCCATATGAAATTTCCAGACTAGGCAAATTCAGAGACAGAGGAAAATGAGTGGTGACTTTGTATTCTTCACTTCTCTTGTAAAGAATCTGCCTGCGATGTGGGAGACCTGGGTTCGATCACTGGGTTGAGAAGATCCCCTGAAGAAGGGAAAGGCTACCCAAAACTGAGCAACTTTCATTTCACTTTCACTTTTGTATTCTTCTCGAAGTTGGAAAAGGGAAATCACTTGAAATTCCATCCTGTGCATTTGCAGTGGACCCTGGCCTAGGTCAAGGTACTTTAATATTAGAGACTTTTTCTATTAAAAAAAAAAAACTTTTTAAGTTACAAAAATTATATATGGTTGTGCATCTCTTCAGAGAAGGCAATGGCAGCCCACTCCAGTGCTCTTGCCTGGAAAATCCCATGGACGGAGGAGCCTGGTGGGCTGCATTCCATGGGGTTGCTAAGAGTCAGACATGACTGAGCGACTTCACTTTTACTTTTCACTTTCATGCATTGGAGGAGGAAATGGCAACCCACTCCAGTGTTCTTGCCTAGAGAATCCCAGGGATGGGGGAGCCTGGTGGGCTGCTGTCTATGGGGTTGCACAGAGTCGGACACGACTGAAGCGACTTAGCAACAGCAGCTGCATGCATCTCTTATGTCTCCTGCACTGGCAGGTGGGTTCTTTACCACTAGCGCCACCTGGGAAGCCCATAAACATCCTACTATTTGGTTAATTGTCTGCTATAATGAACAGCTGGATAGTTTCCATATTTTTGCTATAACAAGTAGTACTGCTAGAAACATCCTTATGCCTGCATGTCACACATGTGTTGAGTTATTTTAGAACATATATAAAAAAATAGAATTGCTGGGTCATAGGTTGTGGGCATCTTCAATTCTACTCTGTAACAATAATTTTTTTTCCCAAAGTTATTCTGTATTCTTTTTTTTTTTTGACTACTTTTTAATTTATTTTTGACTGTGCTGGGTCTTTGTTGCTGTACAGCCTTTCTCTAGCTGCAGCAAGCAGGGGCTACTCTCTTGTAGAGGTGCATGGGCTTCTCACTGTGGTGGCTTCTCTTGTTGCAGAATACAGGTTCTAGGCGCACTGGCTTCATTAGTTGTGGCACACAGGCATAGCTGCCCCATGGCATGTGGAAGCTTCCCAGACCAGGGATCGAACCAATGTCCCCTGCATTGGCAGGCGGATTCTTTACCACTGGACCAGGGTAAGCCCCAATTCCATATTCTTGAACCACACTTGATTTTATCCAATTTTCCTCTGCCGGGATGAGGGAGATGCTGGCAAGCAGGCAGCACCATTTCCTCCAGTTCCTGCACTAGATTGATGGTTTGCTTTCTGATAGTCATTGAAAGGAGCTCTAGAAGTCAGTCAAAGGCAAGATATTTACCAAAGTTTAGGACATCATTAAAATAATCTGGAGGGAGGAACCAAGATGGCAGAGTAGAAGGACTTGAGCCCACTGACTCTCATGAAAACACCAAAAATAAGAACTAACTGCTGAACAATCATCGACCAAAAAAAGGACAGATTTTCTCATTTGCCAATCTGATGGAATTTCAGATTTGCCAATCTGATGAATGTGAAATGGAATCTCACTGAGGTTTTCATCTGCATTTTCCCTGATAACTAGTGGGGTTGAGCATCTACCTCAGTCTCTGTGGTTTATCAGCCACTCGTTTCTGTTCCTCTTTAGCATCTGCACAAGGGCTTTCTCCATTTTTCTTTTGTCTTTATCATAATGACTTCCCAGCCTTTTTTCTTATGTATGGTATTTAGAGTTGAGATGTCACAAATCTAATTTTGTGTATCTTTATCTTCATTTAACATTATACCATTAAGCATCTCATCATCTAAATCTCAGCAAACATGTTTTTATAAACAGTATTTCCTAACTTTACAAAATATAGTCATGTTTAGATAATACAAGAAGTATAAAAAAGAAAATCAAATCATCCATAATTTGACTATGTAGCAATAAACATCTTTTTGCATCCTGGTATAATCTTTTCTACTATATGTTGCATGTAATGTACATTTTTAAATAAATTAGAATAATTCTCAGAATAGCTTTGTAACCTTTTTTCAAACTTCTGTGGTTTGAATATTTTTCCACATCATTAAGTATGGTGTGAACTTAATCTATTTAAAGCATCACTCTTTTTACTGAACTTCTCAGTTTTTTCAATCCTGTGTTATAAATAACCTTGTATAAACATTTCCATGGATAAACTTTGGTTGCACTTCATGTTTGCTCTTAAATTCAATTCCAATCAAAAATTATTTTTCAATGATCTTTCTAGTCATTTTTTTTTTTTTTGGATCATGTCATGCAGCATGTGGGATCTTGGTTCCTTGTTCCCTGACCAAGTATTGAACCCTTGCCCCCTACATTGGAAGTGTGGAGTCTTAACTACTGGACCACCAGGGAAGTCCCTCCAAAACCATTTTTAAGGATCTTAATAAATCTTGCAAAGTTCCCTTCCCCAAATGCTCTATCTTCCCCAAATATAAATCTTTTCATGTCCTTTCTGCTCAAAAAGGATGGCTGGCTCCCCCAGTGCCTGTTTAGTGTCCAGCACCCTTGGAAACACATTTGCATTGTTTCCTTTGCCACCACTTCCTCTCAGTCATCTCGGTTTATTTCTAAGACACATCTGCACCCTCCTGTTAACACTCCACATCTCTGCTCAGGCAGCGCCTTCCACCTAAAATGCCCCTCAGCTACTCTGCCCTCTGCTGGGCTCCCAAAGCCCATCATAGACCTTCAGAATAAAAGTTTCCATGTTGAAATGATTGTGACATCACAAGTTTTAATAAAGGAAATCAGATCATGTCCTGTGCCAGTTTAAAACCTTTCCCTGGAACATAATGAAAAGTTCAGAAATTGACACAAATACACTTGGGAATATAGACGATGGTAATGAGATATTTCAGGTGAGTTGGGAAAAGATAATGATACTGAGGTAACTGTGTAGTTATTTGGAAAAAAATCTATGGATTCCTGCCTCACATCTTACACTGAAGGGAATTTATGATGGAACAAAGATTGAAATTTAAAATATGAAACCAAGTAGAAGAAAACAGAGAATTATTTTTATAGTATCAAGCTGGAAAAAGTCTTCATAAGAATGACATAGAACCTGGAAACCACAAAGGAAAAGACTCATACATTTAATTATATAGAAAGCAAAAGTTTTCCCATGGTAATAAATAGGTTGGGAAACTATTGATAACTTATATGTAGGGGAGAAAAAAAAAGGATAAACATCCTACAAATCAGTGAGAAAAAAGTTCAACAGAAAGACCAACTGAAAAAAAGGGTGAACAAAATGAACAGAATCAGAACAAAACCCCACCCCCAAACAAGACTCATATAAATATGAAAAACTGCTCAACTTCACTCTTAATAAAAATAAATGAAAAATAAAAGTGCCTCTCAGTTTTTATCTATCAGATTGGTGAAGATAAAAAAGTTTGATAACACACTGTGTAGCTCAGGATGTGAGGCAATGATCAGTCTCATGCTTTAATGGTGGGACAAACTGGTGCAGCTGCTATGTAGAGCATGTTGCCAATATCCATAAAAACAAAACAAAAACAAATTCATATACTCAGCTACCAGCAATTCCACTTCCAGGAATTTACTTAACAGATAAACTCTCACATATGCAAAATAGCCAATGAACAAGTTATAGCTTTAGTTATAATAAGATAAGACTGGAAACTACCTAATTGTCCCTAAATAGGGGATTGGGCAAGTAAATTACGGCATATCTTTATAAAATGTTAGTCACTCAGTCGTGTCCAACTCTTCACGACCCCATGCCCACGGTCCCTGGACTTCTCCAGGCAAGAATATTGGAGTCGGTAGCCATTCCCTTCCCCAGAGAATCTTTCCTACCCAGTGATCGAACCTGGATCTTCTGCATTGCAGGTGGATTCTTTACCATCTGAGTCACCAGGGAAGCCCATATTTTTTATGAAGTTGTGTGTTAATTTAAAAAATTAAGGGAGAGTTATATGGGAAACGAATTCAAAAAAGAATGGATATATGTATAACTGACTTTTCTTTACTGTACATCTGAAATTAACACAACATAGTAAATCAATTAAATATTTTAAAAATAAAAATTCAGGGTAGACTGAAAACACAGAGCTCAGCAAAAAAAAGCAAGATGTAGAAGTGTTTATAGCAAGTTACCGGTTGTGTAAAACATTTTTACATATACATTTGCTTGTGAATACAGTGACCATCTCTGAAAGACTACAGAAGAAAGGCTTAAGAGTGATGATCTCTGAGACTTGCCTGATGGTCCAGTGGTTGACTCTGTGCTCCCACTGCACGAAGCATGGGTTCAATCCCTGGTTGGGGAACTAAGATCCCACATGTCACACAGTCAGCAGAAAAATTAATTAATTAATTGTGATGATCTCTGTGAGGGGAACCAGGGATTAGAAAGCAGGAGTGGGAAGAGGACTTTCTATGCTCTTTGGTATCTTTTTTAATATTCTATTTTTAATCAACTAAATTACCACAAAACAAAACTTTTCAATTTTTAGATTCAATTCCAACTCATTCCCACAGTCAACTTCTCAACATCCTCTCACACCCGGCACTTGCCCTCCCTCAGCCACAGAGCTTCTTCAGTTTCTGGGACATGCCAGAAGCTTCCTGCCTCAGGACATGTACAAGCCATTTCCTTTGCTAAGGTTGATGTTCTCTACACACTTTCAATAGGCTGGCATATTCTTACACTTCTGGTCTTGGGTTCTATGTCATTTCTTCAAAGAGGCCATCTCTGGCACCCTATACAAACAATTAAAAAAACAGTTTAAAAAAACGTCTATTTCCCTCACTGGGCAGAGAGGGCACCCATTTTAATGGACCACCTATTTCTTCACCCTCTTTATGACAATACCCTGATTTGTTTTCTTCAGAGCCATAGTCACTATTTGAAATTACTTTGTTTTCTCAGTTATTTACTGTCTCTCTTCATCTCAAGGGTTTTAGTCTCTATAAAAGCATGGGTCATGTCTTGTCTTGTTCCTAACTCTATTTTCAGCAACCCAAACAATAAATATTTGCTGAATGTATTTATGCACAAAGACTATGGACTTCACAGATAACTCTAAAATCACCACAATAACTCAAGGAGGGAGGCTGGTTTTTACTCTTTTTAGAGTTAAGAATAACTGAGGCGCGCAGCAGTTGAGTAACTTGCCAAATCGGCAAGACTAGAATCCCAGACACTAGGTTCTTAGCCACAAGGCAACGCTTTTTCGATATACAAACTGATCGGTGGATTAAACTGACCAAAGGAATGAATGGAAATGTGAATGTAAACCATTTTCCCCTTGTGTGTCCGGAATCCTCAGATCTACCGCCAGGGGGCGCTCTTGCCCACTTCTTTACGCCAGTCCTCCAGGCGCGCACTCCCTCTGCGTCTCGGGCTCGCGCGCGCTGCCGCGGCACCGGAAGTGGCTGAGCTTGCAAGTTCCCCCGGTCTCTTCAGGGAAACTGAGGCCGGCTCGTTCGGAAGAGAGAGCGCGAGCCGTCAGCCAGGTAGGCCGGCCCCGGTCCGCGGCGTGGAACTTGGCCGCGAAGAGCACTCGCGCCCGGAAACGACCTGGCCTATGAAGGGGGTATGTGGCCCCCCACGGCTCGCGGGGCTCGCAGGTGAGAGCACCGCCTCCCCTGTGCGTGGCAGGCGCTGCGCCCAATGGGAGCCCTCGCCGTTCTGCTTCCGTGCTACCTGGGCTCATTGATTGGCTACGCTGGGGCGGGCCGCCGGGGGCGAGACCCCACCTCCCAGAAAGGTCTAGGGGGCGCCCCTGAGGGAGAGCGGTTGCCTAGCAACGGGGCGGTGGCCAGGCGGGTACCCGGCCTAGCGCGCGGAGGCAGCCGCGAGGCCGCAGCCCACCCACCTCGGACTCTAGAGAGGTGCAACGCCGGGCCCCTAAGCCCTCCCGGGGGTGCCAAGAAGCCGGCCTGGGCCTGTCCCCAGGAAAACGTAGTCTCAGCTGTGGGGGGTCACGAGCAGGCCTCGACCCTTGTCTCTGACCGGTGGAAAGGCTCGGCGCCTCACCCTCGCCGGGTCTTTGTGCAGGGCGCCGGCGGCCATTGTGTCCGTGCGGGGAATGGAGGACCCGGCAATCCCCCACCGCCACCGCCACGACCAGGGCCTTTGGGGAATTCAAAGAAAGCCAGCGGCATTTCTGGGGGGTCTCCGGCTTTCAGCCTCCCAGAAAGGCCCGGGGATGGCCTTTCCAAACTCAGACCGCAGATCCAAGGCAGTGTTCCCCTCCCTCTGTTTCTCATCGAAACCTTGAGCCCCATCGAGAAGTCCCTTCAAGGTTTCTTCGGAAGCCTCACCCAGGGCTTTTACTGAAATAGAAAAAAACAAAAACTAAACCTCACACCAGCCACCTCCGAGAGAGTTCTCCTAGCTCCCAGTAGGAGGCGGAGAGCCAAGGGGCGTGCAAGAGCGAGGGGGCTGGGCTCCCGGGTGGCAGGAGGCCGCGGCTGCTGAGCGGCCGCCCTCGATCGGGGCGATGGAGGAGGAAGCAAGCGAGGGGGCCGGTTCTTGAGCTTCGTAATTCCTGTGTCGCCTCCTGGGCTCTCAGTCCGCCGGGTCGCATGATCCCTCCAGCCGGAGCTGCTTTTTTTGCCAGCCGCCGCCGCGAGGCCGGTTGACTTACCGGCATCCCCGCTGCCACCTCCTCTCCCACCTATGATACAAAAGATCTTCCGGGGGCTGCACCTGCCTGCCGTCGCCTGAGACGGATTTGAATGTAGGTGGTGAGGGGGT
>SJYV01035025.1:108244-144572 GCA_006410875.1 Neotragus pygmaeus | reverse complement strand
TGGGGGTGGGGGGCAGACTGCCCATGGGGGTGACTTTTCGAGGAAGACATTTCAGAGAAAAGGGGGTGGCTGGGATAAAAGGGGAGGGAAAAAAAAGGCCGGTGTGATGATTCAGAGCCCACTGGTGCTTTCAAATTGACTTCATCGAAGTACCTGGGAAGCTAGACCCAGATCTTCATAAGAACGGCAAAGAACCCAGTTCAAGTACCTGGAGTGGGGAATGGGATGTTGTAGGTAAATGGCTTGCATATTCATTTTTTCCCCCCTGAAGCTCTTTCTCTCCCTTCAGAACCTTGTCTTGGCTTTGGGTCTTCGAAGAGAACCACTAAGCAGAGACCAGACCCAGTGAGTGAGCAGGTGTTTTGGACAATGGACTGGTGGAGCCCATCCTTATTATAAAAATGTCTCAGAGCAACCGGGAGCTGGTGGTTGACTTTCTCTCTTACAAGCTTTCCCAGAAAGGATACAGCTGGAGTCAGTTTAATGATGTGGAAGAGAACAGAACTGAGGCCCCAGAAGGGACAGAATCAAATATGGAAACCCCCAGTGCCATCAATGGCAACCCATCTTGGCACCTGGCAGATAGCCCTGCGGTGAATGGAGCCACTGGCCACAGCAGAAGCTTGGATGCCCGGGAAGTGATCCCCATGGCAGCGGTGAAGCAAGCCCTGAGGGAGGCAGGCGATGAGTTTGAACTGAGGTACCGGCGGGCATTCAGCGACCTGACGTCCCAGCTCCACATCACCCCAGGGACAGCATATCAGAGCTTTGAACAGGTAGTGAATGAACTCTTCCGGGACGGGGTGAACTGGGGTCGCATTGTGGCCTTTTTCTCCTTCGGTGGGGCACTGTGCGTGGAAAGCGTAGACAAGGAGATGCAGGTATTGGTGAGTCGGATCGCAACTTGGATGGCCACTTATCTGAATGACCACCTAGAGCCTTGGATCCAGGAGAACGGCGGCTGGGTAAGAACCACGCCCCTTATGTATTCCTTTTCCTTGGCTTCTGGTCAAATCCCCAACAACCTTTCCCTGTGTCTGTTGTGCTGGGTGATTATTATTGTTTGTTAAGGAGACATAACTGGCCTCATTGTATCACAGAGGTTAACTTCTGAAATACAAATGACCTAGTTCTGTGAGGACCAGACATCTTCATTCTGGTCTTCCTTGTGACCCTACTCTGTCATACTTGTGTTCCAGTTTCTCTGCAGAAGATAACATAGCCTGTGTGTTCATTTGGCCCCAAACCTTTGAGAATGCAAAGGTAACAGGTTACCCCTCACCCTGACGTAATGGCTCATGACGTTAAGGGGTGATGAGTGGAATGCTTGGAGAAGATAGTGAATATCAGTGACCCACCAGCCCCTTCAGTCTTACTCCCTTGAGCTGTCAATCCTGTCCTGGGCTTCCCTCCTCCAAATCAAGTTCCCTTTATTTCAGAGTTTGCATAGCCTGGCTTTGCATCCCTCTGGCTTAGATGGCTGAAGATTGTCTGATTTTAGGTTGTAAGCTGTGCCAGTGGGCCAGTTGTGTTTGTGCTATGCCCCATATTTATTGACTCTAAAGTATGCGACTTTTCTGTGTGGTTAGCCAGTTTGCGGAGCGCTTGCTGTGTCACGCATCAGCCCAGGGACTTTGCACCTCACTGCCTGGGTTGGTTGGGGAGCTCCAGCTGTTATGCTTGTCACTTTTCTGCCACAGCCCTGGGGCCTCTTCATGAGCGCTGTTTGCTGGCAGTGCAAGAACCTGATCTTTGGGGCTCCTTGGGACATTGAGATTCAGTGACAGACTTCAGAAACAAACTGACACGGATGTGAGTCCCAGCCCTGTCACTTAACTAGGTGTGTGACCTTGGACAGGCCAGTTTACCTTGAGCCTCAGGTTCTTCCACTACAAAAATGTGGCCAACCCTCCTTGCCTTGCAGTCCTTGTAAATCTTGGAGCTGATGTGAGCATAGTGACAGGAAGTTTGCGCTAGTAGTTATTGTCAGATCCAGGTACACTTTCTGAACCCGAGTCGTGCCTCATTCCTTTGCCAGGGAAGAGAATTCCCTTGCCCTGATATCACCAAGTCAGGATGAGCTGGTGTGGAGGGATTCTTTACCTGTGGTCACTGTCAGCAGCTTTTGCTCTTTTGCAGTGAACTCAGTCATATCTCCTCGCTTATCTCCCTGCCTCAGGGAGGTGTAGGGCTTAAGAGAGGTATTCATTCTGTCCTTCAGAAAATTGAGCAGGCTGTGGAAAATAAGTCATCTATTGAAGGAGCTGAGGTGGAAAGGGCCACGCACCATGGACTCAGGAATGTTAAGAATGCAATTATCCAGAGGCTGGGCCTAGGGTGTGGCAGCCACTTCAGTTTACCACTGAGCAAGGGACCTCCAGGTACACCACCCCCTGTCTTATTTCCCATTTCTTTGCAACTTCATCAGCTCTTCCCACTGCCAGTGCTTGTAAAGAGTAGAGTAGAGGTCAGATGACCGGGGTGAGGCTGGGAAGGTAAAGGTGGAGGGCTTCCTTTGGCTCAGACTGACCCAACTTGAAAGCCTTTCAGTAAATGAACTCCCTGGGGGAATAAATGATTAAATAGTTCCTGTTGGTTTGTGTGATGACCTCTCTTTTTCCCTCCTGCTTTGATTTTCTTTAGGGGCAAATATTTGTTTAACTTACTACAGGAGGGACAGGATTCCAGCATTTCTGACACACCCACTGAGGCCTAAGTAGAGACTTGGGCCATTTGCCCCTCACTGTTACCTCTGGCTGGTGGTCCTAATACCATGTGGGTTGTGGACAACTGTTAACAAAATGCAACATGGGAGAGGTTCTTGGCCTGCCAGCCAGTGTCTAAGAGGGCCACCTGGAGCAGAGTTGTTAGTCACCCAGTGTTGCGTGTGGACACAGTAACACTGGGCAAGATCATTAGATCACCACTGGATTGACATTCTATCTTCTGCTCTCTCTTTGCCCAACAGCGTACCATATGTTACTTCCTCTTGGTGGACAGAGGGGATGTGTGCAGAAGAGCCAGTTATATCAGAACCATTTCTGGGCACGTGTTCTTCCCAAGGCCAAGAGATAGAGAACATGTGACATTGGGATCCTTTGGGTAGAAGGTACCCGCCCACTTCCTCTCAGGGACCATTCTATTTGAGCCGCACACTGGCTGCTGCAGTGGCATCTCATAACATTCCTGGAGGCTGTGCCTGGGGGATCCATGAATGTAAGAATTATGGACCATTCCACTCGGATATGTTCTAAATTTAGCATCCTGGCAGGAAAGGAAAAGGAAATGTGCTTTTACGGAGTATATCTAATGCGTGAGGCATTGTATTAGGTCTTTTACTTATGCAGCCAAAATTCACTGAGCATCTTCTGTGAGGCAGGCATGTGCTGGGTATTGGCTATAAGCCAGATATGGTACTTTATCTCATGGAAATGACATGCTATTTCATATACTCCACACAATAACTTCTTAAGGTAGGTAGGTTTATTCTCAGTTTATATGTGAAGCTCCTGGTAGCTTAAATGACTGGCCCCAAGTATTCCTTGGCCAGTTAAGTGACTGAGTGAGAATTTACCCCAGGTGGGCCTGATTCCAAAGCCTATAATCTCTTCCCCTGCATATCACATTGTCTTAGGAGTAATAATGTGAGCCAGAGACGCTGTTGGGCCAAGCAAAACATGCCTGTAGAGGTGTTCACTTGAGTCTGTGATGCTGGCCTTGTTCAGGAACTGCAGGAAGAACAGCACCAGTGTTGGCAGTAGCAGGCATGAGGCCAGAGGCATGTATGTAGCTTCTAGATTCTGTCACTGGTAAAACTCAAGTCAGTATCAGGATTTTGCCCAGTGAGAGTGAGCTGCTTGTTAATTTTTTGTTAAAACCTTCTCTGGCCCTCCTGGCAGGTAAGAATTGTGTGCATAAAGGGAGAAGATGGCCTTCTCCAGGTGTGTCTACTTGATTGTGGGTGACGCCCCAAGGACTGGAATTCCTCATCTATATAGCCACACCGCTGCCTGCCTAGAGTCCCCTGGCAAGATGCTGAACCTGTTTGTCTCTCTTGTCCATTCATCTCTCCCACCTGTAAAATGAACTAATGATAGCCACCTGCCATAGCTTGACTCTAGTAAATGATGTAGAACAAAGGCTCTCCTGGGCCTTAATTGTATGGTGGAGGCACTTCTTTTAATGAGTGGGCTACATGCCTCCAAAAATTGAACTTTGCCCCCGAGTTTCTTGAGACACAAAGCCAGCCCTTGAGATACGCAACCAGAATAGTAGAGACTGAATGTATCTGGGGCTTTCCAATGGGAATGTGGACAGTTAGGTGGTAGGACCCAGGTGGGCCAGGCCATTTGGGGATCACTGTCCCTGGGAAACCACTTAGCTTGATGGAAACACCTTGGTTGAACAGTTTTTGGGGGGTGGGGGAAGAAAACATCATTTGGCCTTTCCCCAGGCTGCATGGCTCTGTGGTCTTCTAGTTTCTGTAGGTTTCTTCTTGACTGTTCGGCCTTTATTGGCACTGATGTATGCTTTGCTGAAGCACCTCAGCGACCTTTGCAGATCTCAGCAGCTGTTGGCAATTCTGCGGTTTTCTTGGGGAAACCCCATTAGAAACCCCAAACGTGGAAATTTTTAGTAATCTCATTCAGGTCCCAAAGTGAGGTAGAAGTGTCTCAGGGGCTCCCCGTCAAAACACCCGATTCTTCTGGAGGTACATTTGAAGTTGCCCTTAAAACTCCATCACCATCACAGGGTTTTCCAGGCTTCCTAGGATTGATTTCCTCAGTAGCCCCACAGAGCCCTTCAGCTTCTGGTAGAAAATCACCCCAGGTTTTTTTTAGGGGCCTTCAATGGAACCTGCAGGGTTTTCTTGGTTTTTGTGTGGGCTACCGGAAGGTGCAGTTATTAGTTGTCTCTTCCCCAGCAGGTATCTGTCCTGAGGCTACCCTTGAGCATCCTTCCGGTTTTTTTCCGGTGCCCTCAGCCTTCCATCACAGGGCTTGCTTTCAGCAGTCATGATTTTGTCTGGGTTTACCATGGATAGATTTAGGGGTAATTCCCAGTGAGCTGTTCTTCTACAGAAACATAATCTCCTACAGCCTTAATTAGCAGGGCTCTGTCCCCACCCCCAACCTCCAACCTAATTCCGTGGAGTCCTCCCCAAGGACTCCCTCTCTTTTCTTTGAAGGAGGCAGTCTGCTCCTGGATCCGCTTCTCTTCTGTCTCCCTGGCCGACAGTCTGCCTTCCCTGTTCCCAGTTGGCAGATCTGAGTCAGACAGTCCCAATGGGTTTTTTTGTTTAGCCTGGGGACAAGAAGACCCAGGAGACCATGATCACTGTTTTCAAATATCTGCAGGAAGAAGGGCTAAGCCTTTTTTATTAGTATATTACAGGAGAACTTGGATAGGTTAATCACATTGATAGAGTTTAAATTAGTATAAAGACATTTCTAACACTACCATACCTCTATTAGGTTTAGGAGTTTCCTGAGAGTAGAGTTCCACGTCTTGTCAATACTTGTTTAATTGGCATGGAGCAGGGGCCTTAGGCGTAGCAGGTATGTAATGAAAGAGAAGCCCACTAAATTTCTGAAGAAACAGACACTTATCAAACCAGAATAATAGTAATGGGAATTGCCCTTTATCTAATTATTCGTGCATTGATTCAGATAGTATTAATTGAGCTCCTGTTGTGAGTCCTAGGCACTAGTGGTGCAGCATTAAATAAAATTACGTTTCTATGTCAGAAGCTCATATTCTAATGGGGAGAAACAGACAACATGTAATTGTTGTTGTTTAGTTTCTAAGCTGTGTCCAATTCTTTGCGACTCCGTGGATTGTAACCCTCCAGGCTCCTCTGTTCATGGGATTTCCCAGGCAAGAATACTGGAGTGGGTTGCCGTTTCCTTCTCCAGGGTGTCTTTCTAACCCAAGGATCCAACCCAGATCCTCTGCATAGGCAGGCAGATTCTTTACTTCTCAGCCACCTGGGAAGCCACAATTATATACATATGTAACATATATCAGTTGAGACTAAGTGCTATGAAGAAAATAAAGTACATTGAGGTACAAGGCATGCCTAGCAAAGGAGATAAGGCTGCAGTTTTAAAAGAGTGCCTAGAATGGCAAAGCCAATAGAGTATTGTAAAGTAAAATAAAGTAAAAATAAATAAATGAATAAAAATAAAAAAAAGAGTGCCTAGGGAAGGCATCACTGAAAGGTAATATTTGAGCCAAGACTTGAAGAAGGTAAGTTGGTGGTTGATGTGGGTACCTTTAGAGAGTGTATTATAAGCAGAGGGAGTGTGCTGGCCAGGCTCAGGGATGAAAGAGAAGGCCAGTGCAGCTGGAGAGGATACAGCAAGAGGGAGAGTGGTCAGAGGTGAGGGGAGAGTGGGTGGACTGGAGGGGGCAGAGTAGCCAGGGCCCAATCTCATAGCGTATTACAGGCTGTGATGAAGACTCGACTTTGGTTGAATGAGAGGCCAGGAAAAGATCAGGAGCAGAGATGAGTTCCACAAGTTTTGAATTCCACAGGGGAGCCCAACGAAGAGGCTGGCGCAGCAAATTGAGAAAGGAGAGTGGCTTGAATCAGGAGATAGAGGTGGAAAAGGGACCAAGGAACAAGTCCAGACTCACATGGCGCATTGATGGGTCCGACCACCTCGAAAGCCACATTTTTCAACCACTTAGCTTAGCAATCATAGAATCAGGTTTAAGTAAGCTAGATGTTCTTTGGAGATAGTCTCTTCAAATATGGTATCCTGAATGGTCCTTCCCTCTAGCACTCTTGCTTCTGAATAATTGCATCGTGTCTGGATTGAGGTCCCAGATCACCTGTGTCTAGCTCTGTGACCTTGGGCAAGCTTCTTGAACTCTCTGAACCTTAGGGCAGTTATTACCTTCTTCACAAAGACCGAGCGAGATCTGCCTGAGATGCATAGAGTCTGGCAGTAGTTGGTATTGTAATTCTGACCATCTTTGCACAGAGCTCCTGTCAGAGACCTATTCACAGATCTACAGTTTCTGTTCTCCCTTGTTTGGACTCCTCAGTGACCTGGCGCACCCTTAGGGTAGGCAGGCAGGCCCGGTGGTGTTCCTGTCCTGCCAGGAGCTCTGTAGTGCTCCTTTGCCATGTTAGTCAAATGCTGGTCTTTGTTAGGATCCCAGTTCTGGTCTCAAATCTGCCTCAGCTCACTGTTTCACCTCGGCCACATCACTTCTAGGCGCCCCCATCTATAAGATGGAGGTTTGAAGTTGAGTCTAGGAATCCTAGGCCTTGTGGTGGATTCCACCATTGTGGCATATTTCATGCTAGTTATGCTGTAGGATGGCTCTTTCCAGGGATCGAACCCATGGCCCCTGCAGTGGAAGCTCGAGGTCCTAACCAGTGGACTACCAGTAACTCCCCCCACCTTGCCTTTTTGATGCTTATAACCAACAACCCAGGAGGTGAGCAGAGGGAAATCAGGCTGAGAAAGATGAAGTGACTTGCCCATCAGGAGGAAGATGCAGGGTTTGGGCTTGCAGATCTAGATTTGACCACTTGTGTGCTGCGTGACCTAAGGCAAGTCTTTTACCTTGTAAATGGCTGTAATAATGGTGCCTTGTTCTGAAGATTCAGTGAGTTAATTCCTGTCGTATGGCTCTGCTTAGTGACCGTTAGTATTAGCAGTCACATCCTAGGGTTCCTTCAATCACATCACCTGGCTTCCCATTTATTACATACTGATTTTTGTCAATAGTATTTTTGCAGAAAGAAACTGCTTTTGGGACCTTCTGCTACATGGTTTCACCCCTGATGAGACTCAGGCCAAGCCAGAGCTTTGAGACTGGCTCCACGCTACAGGACTTTTTGGTCAGACTCCAGAGCTCCCCTCGGAACTAGAGGTTTTTTTTCTCCCTCTTCAGGAAATGCCATTGCAGTGACTTCCATGGACTGCTTCCTGTCCCAGCCCTGCAGCCGGATTCTTGCTGGCTAGAGTGTGGAAATTGGAAAGTAATATTCCTAAAGGCTCTCCCCACGCACAGACTCCTTTTTTGCCCATGTCTCTCCCTTTCCTCATCAGTTAGTTTCTTTGTTCCCTCCCCTTTGACCCTTCACCTGTCTTCTCTCTCCAGCTCATGATCATCCCTTTCGGATTTAGAAAATGCATTTCCACTGAGTTCTGTCACACCTTTCCACCCACCCTGCGAGGGGGGTTGTCCAAACTCCTGGATTCTCTCCTGGCTCCACACTAACTAGCAGTTTTAGTCTTGGACTTCCCCTAGAGGGACATGAAACCTGTCACTTGTGGTGCCCTATGTCATCCATTAACCCTCAGGGGTCCCCACCCGACCCCCTGCACAGGCCTGGGACTCCTCAGAGGTTTGGCACATAGAAATCCTACCTCTTAGAGACGATTGATAGAGGGTCGAGTGGAGCCTGCCACCCCCTCCCCTCAGTCACCTTTCAGGAGGAAGCTAAAAGATTGAAAACCTTGTTGGACAATCATCTGAGGAATGGGAGCTAGCCTAGGAGGGAATTGGAACGCACTCAACTATGCCTCAGATCCTTTGTTCCGCTCTTGAAAGGGAAACATTCCCCTCCCTCCTCCCTGGCCACACACACGTGCCTTTGTTCCCCCGAGTCAGGCGGGGCCGGGAACACTGTGTCCTTCCAAGGAGCCTGACTGGCCTCCCCAGAGGCTGGCCTCTTGGTCAGCAAGACTGAAGTTTTTGCTCAGGAACCCTCAGCCTCATGTCCTTTCTATAGAAGTGTCTTTCTGCCAGAGGCTGAGAACTTGCCTACAAACAGCTGCCCAGGGACTTCCCTAGAACTCTTCCACAGGATGCCCGTGTCCCAGGATTATACAGTCCCTCCCTCTTATTCCACTTGGTGATTAATATTATTGTTAATGTTACTATTAATAGCACCTAACATTTATCAAGTGCTTATTGTATGCCAGGCATTGTTCACAATGCTTTACACGTATTAATTTATTCTATTCGTAGACAATATTCTGAACTTGTTGCTATTATTATCCCTGTTTTTCAAACGAGGCAACTGAGATACAGAGATGTTAAGCAGCTTATGCGGGTAGCACGGTTAGTAAGTGGCAGAGCCTGTGAGTGTAACTTCCAAGCTCCCCCTTTTAAACACTACACTGCACCCCCTTCCCTGAGTGCGTCTGAATGGTTGTTGGCATTTATCCAGTGCTTACTATGTGGCAGGGCTTTCCCCAGCTTCATTTCTGTGTTACTGTCCAACAACCTCAGCATTACTGGACAATGAGATTTGAGGGGACTCAGCTAGTAAGAAGCAGAGTTAAGATTTGAAACCACGTCTGTCTTACTCCACGCCTGTGTTCTTTATCTCTAAACCATCTTAAAAACCCTGCAAGGTAGGTGGTGTCATCTTCACGGTAGAGTTGAGAAGACTGAGTCTCAGAGAAAAGTGGCATGCTCGGAGCCTCACAGACTAGTAACCAGGACGATCCAGGATTCAACCTGAGGTGCTTGTCTTCACGACACTTTACTGCCTTAGTGGTCTGTAGCATGATGATAACTGTTTTTATGTGCATGATAACACTTTATAATTTACGTCTTTATACACATCATTTCATAGTGAAGTGAGTGATGTGGATGTGTTCAGTCCCATTTCAGGGAGGAAACTATGGCAGGGGTCTTATCCCACAGTAAATGGTTTAGAATTCCTGTAACTCACTCTTAGCGATGTTGCTTTTAGTAAGTCTGGATTCATTGCTCAGAGCTGTCCTGAGTTTTGTTTCATTTGTTAAATCAGCAAATACTGGTACCTGCTTTATTTGTGCTGAGTGCTGGGGATGCTGTGGGTACTGCATTGAGGGGGCCTGGGTGCCCTTCCTCAATGATCTGTTTCCATGCCCCACACCTTGGGCCATGCTGGTGTTCTTCTGCCGTCTGAGTCAGGCTGTGTGCAGCGCCCAGCCATTCCCTCAGCTCCCAGACACACCAGGCAAGGCTCGTTACAGGATGTATTAATCACTTTCTACAAAACCTTAGATAAAACTGTGCACTCAGCTTTGAAGCTTAGCTTAATTTCTCGCTGGTGGTGCTGCTGCCCTATGCGAATCAGCTTTCCAGCCTCATCCTAGAATAGCCTGAGAGAATAGTACCAGCCCCGCAGAGTAAGCAAGGCTCAAATGAGAAAGTGAAACGCAAGTGTTCCTTAGTAATAACGACAGATGCTGTGTGTTGAGTGCTTGCTCTGTGCCAGGTGCTATGTTTATACCCCTGACATAATCATCCTCTTTGGTCCTCACAACTGCTTTGGCGTGAAGATGGAGAATTCAGAGCTTCAAGAGGCTCTATAACATGTCCAAAGTGACACACCTTGTAAGAGGCAGAGCTGGGTCTTGCACTCAGCTGTATCTGATACCAAAGCCTACCCTCAAACCACAGCGTCATTGTTTCTTTGCAGGCCCAGACTGGCTTATTTCACCCCGAGTACCTGGCACAGGGCCTAGGGTTGGGCACAGGCTCGGCCAGGATTTGCTCAATGAACATGAAGGGTTGTTATTATTAGATGCAGGTTAGGCTACAAACGGAGAAGGAAATGGCAGTCCACTCCAGTGTTCTTGCTTGGAGAATCCCAGGGACGGGGGAGCCTGGTAGGCTGCCATCTATGGGGTCGCACAGAGTCGGACACGACTGAAGCGACTTAGCAACAGGCTACAAAAATGTCTCTGTCCTTAAGGGAGCAAACTCATTTAAAGCAGTAGGAATACACTCACAGCCCTTGGAGAACGGCTCCAGGCAAACTGTGCCAAATCTGTAGTGTAGACTCCAGAAATGGAAGAGGACAGACCCGCTGGCCATATCCCACGGGTACCCGGACCTCTGCCAAACCGGCCCACTTCCACCATTAGCTACTCAGTTGGTGCCTCGGTCCAGTGGCCTCCACACTCAGCCTTCATCATCCTGTGCACCTTCTCCATCGCCAGCTGCACCGCCAGTTCAGACCCTCTTCTGTGCCAATAGTGGAAATTGTCAGGAAGAAGAAAGTTCACTAGAGGCTTGAATGATAGCTTTCCCAGCAGTAGGGCTTTTGTTCACACTGAGTCCTCAGTTTCCTTATCCATAAAATGAAAGGTAGTAGTCATCCCTTAATGAAGATAGCAGTGGTGATCTTTTTTGCTTGGGCTTGCATGGATCACTCTTTCCCTAGATCTGATCAGGGCTGTCTTAGCATTTAGGTCTCAACTCAAATATCACCTCTCCAGAGGCCACCTGTGTTTACCTCCTTACTGTCTCTCCTTTTGTAAAACCTAAGCTCCCAGAGTGCAGGAGTTTTGTCTCATGTTACCTTCATCCCTAGCATCTCTCATAATGCTTGGCACAAGGGATCCACTCAGCAAATACTGAAGGAGCGAGTGACTCTAGCCCACCTAGCGCAGTGCCCGAATACAGTATGCTCAGTTAGGCGTCATTCCTACCTCCGAGGAAGATGTGGAGCATGAAGGCTTAGAGTAGGTGGAAAGAACGTGGCAAGGGCAGCTTTGGTAGGTAAGAGCAGTCCAGACAGAGCTGGAGGCTGAAATGTGTAGGAAGCATTTGGGCCACAGTGAGGGGACAGACTGGCAGAAGAGGGTCTGGGTTGTCCCAAAGCTGGTCAGGGAGAAGGGAATGGTGACTGATGGTGGGGGCCTGTGGACAGAGGGTTGGGATAGTTGTCAGTAGAGGTGGGCCAGCTGGGGAGAGGCCCAGCACCAGAGTGATGCAGCCAGGTCCCTAGTCGTCACTGGAACAGGATCCCTTGCCATCCAGGGCTCAGCAGACAGAGCCGCAGGGAGAGAAAAAGCCAGAGGCACCTGTGGATCAGGTAGGCAGTGCTGGTTGTTATTTTGGGGCTCTGGGCCAGGTGCAGATTCAAAGGCTTGATTGAAGCCTTTTGGCAACTCTGGTCTTAGCTGGGTAAACATCACCTGTCTTCTGCCACCTGTGGCAGCAGTGCCAGGAAGGTACCCTGGGCAGGCCCAAAGGGGCCCAGCTTTCTTACTGTCCTTGTGGTGTAAGAAATCCCCCCCCAGGAGAGGCCACTCCTTCCCTGCCCCATAGCTTCCTTTCCGAAGGGCTCAGGTAGCACTAAGGTACCTCCTGTCCAAGAGGCCCCTGTGGTTCCGGCCCCTGGAAGGCAGGGGTGGGGCATTGGGAGCCGTTGACAGCTGGGCCCAGCTGGGGGGAGGGGTCAGTTTGGGAGCAGGTGCAGATTTCAGGGAGGGCGGGGCCTGAAGGGAAGTAGGGATCTTGGTAGGCTGCAAAATTTCCCTCCCATCCCCCACCTCCCAGTCACAGCTGGCTTCTCCAGGAACCTGATGACCTAGTTACAATGCTTAGAAATTGTTAGCTTAGCTTGCAGTTCAGAGCTGTGCTAGTCTCTCCTCTCTGAGGCTTCTTGGATCCGAAAGGTACCCTGGCATTTCCCCTGAGGGGTGTCCATGTGCAAGACATGCACCATATCACGTGTGCAGACTTCTTGTCCAAGAGAGGAAAGAAACAGTCAGGCTTCTTCCCAGGTGGGCCTCACCCCTCCCCAAGCCAGGGGAAAGACTTCCCTGCCCCTTCCTCCCCACCACCCCTGCTTCTGTCTCTTTCTGAGGAGTTAGTGGATGGCAAATGAAGGTCACAGACTTCTTCCCTAGAGGTTCAGCAGAGACTCTTGTTGCCCCAGGGATAGCTTGGGCATACCTGAGCGTTGCCTCCTTACCTTTCCTCCTCATGCTGATGTTCAGACCTGATAAAAGAGGGTGAGGAAGAATCTGTTGGGGGTTCTTGAGGCCCCAGCCCTTCTAGGAAGCAGCTGCTCCTGGTATTCTTGATGTGTGCCTTTCTGGTGCTTCCCTGGGAGAAATTCTATCCCTGTTAAGAGCCAGATAGAAAATTTGACAAACCAGTGCTGCATCCTACTTGCTCTATAGTTAGTTACCCTTGGACAAATTACTTAATGTCTCTCAGCCTTAGTTTCTTCATCTATAAAGAGGCTAAAATAATGTAGTACTTTTCTTGAAAGACTCTTTTGATCATGAGAATATGTGATAAGATACATGGAGCACTTAGCATGGAGCCTAGCACGCATAGTTGCTCAGTATGACAGCTCCTATTGCAGCTGTTAATAGCAGATTGCCATCACAGGTGATCAAGAAGTTGTGATCACAATTGGAGCTACTTTCCAAGAGCAGACTTTTAAGCTAACAGAGTGTGTAGATACGCTTTGAACCAAGAGCTTGGAGATTTTAACGTTCCTGAAGCTGGGGACTGCAGCTCCTAACCTTGTCCCTCATCTCCTCCTTGAGGGCCCCTTGTCATGCTGTACACCGTGGGGGTAACCTTGTCCCTCATCTCCTCTACAGGGGCCCCTCATCATGCTGTACACTGTGGGGGTTTGGCCAGTGTTGCTGACTGGGCATTTGGTAATGGGGCTCATTTTCTTCTATCTTTGCCGAGTATCTCCAGGAAGGCAGGGATCTCCTCCTCTGCTTTATTTACTGCTCTGTCCCTTGATCCTGCCACAGAACCTGAAATATAGGAGACGGGCATCTGTTGACTGAGGCAAGACTTAATGAGTTGAATATTTAAAGAGCGTAGGAGAATGCCTAGCACACAGTAGGTGCCTGACTTGCATCTGAATGATTAAACAGTGTTGTGGGGACTCTGGCATTTTCCAGGGTGACCTCACTCCTTGTTTGCTGTGTGGTTGTAAGCCTGTTGCCTCATCTGGTAGAGAAAGATAACAGCCACCCTGCCTCGCTCTCGTGCTAGCTGAGAGGCCCAAGGAGATGATAGATGAAAAAGCACTTTGAGAACTATAAATGTTTTTGGTCTTGTTGCTGCTCCTTCCTTGACTGAGGTCAAACCATAACTGTCATTCATTCATTCATTCAACCACCAAGTACTTTTTGGGTGGAAGCAATATCCTAGCTGTTTGGCTTATCTAGCTTCATGAATTTGGACAAGTTACTTTACTTCTCTAAGCTTGGACATCTATAAAGTGGAATTAATAATCATTTCACAGGATTGTTGAGAGAAAGATTAAGCCAGGTACTCTGAGCTGATGAGGGCGGAAACCACATCCCATTCACCGCCATCAGCTACTGCCAGGCTGAGTGTTTATAGTGTCCAAGTCGATGAACATTCCTAATGATGAACAGTGTATGTAAAGTGCCCTGGCACAGAGCCTGGTGTGGAGTAAAAGCTCCCCAAATACAGGCTCTTTCCTTTTCCTCTCACTGTGAAGTTTGGTCATCCATTGAGTCAGCCATTGGTTGCCTTCTGCAGTCTTAACTACCTAGCAAGGCTAGGCCTCTGAGTAATACTCAAATGGGAATGATTACTAACTCCTCACCCCTGGATGTCCTCACCCACCTTGGCCAGACTGCTGAGTGGGAACTCTGACTGGCCAGGGTCAGTACTGCTTAAATATGAAACTGGGAGGCACCAGTGGGCCTCACCCCATGCTCACCTCTGATTCAAAACAAGAACAACCACCTCTTGTTCTACCCACTCCCTGTCTGCTACTCAGTGAGAAAAAATTTCCCTTTGCTCACAACACCCACATTCATATGGGACCCTAGGGATTACCATATCAAGGAAGTCCCCAGGGAGTCACTGAGAAATGGCCCTTTGGGGCAAGGTCCCCTGGGACTGGGTCCAGCAGCAGGTGCAGGCAGGAGGCCCCAGGCTGGTGGCTAAGTGATGAAACTGAGACAAGTAGGGCCAGACAAGAAGTCAACCCAGAGGAAACTGCCTGCCTGTCCATGCAGGTGTCCAGGCACCTGGGAGCAGTTTCTGGGTCTGATTTAGTGGTGGAAGATAGCGTTCCAAATTAGTACCCCAAGCTTCAGTATGGAGAACCCATACAACCCCAGAGCAAAGTCTACACTTGGCCCCCAGGTCAGTGTCCTTTGAGCCCTTCTCAAACCCCTTCAAGGTGAAAGAAGTGCTTCCGCTGGGCATCACAGCACCTCCTGCTGGAAGATCTTCAGGAACAATGGAATGGTAACCAGAAACCTCTGCTATGTTTGGGGCCCTGTACTGTGCTGAGGGCTTTTGAAGAGAGTGAGATCATTTCATTATCGGAAGTATGGGCTCTGGAGTGGGACAGAGCTAAGTTTGAATCTGGCTTCTTCACATACCAGCTGTTTGATTTTGGACTCATTCTTCTTTCTGAGCCTCAGTTCCCCTGTCTCAACAATGGAGATGATAATGCCTGACTTGTAGAGTTTTTGTAGGATGAAATGAGATCATACATGTTGAGCTTGGCACAGATGTTATAGTAATTTTAATAATGAAAAAGTGAAAGTCTCTCAGTAGTGTCTGACTCTTTGCGACCCTGTGGACTGTAGCCCTCCAGGCACCTCTGACTATGGAATTCTCTAGGCAAGAATACTGGAGTGAATAGCTATTCCCTTCTCCAGGGGATCTTCCCAACCCAGTGATCAAACCCAGGTCTCCTGCATTGCAGGCAGTTTCTTTACCATCTGAGCCACCAGGGAAGCCCAATTTTAATAATAGCTAACATTTACAGAGCACTTATCCTTAAGTGTTTCATATGTATTCATTGAATTCTCAAACAATACCATTGAAGTAGGCATTCTTACTATAATTCTCATTTTACAGAACAGAAAAGTGAGACATGGTGAAGTTAAAGGGTTTGTAGAAAGATGCTAGGTTGGTAAGTGGTGATTGGAACTTCCGTCTGGGTCCAGAGCCCAGTGTTCTACTTTTGGATGAAGAGGGCCTCATTAGTGATGCTGCTGTTACTCCTGTATCCAGCATTGTAGCTGTCTGTGGTTTTTGGTCCATCTGCTGAACTCTGAACTCAGTGAAGGCAAGAAACTCATCTTAATCATCTTGTATCCCCAGAGACCCAACATAGTACTCATAATACTCATTAATATTTGCCTAATGGCTGGGATATTCCCTTTCATCATTAATCAATCAGTAGCTCTTTATCGACCATTTCCTGTAGGCTAGATTTGAGCTAAATCCTGGGAGGAATGCAGAGTACAATTCTGGCCTCTGTAAACGGAAGATTGGGTGTGGGGGGTGGGGAGAGCATTCCACAGCACTGTGTCATTGGGCAGAAACTTCCACACAGGAGGCAGAAACAATACAGGTGGCTTGTCGATGCTGTTTTCCAAGCTGTAATTCCCACCCCTCCCGATTGGGCCACTCCCTCCATCTTCGGAACATGGTGACACATATTCTTCGCTTCTGCCCCGGGGCTGAAACTGCTCCTTCTCTTTGCTCCTCTTTGTTGAGGAGGATCAAGCAACCAATTCAAGGGAGCCTAGAATGACAGGGGAATCAGATATTGGAGCTAAAAGAGTACCTGAAAAAAAGCACTTCTTCCCAAACATTGCAGGCAGAATGGTCTTTTGGAAACCAAATTCAGATCTTGTCACATTCTTGCTTACAACCCCCCACCCACTTGGGATAAAACCCAGGGTCCTTACTGAGGCCTTCCTAAGGCCTGCACTATCTGATACTGGCTGCCTCTCCATCCTCTGCCACTTCTTTCCCTCTCTGCACTCCTCCCTTAAGGGCTCCTGCTGCTCCAGGCTTACCTGTCCCTGCTGGAGGGTCTTTGTAGTTGCGAGTGCTCTGCCCTTGGTGTTTGCCTTGCTGGTTCTTTCAGTTGACTCAGCTCACAGGTCACCTCCTCTGAGCGGTTCTCTTTGACCTTTGATCTAAAGTAGCCAAGCTGTTGTACTACTTAATTTCTCTCTAGTCTTTTACCTTCTTGTATTTTTATCACAACACCAACCTCTGTCTGAAATTTTCTTTTTGTTTACTTGATTTTTTGTCACCCTTCTACTAGAATATAAGCCCCATGATTACAAGGACTTTAGTTTGGTCATCATTTTATCTCTAGTACCTAGAACTGTTCCTTATAGGTAGTAAGCATTCAGCGAATGATTTTGGAATGAATGACTGAACAAATGAACAAACCTAAGACATTGTTTTTATTTCACACATGAGAAAACTGAGTCAGCCCAGAGAAAAGAAGCTAGTAAGAATTGTGAAGTTCTTTCAACTTAACCTTTTGAATGCTCGCTAAGTGCCAAGCACTCTACTTAGTGATTCGTGCATTATTTTTGTCACTGATCTGTGTCACAATGAAGTGTTGGGGAAGTTGTTTTTGTGTACCATTGTACCATTTAAAAGAGAAATGGACCAAGTCATATTTTATTAGAGCCTTACTCTGTTTTACAAGAAGTTGGAAACTTAGTTGGCAACTTAGGACAATTCATATGATCAAAAGGATAAAATAGTGAGTGGAGTGAAGGGAAAGGAAAGTATGGATAAGATAAGGACCAGGACTAGCTTAATTCACAGAAGCAGATACCACTAAGTCCTTGGAACTGAGCAGAGTTTTTCTATCATCTTTATGATTGGTAAGTAAATTATGCCCAAACTTGTGAAAACGATGGTATATTTTAAAAATCCAGTCACGTGCATGACCTTGTGATCATCCCAGACTCTATGTGATTGTCCGGGGTTTATTGGCTCTGTCGATCCTGGGCTAAGGCGGCATGATGATCTCTTCCCCTTCCTTCACCAAAGGGGCCTGGCCAGCAAGGAGGAGCCTGGCCCACTCCCCAAGCCTTTCTGGACCCAGCCAGCTTTGTTTCAAAGAGAGGCTTTTCCCCAGATTTATTAATTGAGATATCACCATTTGAAGAGCCAGTTCTGCCCTCGAAGTACTTCCAGTTGAATTAGAAAAGATGTTATGAACATGACAAAGAGATCTTGAGAAAACCAATAATAAATGCTAAATGCCAAATAAAAGCAATACTTCACAGAAGAGGTGAGTGCTGTGCAGGGACTTACTGAAGAGACAGGAGGAAAAGGGGCTGGTGCTCCACCTGACCTCAGTTGTGCAAATTGGGATGGACTCTCAAGGAGGGAGAGACCCATAGGAGTGTGTCTGGAAGGGTCGCTTATTAGGTAATAAGGACCGAAAGGTCAGCTGAAGCCAGACTTGCAGGAGAGTCTGAGGACCTCCTCAGCAGTCCTGGTATCCCAATATATGAGTTATTGCCAGGTATGGATGCCCATCCTGGCCACCTGTTGGTCCACTCACTGATTCCCAGGTAGCAACACCAGCATCTGGAATGAGAGCCAGGACCTGACAGCAGAGGAGTAAGTGTGGGGTCCTTGTCAGTTTAGCCCTTGGCCATTGCAGGTGCATTCATTCATTTGTTGATTCAGCAGATGTTTATTGAGCACCAGTACATGCCAGACCTGTGCTAAGGGCCAGGGATGCTGTGATGAACAGGACAATTAAGGACACTGCTTTCACAGAACTACTATATTAGCTGGGAAGCCAGCTACCCCAAGAAACAAATAAGATGATTTCAGATGAAAATGAGACTGAGGAATGCAGTCTCAGGGAATCTAGGGAAGCAACATTAGATGAGGAGGTCAAGAAGGCCTCTGTGAGAAGGTAACTTTTGACTGGAGTGTAGATGAAGGAGAAAGCCAGCCTGAGAAGATCTGAAGCAAAGATTTTTGCAAACAGAAAAGCAAGGCAGGTTAAACTTGGCTCGTCCAGGCTTTGGGCCCATGCATGTGTTCGGCTCTCACACTAGCGGGTCCAGTGTGGGCATTGGTTTCCCTTTGTGGTATTGGTATTTGTGGTATTGGTAATGGCGACCCCCACTTACTGAGCACCTTTCCCCAATCAGACACTCTGTGTCCATTGTCTTGTTTATTCTCCTACCCAGCCTATGTGATGAGTGAGCTGTTGGCCCCTGTTTCTTTTCCATGAGGAAGTTGAGGTTGAGAGAGATGAAGTTCCATGCCCAGGGTCCTGCAGCTTGGACATGGTGGAACCTGGGTTCAGCACCAGCATGGTCTGGCTCCAAATCCAGGCTTCTTTCCAAGGCTCCACCCTTGAATAAGTGAAGCATTGTTAGTTTGGGATGTGCAGAAAGCTGCTGAGCAAAAGGAGAGTTAGGGCAGTATCCTGGCATGACGGTCTTGAAGGACACCTACTATCCTGTCATCTGTGAGGACTCCTTTTGCTCAACTGCTGGAGGAGGATGCCTCCAGATCCTGGGGTTACTGTTGGCCTTTGCCAGAGGCATGTTCGGGCTTAGCCAGCTGAGTAGCCTCCAGTTTCCTGCTTTTACCATCTCAGCTGCTGGTCAGGAGGTTTGGGAAGGTGACATCATCTAGCTGAATCAGCTGCTGCTTCTAGACATATTAAAGGGAACTGAAAGTCATTGCCCCTTCCTTCCCACTCCGCAAGTCTCTTCAGAACAAGACTGGGGTACGGACGTTCCACCTGTCTGCAGGGTGTTAGCTGAAACAGTGCTTCCCATAAAGAGTTGGAAGGTGCATTTTCCCGGACAAAAGTGTCCTCAAGGTTTCTCAAGCTAAAGGAACTGTGCCTTCGAGGTGTAGGATTCATAGGAGGGCCCCTGTCCTCCACCTTCATTTAGCCCTGTGACTTTGACAAAAACACCTGACCCTTCTCGTCTCCTTTGCCTAAGTCCAAGGCTCAGGTCCAGTGCTATAGGATGGGGAAACAAATGTTATTTGTGGACTTTGACCTTAAGGCATTTAACATCAGGTCAAGGGGACAAAAGACAGCTGATACTTTAGAGCAGAGCATCCACCACACTATGATCTGTTGGGTATCTTCCATTGACCCAGTGACTGAAAAGGAAGAAAATAGAGAAAAACAAAAATAATAAAAAGATGGCTCAGTGGCAGGTGAGTAGGACAGTAAGCTTACTTGTTCTGTGACTTTTGCCTCTCTCAGCTTCGCTGTTCTCATGTGTAAAATGGAAGTCACCAGGGTATGTGACTCCTTTGATCATTGGAATATTACATAACATAGGTACAGCATTCAGCAGTGCACTTAGCGCCCAATGAATGGTAGCTCTGTAGACGGGTCCTCAAAAGAAGGCCATTGAGCAAGTTTGGGAACGGGGCTTTGGAGTCTGGCTAGGCTATGGATGGATGCTAGCTGGAAGCAGACTGCTGTAAAATCTTGACAGGTGACTTTACCTCTTCGTGCCTTTGTTTTCTTTTCTGTAAAACTTGGGTATTGCTAGAACCTGCTTTACTAGGACTGTTGGGGGGTTAATGAGGTGCTTTATGCATAAGGTAAATTGCTGAGGAAGTCCCCAGCGTGTGCGGTCACTGTTTCTCATTTGGCAGGAGAACTTAGCCTGGTTAAAGGCCGGCAGTGGGAGGTGAGAGGGCAGAGCTATTGCTCATTCCCTCTCCCACCTGGACAGCTTTACAGCCGCCTCCCTGCTTCTGCCCTGTGTTCCCCCCCCCCCCACCCCCCAAGCCATCTATTATCCAAGTAGCAGCCACGGTCCTTCTAAAGTAGAGATCAGATCCTGTCATTCTTCAGTTCAGAATCCTCCATTCTGAACCGATGAGTGACTCTTCATTCATGAGAATAAAAACTACCATGTACATAGTGCAGGGACAGTCCCCTAGAAACATTCCTAATCAGAAGTAGCTCTTTTCCAGCTCTGTGTTCCAGTGTGTATGTGCATGTGTGCAGGCACAAGCAGATGACACAGCAGTGATGCTCTGCACCTAGGACATTTCATAACAGGGAAGGACATTGACCGCTGCCTTAGGGTACCAGAGGTCATCTTGGCTGGGAAAACCAAGGACACTCCGGCCTTCCTCCCTTCTGAATCTGAGTCATTTCCTGAGAGATGTTGCTCATTCATTCATTTGTTCATTAATATTTTTGAGTGGCTGCCATGTGTTAAGCATTGAGTAATAGGTTGGGCATACAGCATTAAACAAACCAAAGTCCCTGTATTCACTATATGAGCAAGAGTGGGAGTGTGAGACCAGTGAAAAGCTGGGCAGATGATGAGGGTGGTTTGTACGAGGGTGGAGATGTGATCAAAGTGTGAGCTGTGGTCAGTGTGTCAGTATAATTGGAAAGTCAGGTCCACTGGATCTGCTAATGATTGGATAAGGAGTGTGTGAGAGAGAAAAGAGTTTGGGTTTTTGGCCTGAGCAACTGGAAGAAGCTTGCTGCCGTTTATTGAGAAGGCGAAGACGTCATCATGGCCAGTAATTTCTTGTGAGGGCTGCCTGCGTGCAAGGCCTCGTTTACTATTTGACTTTTGGGCAACTGTTTAAATTTACCAAGCCTGTACTTAGCATATAGTAGGGCCTCAGTAAGAGCTCTGAACATTATTATTGTGGAAGACAGGGAATCCCATGACCAAGCAGGCATCAGCTCCCACTCCACCTCCACCACCCTCTCAAGGAGCCCACCCTCCAAAAGACAGCTCAGACACCATCTGTCCAGCAGAGAAAAGCCACAGAGAGACAGCTTTTTTTTTTGGGAGCGGGGCCGGTGGGCATTAGAGAGATGAACCCATCCCAAGAAACCTAATCTCATTCTCAGCAGGTGCTAATCCCAGCGCCTCCGGTGATATCTGAGCCCAGCCCACCCAGTTCCNTGTATGGCAAAACCAATACAATATTGTAAAGTAATTAGCCTCCAATTAAAATAAATAAATTTAATTTAAAAATATATAGTCAAGCTCAATGGTAACCATTAGAAAGACAAAATAAGAATGATGTATCATTTTCCAAGGAAAATGAATTACATTGGGACTCCCCTGGTGGTACAGTGGATAAGAATCCACCTGCCAATCCTGGGGACATGGTTTCAGTCCCTGCTCTGTGAAGATTTCACATCCTGTGGAGCAACTAAGCCGATGTGCCACAACTACTGACCCCGCACACCACAAGCACTGAAGCCCGTGTGCCCAGAGCCTGTGCTCCGCAACAGGAGAAGCCACTACAATGAGAAGCCCTGGCCCCACAGCAAAGAGTAGTTCCAGACTACCACAACTCGACAAAGCTGCACGTAGCAACGAAGACCCAGGGCAACCAAAAATAAATAAATAAAGTCATTAAAAAAATAAATTATATTACTCAGTGCTGGAAGGCATATAATGAAATATCCACTGCTGCTGGGTGATTAAATCAGTCAGAAAAAAAACACTGGATTGTATTAAGAGCCTTAAAGAAGTCATAAACTTGACCCTGTCATTCTGCTTCTAGAAATCAGTCTATAGGAAATAACCAAAAACTCAACAAAAGNCATATAATGAAATATCCACTGCTGCTGGGTGATTAAATCAGTCAGAAAAAAAACACTGGATTGTATTAAGAGCCTTAAAGAAGTCATAAACTTGACCCTGTCATTCTGCTTCTAGAAATCAGTCTATAGGAAATAACCAAAAACTCAACAAAAGGCTATACACAAGGATTATTTATGACTATGAGAATCAAAAATCAACTTTACAGCATAACAAATAAGAGGAATGGCTCAATAGGGCACATTAATATAATGGAATAATATGTTGCCAACAAATAATGGTGCTTACGAAAAATATTTTATGACGTGGAAACTCACTTATGATAAAAAGCTAAGTGGAAACAGGACAATGTAAAATGTAATTGTATTCAAAATATATATGTAGGAAATATGTAAAAAACACTAATAGTTGCTATGGTCAAAATTCTCCTAGCCAGGCTTCAGCAATATGTGAACCGTGAACCTGATGTTCAAGCTGGTTTTAGAAAAGGCAGAGGAACNTAGACCATTCAGGTATGACCTAAATCAAATGCCTTACGATTACACAATGGAAATGACAAATAGATTCAAGGGATTGATCTGATAGACAGAGTTCCTGAAGAACTATGGACGGAGGTTTGTGACATTGAACAGGAGGCAGGGATCAAGACCATCCCCAAGAAAAAGAAAGGTAAAATGGTGGTCTGAGGAAGCCTTTAAAATAGCTATGAAAAGAAGAGAAGCAAAAGGCATAGGAGAAAAGGAAAGATATCCCCATTTGAATGCAGAGTTCCAAAGAATAGAAAGGAGAGATAAGAACGCCTTCCTCAGTGATCAGTGCAAACAAATAGAGGAAAACAACAGAATGGGAAAGAGTAGAGACCTCTTCAAAAAAATTAGAAATACCAAGGGACCATTTCATGCAAAGATGGGCACAATAAANAAACTGAACTGATACTGTTGTCCACAGTGGCTGCACCAATTTATTGATACATTCTCACCAACAGTATAAAGGAGTTCCTTTTTCTCCACATCCTCTCTAACATTTATTGTCTATAGACTCTTTGATGATGGTCATTCTGACTGGAGTAATGTGATATCTCACTGTAGTTTTGATTTGCATTTTTCTCTAACTAGTAGAGAAAAAAAACCTATTTATTTTCTCTAATAAGTATAGATGTTAAGCATCTTTTCATGTGTCTGTTGGTCATTTGTATGTCCTCTTTGGAGAAATGTCTATTTAGATCATTTGCCCTTTTTTTTTTATTGTATTGTTTTATTGACGTTGAGTTGTATTGAACTGTTAGTATATTTTGGAAATTAATTCATTGTTGGTTGCATCATTTGCAAATCCAAATCCAATAGTACCATTTATGTAATGTGAAAAAAAAGCATTATAAAGAAAAATAACAATCAATTATTCTAGGCTTATCATCTCTCTTCAGGAAAATAAAATACTAAATGGGCATCATTTTTTAATTCATATAGCTTATATCCATAACTAATAAGCCATTTTTATTCACCACCATTTTTATTCAAAACAATATAATCAAAACTTTATTAAAGGTTCTGATTTTGCAGGTTGTAGAATCATGAGGCAAGCATAATAATAAATGTATTTTTTAACCTGATAGAGGAGAAAAGCATTCTAAAAAAAATGGTTTAGATCAATAGATAATTTGAGTTAGTTCAGTTCAGTCGCTCAGTCATGTCTGACTCTTTGCGACCCCAATAATCGCCGCACGCCAGGCCTCCCTGTTCATCATCATCTCCCGGAGTTCACTCAGACTCACGTCCATCAAGTCAGTGATGCCATCCAGCCATCTCATCCTCGGTCGTCTCCTTCTCCTCCTGCCCCCAATCCCTTCCAGCATCANAGCGCAGGGCGACCACGGGACACAGGACGGCCCTCGGGGAAGGGCGACTGCAGCACACATTCCGGACATTGGCACAGGGCGACCGCGGCACACAGCCTGAACCTCAGTGAAGGGCAAATGCGGCACACATCCCGGACCTCGGTGAAATGCGAAGCTGTCACACAGCACGGACTTCGGCAGATGGCGACTGCGGCACACACCCTGGACCTTATCGCCGTGCGACCATGGCACAGAGCCCAGAATTCGTCACTAGACAACCACGGAACACAGCCCGGACCTCACTGAAGGGAGACTGCAGCATACTGCCCTGGATCTCGGTGCAGGGCAACTGCGGCACACAGCCTGGATGTCAGGGCAGGGTGACACTGGCACACAGCATGGACCTAGGCACCGGGCGAAGGCGGCCCACACCCTGACCTCAGCGCAGGGAGACACTGGCACAGCACGGACCTCAGTGATGGTGACTGCATCACACAACCCGGACCTCGGCGCAGAGTGCCCGCAGCATAGAGCCCTGAACGCGTCGCTAACCGACCGCGGAACACAGCCCGGACATCGGCACAGGGTGACTGTGGCACACAGCCTGAACCATGGCACAAGGCTACCGCAGCACACAGCCCAGACCTCGGCGCAGGGCGACCACAACACACAGCATGGAAATCTGTGCAGGGAGAACGTGGAACAGAGCTTGGAACTCATCGCTAGCCAACCGCGGAACACAGCCCGGACCTCGGCACAGGACGAGTGTGGAACACAACCCGGACCTCCGTGCAGGGCAACCGCAGCACACAGCCGGAACTTCAGTGAAGGGCGACTGAGGCACACAGTCCGGAACTAGTCTCCAGCAAACCGTGGAACACAGCCCAGTTCTCAGCACTGGGCAACCGCGGCACAAGCCCGGACATTGACGCAGGGCTTCCGTGGCACATAGCCTGAACATCAGTGAAGGGAGACCACAGCACAGAGCCCAGAAATCTGTGCAGGGTGACCGTGGCACAGAGCCAGGAACTCGTCACTAGCNGGCATCCGGTCCCATCACTTCATGGGAAGTAGATGGGAAAACAGTGGAAACAGTGTCAGACTTTATTTTGGGGGGGCTCAAAAATCACTGCAGATGGTGACTGCAGCCATGAAATTAGAAGACGCTTAGTCCTTGGAAGAAAAGTTATGACCAACCTAGATAGCATATTCAAAAGCAGAGATATTACTTTGCCGACTAAGGTCTGTCTAGTCAAGGCTATGGTTTTTCCACCAGTCATGTATGGATGTGAGAGTTGAACTGTGAAGAAGGCTGAGTGCCGAAGAACTGATGCTTTTGAACTGTGGTGTTGGAGAAGACTCTTGAGAGTCCCTTGGACTGCAAGGAGATCCAACCAGTCCATTCTGAAGGAGATCAACCCTGGGATTTCTTTGGAAGGAATGATGCTAAAGCTGAAACTCCAGTACTTTGGCCACCTCATGTGAAGACTTAACTCATTAGAAAAGACTCTGATGCTGGGAGGGTTTGGGGGCAGGCGGAGAAGGGGACAACTGAGGATGAGATGGCTGGATGGCATCACTGACTCAATGGATGTGAGTGTGAGTGAACTCCAGGAGATGGTGATGGACAGGGAGGCCTGGCGTGCTGTGATTCATGGGGTCGCAAAGAGTTGGACACGACTGAGCGACTGAACTGAACTAAGCTGAATGTTTCTTGACGTTGAGCATCTTTTCATGTACCTGTTGGCTCTCTGTATGTTTTCCTTGGAATAATGTCTGTTCAGATCCTCTGCCCACTTTGTAATCTGGTCGTTTGTTTTTTTGATGTTGCATTGTATGAATTCTTTGTATATGTTGGTTATTAACCCATTATCGGCTATATCATTTGCAGATAATCTTCTGCCTTTTAGCTTCTAAAAGGCACCTTCTGCCTTTTAGTAGGTGGCCTTTTAGCCTTGTTGATAGTTTCCTTCTCCATGCAAAAGCTTTTTTAGTCTAATGTGGTCCCATTTGTTTCTTTTTGCTTTTGTTTCTTTTGCCTCTGGAGATGTATCCAAAAAATACCATATTACAAATCAAAGAACATACTGCCTTGGTTTTCTTCTAGGAATTTTATGGTTTGGGGTATTACATTTAAGCCTTTAATTCATTTAAAATTTATGCATGGTGTGAGAGAATCATCCAGTTTGATTCTTTTGCATGTAGTTGTCCATGTAAATGTGGGTTCATTTCTGGTCTCTCTGTTGCATTGATCTATGTGTCTGTTTTTTCTGCTGGTACCAAACTGTTTTGATTACTGTTGCTTTGTAGTATAGTTTCAAATCAGAGAGCATGATACTTCCAGCTTTCTTTTTTCTCAAGATTATTTTGGCTATTGGAGGTCTTTTGTATTTCCATACAAATTTCATAATTATTTGTTCTAATTCTGTGGAAAATGCCATTAATATTTTGATAGGGATTGTACTGTATCTATAGATTTGTACTCCATCTTTCTGAACCTCGACTGGGAAGTGAGGATGTTAGGGGTGAGCTTGAGCATCACATGGAAGATTGGATGGGCATCTTTTAAGGTCACTTTTGAGTCTCTGATTCTGTTTCAAGGCTGAGCCTTGGTCCTTCTCACCCTGGACACTGGGAGAAAAATGAAAGGCCGTGGCCATCTACTCATGAAAGATAGGGAGTTGATACTGAAGCCTGCATTCCTGGACCCCATGAGCCACAACTCCTGAGCTTGTGTGCCGCAGTACCGAAAGCCCATGCACCTAGAGCCTATGCTTTGCAGCAAGAGAAGCCACTGCAGTAAGTCCTGTGCACCGCAGCTGGAGTAGCCCCACTCTCTGCAACTAGAGAAAGCCTGCACACAGCAGTGAGGACCCGGAGCAACCGGAAATAAAGCAATAAGTAAAAACACCTAGAAAAGAGTGGATAGGGAGTTAGTTACCAAGGATGAGATAAGGTTGAGATGAGGGGAGTTTTCAGATTTCCAGGGAATGAATGCCCACGAGCAGGTAGCAGCTGCCCAGGAGCCATTAAGCCTTTGGGCTCTGGAGACAGACTGCCTGGATTCAGATCCCTGCTCTGCCATTTATGAACTGGATGGCCTTGGGAGGTCACTTGACCTCTCCATGCCCGTTTCCTCATCTGTAACATGGTGAGTAATGATAGCACTTACTTCATGGGGTTCTTATGAGGATTCAGTGAATTTACATATACAACGAAGCTCTTAGCACCATGCCTGGTGCTTGGTAAGTGCTCAGTAAATCTCAGCCATCACTCCCTGGGAAGGAGATCGAGAGCCCCTAAATGAGCATCTGTGCCCCCGGTAAAGGCTTTTCTGAATTACCTCTATCTGCCTCCAAGACTGGTACCCGGCTTCTGAGCTGAGGCAGTGGAGAGCCTGCGCTGCACTGCTGGCCCTGATAGCTTTCTCAATTCCCTAGCGGAGGTGTTATCTCCTCCCGGCACAACCACTTCCTTTTCTGAGAAATGAGCACATCTGTCAGGCTTAGCTTCTTAGAACTAATGGAGGGGGAGGAGGCGGGGGAGGAGAGGCTGGCAGCTGACAAGGGCAGACTTAAAGAAAGAGTACCAAGAAGTTTGCTGTGAGGATGCCTCCAAATAGCCCTGACAGCCCAAATGGCTTGGGCTCCCCATGCCACCCTCTTCCACCATAACACCGAGGTCACTTTGCTTTAACAAGTGCGTTCATCCCCTTTTCTCACCATCCTGCCTGTGAGGTCAAAGCAGGAGAAACTGAGGTTCAGAAGTAGAGAGGCCTGCTGTGCCACCCACCAGCTTGGCTGACTCAGCTGAGGTGTCAGCCCAGCTGTCTAGCCACCCATCTCTTTGTCCCTGCCCCATGGAGCCACCTCTCTGAGTTGCCTACATCCAGGCCTGTGGTCCCCAGGGTGGAGGAGAGAGGCTGTGTTCCTCTTATTTTGCTGAAGCCCACACACAACTCACCCCTCTGCCTCCCACTCCCCTGGGAAAGCCAAGGGAAGTGGATTCCAACCACAAACCTCACTTCTTCCGAGTCTCCGCCTGCAGCTCCCTGCTGAGGGAGTGATAAAGCCTCCTCCTTTGCCCCACTGCCCACTTGCCTGCCATCTCTGTGAGATCTCCTAGCAAGGCCTCATTTGTCTATTCAGTTGGCATTTGTCAGCCTCTCCCTCAGGGAAACTGAGTCCAAGAGCAGAAAGTGACTCACGGCCTGCCTGTGCAGGCCTTTGATGAGGCCGGGTAAGGTACATTTTTTATGTTCCTGGCACTTTCCCTGGGCTGCTAGGAGCCCCTTCCTCTTCTCCACCTACCTCTTTCCAGAAATAACCAAGCAGGAAGGAAGCAGTGGGCCTGGGCCCTCCAGAGTCACACTAGAGGAAGGAAGGGCCCGTCTGGCAGCGGGGCTTGCTCTCCACTAAAGCCAGGGCGGAAGGGTTTCACTTTCTCTCCTGGCTTTCGTCACATCCTTTTCCTGTGGCACCCAGTTCCCCTCAGCTGGCTTGGGGCCAGAACTCATTCATTCAGCTGGTGCTTCAGGCCACCTTCCTCCTCCTAGAGGGACCCAGGGCTGTAGGCCTGGCCCCAGAACATGAACTGGTTCTTCAGTTACCCACTTGTGACAGATCTCTCAGTATCTCTGAGCCTCAGCCTACCTGAGCTTAAGAGTGAGGACCTCCTTCAGCAATAGTGCATGCACCTGGCCCATGACGGGGCCTTGAGAACAGTTGTCCTTTTGTAAGTGAGCAGAGTACTGGGTAGAGGTTAGGAGCAAAGGCACTGGAGCCAGATTTTGGTGCAGGCAACCCAGTCGTGTCACCAGACCATTGTGTGACCTTGGGCAAGTCACACATTATCTGTGGGCCTCGGGTCTATCAGCTGTATGGTGGGATAACAGTAGAACCCACTGGCCCACAGAGCGTAGAGACAGTTTAATGAACCAATCCACAGAAAGGCCCGAGGAGGGAGTCTTGCAAGGGAAGTGCTCTGGAAATGTCAGCTGCCGCTGCCGCCACTGAAGAGCCTAGTTCTCTGTGGGTGGAGACAGCAGGGACCCAAGACGGCAAGATTGGACCTCAGAATGAGCAAGAGACCAGAACTCAGACAAATGCCATCCTACCACTTGCTGGACAGAGATTATGGGAGAACACTGAAGCCACCATCTTGACATCTGTAGAATGAGGCTCCGATAAAAATGTTCTGAGGGCTGACTGAACGTAGTCATTCATTTGTTCATCTCAAATGGATTCATTTAGAATGGCACCTGCTGTGTTCTAGGTACAGCACCAGCTTCTTGAGGTATACGTGACAAAAACCACACACAGTCTAGTTGGGGAGACAGGACCAAAAACAGGCGAACGTGATTGTGCATGCACCCAGGGAGTACGGCCTCCTTGGAGTAAAGTGCTTCACCTCAGTGCCTGGAGCAGGCAAAACATTCACTTGTGTGGGATAAAGGTCAGCTGCCATCATAACAGAGAGTATGTTTTCTTTTTGGCTACACTGGGTCTTCGTTGCTTTTTCCTGGACTTTCTCTGTTTGTGGTGGTCTGGGGCTGCTCTCTAGTTGCGGTGAGTGGGCTTCCCTTGTGGCGGAGCACGGGCTCCTGTGTCGCGAGCTCCTGCAGTTGCGGCTCCCAGGCTCTAGAGCGCAGGCTCAGCAGTCGTGGTGCACTGGTGCACGGGCTTAGCTGCTCCGCGGCGTGTGGGATCTTCCCAGACCAGAGAGCGAGCCCATGCCCCCTGCACTGGCAGGCGGATTTCTATCCCCTGCACTGCCAGGGGTGTCCCGGATATTATACAGTTGTTTAAAAAGTGAGGGCACTATGGGCTCGAGAAGCAAAGTAACCTGCTCAAAGCACACCACCCGGAAGAAGCCTGGAGATGTGGGAGGTTAGAGGGAAGGGTGAGTAGTGAAGAACTGACTGGGTTCAAGCAGGAAGTGCGCTCCAGCCCCCAGCAGGGCAGGTGGTCCACTGGCACTTGGACCGCTGCTCAAGGACAATGCTGTGCCAGCCTTTCTCCTGACTTCTGCAGGATTGCAGGTGGCTGCAAGGTAACCTTCATTGTGCAGTTGACCTTGTCTGGGCAGAGATCTAGCTGAAGCCAGTCTGTGCCTGTCTGGATGAGCCCCTAGCTTCAGACATGTCAGTCTTGATCCCTCCCTGTACCGAGTCCCCGGACTGACAGGCGAGACCACCATACAGAGAGCCTCAATGTGGGGACGCTGCTGCCTCTCCTTCTCACCTCAGGCTCTTGGCACTTGGTACTTCTGCTGGAACATGCTCTTTTTCACCCAAGAGGTTTTTTTTTTCTTTTGGCTTCACTGGGTCTTAGTTGTGGCACATGGGATCTAGTTCCCCAAACAGGGATCAAACCTGGGCTCCCTGTATCAGGACTGCAGACTTAGCCACTGGCCCACCAGGGAAGTCTCATCACCCAAGATTTTTGATCCTCCCTTGGCCACTGCCACCTAGTCATTCAGGACTCGGTTTAGACTCCCCACCGTCCCCCAGAGATACCTCTGACCACTCCACCTGCATCAGGCCACTGGCATTCTTCACCACCTGCCTTCAAAACCCCATCATATCTGAAATTGTCTTGCTTCTTAGTCTCTTTGCTTCTCTCTAGGACTGTGTTTCTCAACCTTACTTTCTCCTCACCACTCCTTACTAAGGAGTCTTTTTGGTTTTTAGACATGTTTATCTTAATTGCCCTGGCATAAGTTTGAATACCACAGCTGTGCTGTGTATCTCTTTCTATGCTATGTCCTCACCCCACCCCCTTGGAGAATGCATGGACTAGAACATAAGCTCTGTGAGAGCAGGGATCTTATTTGTCCTGTTCAGTGCCGGGCCCAAGGCATGGTAGACACCGAGTAGTTATGGTGTGAACGAAGGTCCAAAATCTCTGGGAGTACAAAGGAGATGTTCCTGCTGGAGTTGAAGGAAGGAGTAGGGAAGTCTTGGAAGACAGGACTCCAAAGTGGTCCCATAAGCTGGGTAGGGTTGGCTGACTAAGGCAGAGGTGGGGAGGGTTACCAGTTAGAGGGCTCAGAGCTGGCCAAGGCTCAGGGATCTGAAGCACTCTGGGCTGTGGGGCTGTGGCCATCCCACGCAGGTGGCCGGGACTGCTGGAGGCAGGACCTTGAAAGTGGTCCCAGCCTTACTTGTCCTGGGGACCCTGGTTCTTGTCTAACCACTCTGAAGGGCCCCAATGCTAGATGGTAGTGCCCAAGCTCTCCCACAAACTGGCTCCTTGAAACTGTAGAGTGGGTGAGTGGGTGGGCCTTGTTGACGTGCGAGTCTCTAACCTAGGAATCCATGGTTCTTCCATGGAGGTCATTAGCCACCACCTGACTCCAGTGGTCCTGAAAACCCCTACATGGATCCCCTGGTAGCGATCACAGCTACAGAGAGAAGCTTACCCCATTTTTTCCTGCCCCACACTGAGAATGTACACAGTCCCTTAGGCTGGGTCTCCCAAAAGCCTCTGGGACCTCCCTGCCACCCGCCTTACATCTGACCCCCTGTCTACCACGGCAGCTCTGGCTCTAACCAGTGGGCGCCACTGAGCAGCAGTGGGGGCTTATCTCTGCCTTTCCAGACCAGGGCAGCTCCGCAGTCCTGTTTGTTTATCCAGAGCAGTCGCCTGCTGAGAAAATGGCTGTGTTTGTTTCCAAGTGTGTCGTGTGAACCGTGGGCTAAATATACCCACGCCACTGCCTCCCCGGCACCCGCCCTGGAACAGCACGCCCCGTTTTGCTCCTGCTCTCTCTCTGAAAGCAATCCCCAGGATCCTCTCCCCCTCCCTAGGAGGAGCTTCTGAAATGGAGATGAAGATTGTCCAAGCGCGCTAGCGCACGGGTGGGGGCTGGGCTGATCAGAGGCTTGTCTCCGTGGCACCGACAGGAGCATGTTCCCTCCACCCGGGAGTGACTGTTCCTGGACAGTGAGTGCTTTGTGCCCTTGCAGGGACGGGGCCTGTTTATTCCAGCTCAGCCCAGAGCCGAAAATTTCCTGCGGCTGCCCGCCCTCTACTTCAGGAAAGTTCCCACCGAGGGAGCCAGGCCTCTCCCACTTTGGCTGCAGCCCAGTGTCCCCGGCTTCTTGTGGGACATTTGGCCCCTCAGGATAATTCCTGGCCAGGGCTCCCTCTCCCATGCTTCTCACGGCCCAGGACTCCCTCGTCACAGATCAGTCTTTTTTGTGACTGCACCTGGGGCCTCCTTCATTTAGGACCAGAAAAATTTCAATTCCTGTAAGAATTTTCTGGTCCAACAAGAAACCCAGGAAGGCTAAGCAGGATGAAGGCCCAAGTGTAAGGACTCTGGCTGCTGCCACTGCCCTTCTCTTCCCAGACCCAAGGCCGCCTCCCCCTCATCCCCCACAGAGGGAATATTCCTGCGGTAGCAGCACCCCTTGTGGCTCAGCTGGTAAAGAATTCTCCTGCAATGCGGGAGACCTGGGTTGGGCAGAGCCCCTGGAGAAAAGAAAGGCTACTCGCTCCAGTATTCTGGCCTAGAGAATTCCATGGACTGTATAGTCCATGGGGTCGCAGAGCGACTTTCACTTTCACAGCAGCACCCAGGTTGGGACCAGGCAGTCCTGGGCTTTGATCCTGGCTCTGTCCCCTGTTAACTGAGTGACCCCAGGCAAGGTCTTTCCGACTCTGTACCTCAGTTGTTTCATCTGTGACATGGGGCTCAGATCGCTACACTGAGGCTTCTGATGAAGGTGAAGGGGATGACGGTGTCTGGAACTTAGGAGGCATGTAAAACCTTTGTTCTCCTCATGTATTTATTGATCACTGACTCTGTGCCAGACACTGTTTTGGGTTCTGGGTATACAGAAACAGGACAGCCTCTATGCCTCATCAGCCCATGACAACTGCAGGAGATCAGTCAAAACAAAGACCCAAAGGGCAGGCTCTGCTTCCAGAAAGTGCTAAAAAGAAAAATTGAGCAAGATGAGGGGATAGGTAGCGAGAGATCAGGGTAGGGGGCACCATATTAGACAAGGTGGCCAGGGAAGGCATCCCTGAGGAGATGGCATTTGAACAGAGTTAGGAGTGAAATGAGGGAGCCTGGGGTCGAGTGCTCCAGGCCACAAGGGCAGTAGATCCTGAGCTCAGCAGATGTTGCACCAACAGCCCAGGCAACTAGAGTAGAGTGTGCAGTGCTGGGGGGCTGGGGCCTACTGGACCTCACTGGCCTTGGTGAAGCCTCGATTCCATGTGTGATGGGGAGCCTTGGAGAGCTTGAGAGCATGGATTGACAGGGGCTCAGTGGTGGGGTTTTCCCCACCTGCCCGCCTTCCCTTCCCAGTGCCTTTTCCCCTTTCTAGAAGGACTCTGCTCTGGCTCACACATCACTGCTGCCTCCCTAATGGCTTAATAAATATAGAGGATTCTTTGAGTCAGGTTGTCAGTTCAATGTGTATGACCCTCTGCTAGGTACCAGGGACATGAACGGACACGACATTCATTCAAAGTGCAAGGAAAAGCTGTTGGTGTGCCACACCCTGACCTATGTTTTACAAAATCTTGGCATGGAGTGAGGGGGTGTCGTCAAGACTAGAAGTAGGGCCCAGCAGATGTCATAGTGAGCAAACTGTCCGGGTGGGACGGGGAGCCAACCAGAAATGGCAGGCGTGGTCTGAAGGCCACCCCATGGCTCAGCCCCACTGGCCCAGGTAGAGTGTGGGCCCACAGTGTGAGTTCATGGTGGGGAAGCAAGAGCACAGTCTCTGGAACCAGCCAGTGGTCTGTTCCCTCCCTGGGCAGTCGAAGCACACTGATCCTAAATGCCAGACACCAGCTTTAGATTCTGGTTCCTCCACAAAGCTGGGTGACCTTATCAAGTTCCTCTGCACTCAGAGGCCGGGCTTCCTGGTCTGCCAGTGGGGAGAGACAGCCTGCACTGCAGCATTGTTGAGAGGATTAAAGGACAAACGGGGTGTAAGGCGCCCTCATTAAAGGGTGCTCCGAGTTCCCCTCTGCCTGCCCCACAGATTGGTTCTACCCTAGGCTGGGTCATTCAACCCGCAGCCCCTCCTTTGTGGTATCATGTGCTTCCCTCCTGACTAGCTTCAGGGCAGAGGACTGTTGCTCACCTCCTCCTGGGCCCCGGGTCCTGCCCCCTGGGGTGGGGAACAGGCCCTCATGGACCCCGTCCCAGTCCTGCACTGCTGTTGCTCTCTCTATTCTGCCCTGCTCTGCCCACCCATCAGCCTGCCCTGGTCAGAGGCTTCCTCCAGACCTGCCCTGCCCCGGAATCACTCTTGAGAGTTTCCCCTGTCTCTTTTCTCTCCCTTCCTTCCTCTCTCCCTCCTTTACAGCAGTGGAAAGGCTGAGGCCTGGTAGTTCTGCACTGCCCTCAGGCTCAACTCCCGCTTCTTCCAGGCTTCCAGACCACAGGTGGTCCAGCTCTCACTCACCCCTTCAGGCTCATCTCCTCCTCTTTCCTCCTCTCCTGCTCCAGCCTCTTGGCCTCCCTCAGTTCCCTGCCCATCTCTTTCCCAGCTCAGGTTCTGAAGGACCACTTCCTAGCTGGCTGAGCTTGGACAGAACTCTTCCCCCACTTTGCACCTGTTTTCTCAGCAGTAAAATGGGTTGGTTATTCCTGGCTGAGGGTCAGGAAGAAGAGCTGCCCTTAACCCTTTATCTGGCCCAAAGCGGGCATGGACAGCGGCAGTTTTTCGGCTCAGCAAGGTCAACACACGCCAACCGCCCACTTTGTCCCAGCCAGATTCCTGTTTGAGAACTCACACAGTTCCCTTCTCTTCTGTCCCCCGGCAGGACACGTTTGTGGAACTCTACGGGAACAACGCAGCAGCCGAGAGCCGGAAGGGCCAGGAGCGCTTCAACCGCTGGTTCCTGACGGGCATGACTGTGGCTGGTGTGGTTCTGCTGGGCTCGCTCTTCAGTCGGAAATGACCAGACACTGACCACCAACTCACCCACACCCCCCCATCCTGCCCCCACCACATCTCTCCGTCCAGCCACCATTGCCACCAGGAGAACCACTCCATGGAGCCCACGGCCACCCACACATCACAGGCTTGGGCCTAGACCTGGTCCCCCGCAATTAGTTTTCTAGAATTTACATGCTTCTGTGAGAGCTGCCTTCCACAATTCTCGTGGCATCAAAACCCACAAAATTCCCTAGAACCTGCCCCGGTGGAAGCTAACAGGTGTTGGGGGTTGTGACTGGGGGCCAGAGTGCCCCACCCGATTGGTGGGTCCCCTTCTGCATTTAGGGTCCCTGAGCATGCTTTCTTGCCAGGGAGCTGGAAAGTTTTCTGACCCTTTTCCCCAGAAAGAGAGACAATAGATTGCCTTCATTTTGATGTCTTTGGCCTCAGAATTGATCATTTCCTGTCTCCCCACTCCTCCCGGCCCTGTGCCTCCCGTCCATTCATCCCCACCCTCCAAGAGCCACTTAGGGCCCACTTCTGACTAATTAGGGATTCAGGATGCTTGGGATAAAGAAATAAGGACCAGGACCCCCTTCCCCCCTCTGACCCAGCCAAAGTCCCTCCACCCAATTCGTGTCCTCTGGAGGTCTCTGGCTGGAGGCCGGCCTCACCTGAGATGGAGGGACTCTAGCTGTAGGAAGCACCCCATGCCAGTGCTGGGGTGGCCTTGCAGTTTAGCACCACCCCAGTTCTTCCCCTTCCCTGGCTCCATGACCATGACTGAGGGACCAACTGGGCCTGAGATAGGTGCCGCAGAACTGTTTATGGCCTCAGCTGCCTCACTTCCTGCAAGAAGATAAGCCTGTGGCGTCTTTGCCTTGGGCTGCTGCCCATGGGTTTCAGGGGCCATGGTCCAGAGGTGAGGGGGAGCTATAGGGAGCAGCTGTGGGAGCCCTAGGGTCTTCCTACCTCAGGCAGGAAGGGCAGGAAGGAGAGCCTTGTGCGTGCGGTGGAGCTGGGACTGGCCAGAGGGGCCAGCCCTGCCTGGCCTGAACAGTTTGTATCCCACCCCCATTCAGCCTGAGCAGCCGGGCTGCCAGGGTCAGGGTGGCCTGGCCAGGAGCTCTTCTGACCTCCCTGTCTCTCCTCTGCTCCACCCATGGCCTGTCTCATCCCCGGGGGTCCAGGCCTAGCCCCGGCCACCCCGGGCTCTCTGCTGTACATAATTGAAACTAGTTTTTATTCCTTGTGAAGATGACATACTATTTTTGTTAAGCGTGTCTGTATTTATGTGTGAGGAGCTGCTGGCTTGCAGTGCGTGTGCACGTGGAGAGCTGGTGCCCGGAGATCGAACAGCCTGGTGCTCCCTGCACCCCCACCCCACCCCACCTCCCGCCCTGGTCTGGGGAAGCCAGCCGGTGGTCCTGGCTCCTGAGAGGCACCTGTCCCTCCCCCACC
>SJYV01035025.1:68373-108078 GCA_006410875.1 Neotragus pygmaeus | reverse complement strand
TTTTTCCAGCTCTTTGAAATAGTTTGTGTGAAAGTGAAGGTGCAGTTCAGTAATAAAATGTGTTCTTCGTGAGCAAAGGGCCTGGGCTCCTGTGTGCTCCGGGAGGGGACGCTGGGCTGTTAGAAGAGGCGCAGGAGAGCCGGGTACCTGTGCTGACTCTGCTGCCCTAACCTCGGACAAGTCCTTTCTTCCTCACTCTGGTCCTGAATTTCTCCACCTGACACTGGGTCTGCTTTGAGCCCCTGCTATGTGCTGGGCACTGACTGTGTGTGAACATGACAGACAGTCCCTGCCCTCAGGAGTTGGTATTCTAGTGGGAGGCACAGTCAAGTGGCCACTTGGCTCTGTGTAGGCACAGCCCTGAACAAAAGTGAAAGTGTTAGTCAAACTTCATGGACTGTAGCCCACCAGGCTCCTCGTTCATGGAATTCTCCAGGCAAGAATACTGAAGTGGGTGGCCATTCTCTTCTCCAGGGGATCTTCCTGACCCAGGGATTGAACCCAGGTCTCCTGCATTGTAGGCAGATTCTCTACTGTCTCAGGCACCAGGCAATCCTAGCCCTAGGCACTGGGAATTCTGCAGAGAAGCCCTTTCCTTTATGGAGCTTCCATTCTGGACAGGGAGACAGGGAGATGAATATAAGAATGGCTCTGACTGTTGCAGGGCAAAGGTGGAAACAGAATGACTCTGAGGAAGCATGGCAAGACATGAAAGCCCTAGTGGGGAAGGAGATAAGGAGTCAGATAACATTTTAAAGATAATCCCACAAGATCAGCTGATGGATTGGAGACAGCTCTAGAAAGAGGAACCATGGGTGATTCAAGGTTTTGAAATAGTGATACCATTATAATCCCAAAGTGAAGCACCCATCTGAGGCCAAGAAGTTCATAGTGAATGCTCTAACAGCATTTAATATGGAACCTGAGCTTGTCTGGGAGTCAGGGAGGGCTCCCTGGAGGAAATGATATCAGAACCAGAGCCTAAAGAGTGTAAGAGCTCCAAAAGAAGCGAGGAGGCAGGAAGAGTGGTCCTGCTGAAGAAGCAAATGAAAGGACGAGCAAGAATCTTCTTCAGGCTGAAGGAAAGTTGGTGTGTCTGGGGTCTCCTGGGTCAGTATGACTGTAGAGAGGTGGGATGGGGGTCCTGGATTTGATCCTGAGGGCAGTGAGAGCCAGAGGAAGGTTGTTAGGGAGTGATAATACCACGTAGACCCCAAAGCGCCCTCTGGCTGCTACGTGAAGAAGGCTCTGGAGGGAGAGCAGAGTGGAGAAGCCACGGCTCGGATAACGCTCCAGTGCTGAGGGTGGTCAGCCAGGTGTGTATCCTGGGTCGCCATTCCTAGCCTTTGGTCAAGTAACCTAGCCTATGTCTTAGCTTTCCCATCTGTGAAATGGGTAGGATGGTAGTACCCATCTCAAGTGATAGTGGTCAAAAGTGAATGAGAGATAACCCAACAAAGCTTGGGTGAACTGAAAGTTGAGGGGTGGGGGGGAGTGCAGCGATGACCCTGCCATCAAGAAGACCCTCAAAAGGAAGAAGGAGGTGCTCCTCGGGGAGTTCAACTGGCTGTGGCCGGAGATCCGGGAAGGGTCTGGGGAAAGGAGCAGGACTCCAGGGGCAGGCCCTCCAGCTAAGGAGGCGGGCTCTCCAGCTGGCGGGGTTGGGGCGGGGGGACGCTCCGCCCCTTCTGCTTTCAAGAGCTAGCGTGACTGCCCCCTGGTGGCCAGGGGTTTCCACCTGAAAGCCACTCCCACCCCAGATGCCTGCTCGCAGTGCTTCAGGGGACCTGTCCTCTCCTGACTGGCCAGCTTTCCCCTGTGTCCCCATCTTCTGCCCTGTTCACAGAAGGACGTCTACACTTGCAACCTTTAGTGCCGAATTCATAGCTTTTCACGGCTCCTGGCTCAGGGTCACCATTCTCCAAAGCCTCCGGGCTTCTATATCTTTGCTGCTGCTACTGCTAAGTCGCTTCAGTCATGTCCGACTCTGTGCGACCCCATAGACGGCAGCCCACCAGGCTCCTGCGTCCCTGGGATTCTCCAGGCAAGAACACTGGGGTGGGGTTGCCATTTCCCTCTCCAATGCATGAAAGTGAAAAGTGAAAGTGAAGTCGCTCAGTCGTGTCCGACTCACAGTGACCCCATGAACTGCAGCCTACCAGGCTCCTCTATCCATTGGATTTTCCAGGCAAGAGTACTGGAGTGGGTTGCCATTGCCTTCTATATCTTTGGCCGGTAACCTAACCACTCAAGTCCCCTCTCCAGATTCTTGAGATTCTTCCAGAAGCATCTTTTTACATAATTTTGTTGTTGTTGTTGTAAAGTTGCTAAGTTGTATTCAACTCTTTGCACCTCCATGAACTGTAGCATGCCATGGTCCTCTGTCCTCCACTATCTCCCAGAGTTTGCTCAGATTCATGTTCCTTGAGTCAGTGATGCTATCTAATCATCTCATCCTCTGCCACCCTCTTCTCGTTTTGCCTTCAACCTTTCCCAGCATCAAGTCTTTTCCAGTGAGTCACCTCTTCACATCAGGTGGCCAAAATATTGGAGCTTCAGCTTCAGCAACAGTCCTTCCAATGAATATTCAGGGTTGATTTCCTTTAGGATTGACNTTTTGCCTTCAACCTTTCCCAGCATCAAGTCTTTTCCAGTGAGTCACCTCTTCACATCAGGTGGCCAAAATATTGGAGCTTCAGCTTCAGCAACAGTCCTTCCAATGAATATTCAGGGTTGATTTCCTTTAGGATTGACTGATCTCCTTGCAGTCCTAGGGACTATCAAAAGAGCCTTCTCCAGCACCACAATTTGAAGGCATCAATTCTTTCACATAATATGTAACTATATTCTGATCCGTTTTTTTACACAAAGAGTAACAGACACACTGTGCCTGGTTTTTTTCTGCCTAAATAGTTTATCTTATAAAAGTTTCCGTGTTCATACATGAACCCCTGATTGTTATACAGCTTCAGCAATTAACTCATGGCAGATTAATTCTTTTTTCTAGCTGTATAATACTCCACAAATGTTTTAACCAGATCCTGAACTCTGTGATTCCAATCTTAAACATGGCGTGAAAAGTGAAAGTGAAGTCACTCAGTCCTATCTGACTCTTTGCAACTTTGGACTGTAGCCCACCAGGCTCCTCGTCCATGGAATTTTCCAGGCAAGAATACTGGAGTGGCTTGCCATTTTCTTCTCCAGGGGGTCTTCCTGACCCAGGGATTGATCATGTCTCCTGCATTGCAGGCAGACTCTTCACCCTCTGAGCCACCAGGGAATCCCAAACACGGCATGGCACACACATAAAATATTGGAATAGCACACTGAGGAAAAGCTGAGGAAGGGATTTTGGACATCTATGTGGGTCCTGGGGAAAAATTCATTTCCATATATTTTTATGATGAGAAAAATATAGCAATATAACATGTCCTAGGATATGAAGAATTAATTTTGACTACTAATCTAAATATAGTATTTAAAATATATTCCTTAAAAAACTTGATCTTATTCCTGTGAATGCAACTTTTTTTTGTCTAATTCATTTTTAAATTTTTTTTGCAACTTTTACATATAAGAAATTTTATGATCAAAATGGTTTACACAATTCCTGATCAAGATTAATGATGATCTCTTCAAATTCTTGGTAGTCAGCACTACAAGACTTTGTCACCTCAGGTAAGTGATAAAAGAAAATGTTAAACTATTCCAGAACAATTGAAGTTATATTTTTAATGTTCTTATTGTTCTTCCCTTTTTAAAATTGACAAATGCAATGTTGTAATCAAGTGAATTTCAGATCCAAATGAACTTTTTCATTCTGGGTATTTAAGAAAATAACTGAGTTCTAGAACACAGGAAATGACCTAAAGCTTTCAAGGTCTTTTTTTTTTTTTTTTAATTATATAATTTATTAAANAATCAAGTGAATTTCAGATCCAAATGAACTTTTTCATTCTGGGTATTTAAGAAAATAACTGAGTTCTAGAACACAGGAAATGACCTAAAGCTTTCAAGGTCTTTTTTTTTTTTTTTAATTATATAATTTATTAAAGCTGAGCAAGGCTGTACAGCACAAAGGAAGAGAAGGAAGAAAGGGAAAGCAGTAAAGGAAAGCAAATTCTAAACCAGTTCACTTATGAACATGCAAGCCAAAGGTCTAAGTATAATATTAACAAATGGAATCTAACAAAATATAAAAAGAATACCTCATGACCTAGTAGGGCTTATTCCAGGTAAATAAGATTGCCCCAGTATAAGAAATCTTTCAGTGTAATTGTACTGAAGCATTAATAAAGAAAATCCTTATGGTATTTCAGTAGATATCAAAATAATATTTTGTAAAATTCAACACCTATTTATTACTTTAAAAAATCTTTTATCAAGCTAAGAGTTGAAAATTAGCTTCTACTTTTTTATACCTTTCTTAATTTCTTAGAGTTTAAGATAATGATTGTGTGCTTTGCTTGTGCAAATTTTTTAAAGTTAACAACTCTTAGAAAAATCATCAACTTATGATCAAATTCCTTACATAATATCCAGCTCTCCATTTTTCTGTCTCCACCATCACAGCCTTTGTCATGAATTGGGACGGGGGGGGACAAGAATTTTTTCTTAATCTATAATAAATAATAGAAATGAACATATATGATCCCTATTAATTTGTCTTCTTTTATTTTTAATAGATATCCATGCACTAATGTTAGAATTCAGGACATATGGAGTATTAATTTCCTCCTAAATTATTTAAACCATCCCATTTCAGTAGGTTCACACGTGAATAATTAGCTTGAATAATTTCATGATAAAGAGTCTTGTGAATTCTTATCATCTTAAATGGTCTTATCACAGAGTTTTAACAACTCCATCTTAAAGTTGGAGGGAGTCAATCTTAAAACACTACGGTACCGAGAATATGGACATAAAGTTAAGGAAACAGTCTTCTAAGAGTATCATTTTGAAGTATATAACAGTGTAGTGGCCTCGTCCACTACATTTGTCTTACATGTTTTTCATGGTTTGTAAGTTTGCTGCCGAGTGGGAAACGACCAGTGCCCATATCAGCTTGGCTTAAGTTGTGCTGGTGTGAAAATGCTGCCGTCAAACCTCAACCCCCTGCACTCGCTCAAGGAAAAGAAAACAGCTGTGCCCCCGTCCAGTTGCATTGTAAAAATAATAATAAACAACAACAACAATAAGGCCCTTATCTGCAAACCATTGATACGGTGGAACATTCCCCAACAGCTACCTGGCCATCACTTTTACAAACAACAATCACCCCCAGGCTTCATGCCAAGCTCCCTGCGCACCTGGAAAGCAAACTCCTCCAGTGGCTCCATGGCCTTTGTGAAGGGTCCTTGTGAAGGTTAGGCGGTCCTCCCAGATGGGTGGTCATGTGCTGTGCAGGTGACCACTGCAGTTAGATGTCCAGGAAGGAAAAGCCCATCCTTGGCCAGGCTCATCTCATTCTGGTGGAGCAGCAGGGGCCGGAGGAGAGACCGGCTATATAGCAGTGAGCAGCAAGACTATAGGAGAAGGCAGTGGCACCCCACTCCAGTACTCTTGCCTGGAAAATCCCATGGATGGAGGAGCCTGGTAGGCTGCAGTCCATTGATTTGCTAAGTTGGACACGACTAAGTGACTTCACTTTCACTTTTCACTTTCATGCATTGGAGAAGGAAATGGCAATCCACTCCAGTGTTCTTGCCTGGAGAATTCCAGGGACGGGGGAGCCTGGTGGGCTGCCATCTCTGGGGTCGCACAGAGTCGGACATGACCAAAGCCACTTAGCAACAGCAGCAGCAAGACTATAAAACCAGATTGCCAGGGCTAGCTGGGAGCCCTGGGACAAGAGACTTAACCTCTCTGTGCCTGAGTTTCCTCATCTGTAAAATGATAATTTACCTATCTGATGTATAGTTATGCAGATTTCATGCAAATTTTTATGCTTGTAAAGTGCTTAAGAAGGGTTTCTGGCACCATAAGTATTATATAAACTTTATCAGGCTATGTTGTCAGACCTCCCACCCCTTACCACTACCTCCCAAAGGCAATTCAGATAGGCTCGGTGGTAAAGGCTCCACCTGCCAATGCAAGAGCCAAAAGAGGCATGGGCTCGATCCCTGGGTCAGGAAGATCCCCTGAAGTAGGAAATGGCAACCCACTCCAATATTCTTGCCGAGATAATCCCTTAGACTTATAGTCGTGGGGGTCACAAAAAGTCAGACATGACTGAGCATGCACACTAAGTTAAGTCTAAGTAGTTTAAATGGTGATCCCAGGGCAGTGGGGACAGTGAATCAGGGGATGATCAGGGAGGGACTTTGGAAATCAAGAGAAGATGCAATGATGAGTAACCTGCCACTTCAGGCAATGGGGCTCCTTCTCAGAGGATCCACTGGTAGACCCATGGAGCATTCTAGAGGCAGGAACACAAGGTATTTATACACGAACTCCCATCCCTCACCTGCCTAGGGCAGCTCTTAGGTCGACACTTCCTATCTGCCAAGCATACACCTATGACCAAGAAGACCCAGGCACCTGTTTCTTGAATGAAAACTGTCCACCAAAGCTGCACATGACCTTTCAAGGTGGTCTGAAGACACATGGTGGGGCACCGTCACATCTACCACAACTTATGAAAAACTTGGTAGCACGTCAGCTGGAAAATTCTGCTTGAGGGAGGCCCTGCTGGTGGTTCTCCACTTGTGCTAATCCAAACCGTACTGCAGTGAGCAACCTCACGGATCCACCATTTTGTGCATCCACATGCGCAGCAGTAGTGGTAGTCGCTCAGTCGTGTCTCACTCTTTGCGACCCCATGGATTGTAGCCCCCCAGGCTCCTCTGTCCATGGGATTCTCCAGGCAAGAATACTGGAGTGGGTTTCCATGCACTCCTCCAGGGAATCTTCCTGACCCAGGGATTGAATTCAGGTCTCCTGCATTGCAGGCAGATTCTTTACCATCTGAGCCACCTCACGAATCCATCATTTTGCACACATGCATGTGTATCCACTGACTATTTATAGAAGTAGTATTACCAGGCCTTCTGTCATTTTGATGGAGACACCCAAAACTGGCATCTTGTGAAACTGCCTGTCTTCTGAACCCTTGCCAATATCCTTGTTAACACTCCTTGATCTTTGTCAATCTGGCCGATGGAAAAATAGTATCCCATACTTTAAAATTTCATTTTCAAGCCTCTAATTGAGGTTGACATCTTTTGATAATGTGGAAGCCATCTGTACCCCTAATGAGTTAATGAATCTACACAATGACAAATGAAGGCTGCAAATGGCACACAAAGGCGACGAGGCATCATGTGTGCCTCCTGGCAAAAGAACATTCACGAAATACTCTTGCCAAAAAGTTAATTCTGAATCTGACCAAAGCCTCTAAATGTGACCACCCCTGAATGGAAGATACAGGGTACACAGGAACACAGTGAGTGATACACAGGAGGGCAATCTCAGTAAAATGCAACCTGGAGGACACACCTCAGAACAGATGACGCCTCTTCTATACTGCCACTTCCGGAGAGGATGTGCTTTCCTCTATTTCTCCTGCTAAGTGAAACTAAAATCCCTGGAAGTGGTATATGCAACAAGCATAAGAAAACCCTGAAAAGTAAAAAGAAGTCAGGCTGGATGGGGACCTGAGAACCTGAGGACAACACAGTGGTGAGTTCTCTGGATTTTCTGTCTCAGAGATCCCAGACTTGGGGTTGAAGAAGTTGTAGCAGGCTACTCAAAAAAGCCAGTGGGCACAGAAAAGAAAAAACAGCCCCAACTGAAGCCAGCTCTGTCTGTTCAAAGGATTAGAAAAGAAACATCCTAGCAAGATAGAAGTTTTAGATGATTGCAGCTCTACTCCAGCCAAATACCCCTGGGAAAAGAAAACTATGAAAATTATGGCCAACTACGTCAACAAAGGGTGAGTGGAGACCCTGGGTTTCCTCCTTGATTCACTATCAACGTGGGGTGTTGTGAGATAAGGCCAAGGGAGCAGGACCTTTCATCTCTGCTGACCAGTGAATGAGCCCTCTCCTACCAGCCCTTCTCCCCGCACTGTCAGTGGAGACCACACTGGGAGCCTAGGATTCCACACCTCCCTGGCAATAATGAGAGTTTTGCAACCCCATGGACTGTAGCCTGCCAGTCTCCTCTGTTCATGCGATTCTCCAAGCAAATATACTGGAGTGAGTTGCCATTCCCTCCTCCAAGGGATCTTCCCAACCCAGGGATTGAACCTGTGTCTCCTGTATTGCAAGAGGATTCTTTACCCAGTGAGGCACCTGGGAAGCCCAGTTCCCAGTGTGCCCTGCCTAAACTCCTGACCTACAGAATTGGTGAGCCTAAGGAAATGGTTGTTTCATGCTTTTAAGTTTTAAGGGGAGTTGGAATGTAGCAGTTGTAACAGACGCACCACAGGACTTAGCCACTTGAATGTGGTGCTGGCTCTTTGTGTATGGCTCTGAGCTTGGGCTTTCAGAGTACCGTGGGTCCCCACTGTCTCTCTGCCCCCTCAGGAGTCTCTGAGTTCTGTCATGAGAAGAACACGTACTGGGTGCCTGCTGGTGTCAGAACAATAAGACATGTGAATAACCCTAAACTGAAGTGCTGTGGGCTGGCATGTGTTTCCTGCAAATTCATATGTCAAAGCTCTAACTCCCAATACATCCAATGTAGCAGTATTTGGAGATAAAAGTGAAAGTCACTCAGTCATGTCCTACTCTTTGGGATCCCCCGAATTGTACAGTCCATGGAATTCTCCAAGCCAGAATACTGGAGTGGGTAGCCTTTCCCTTCTCCAGGGGATCTTCCCAACCCAGGGATTGAACCTAGGCCCCCTGCATTGCAGGCAGATTCTTTACCAGCTGAGCCACAAGAGAAGCCATATTTGGAGACAGGGCCTTTAAAAAGGTGATAAACTGGGTTCAGGGTTGGGAACTCATGTACACCTGTGGTGGATTCATGTCAATGTATGGCAAAACCAATACAGTATTGTAAATTTAAAAAATTAAAAAAGAAAAGCATGGGGAGGGCGGTGGGTGGGGGGTCAGGATTGGGAATTCATGTACACCCGTGGTGGATTCGTGTTGATGTATGGCAAAACCAATACAGTATTGTAAAGTAAAATAAAAAAATAAAACCACGAAAAAAAATAATAAAATAAATAAATAAAAGGCAATAAACTTAAATGATCATTGGGGAAGGCCCTCACTGATCTGCCTGGTGTCCTTATAAGAGGAAATCTGGGGACTTCCCTAGTGGTCTGCTGGCTCAGGTTCTAGAATTCCAATGCAGGGGGCTCAGGTTCAATCCGTGGTCAGGAAACTAGATCCCACATGCCTCAGCCAAGAATTTGCATGCTACAACTAAAAGGTCCCACATGCAATAATGAAGATCAAAGATCCTACATGCTTCAACTAACACCTGGTGCAGCCAAATAAGTAAATAAATAGTTTCAAAAGAAGAGGAAATCTGGACACACATGGAGATGCCATGGATATGCACACAGAGGAATGANATTTTGGAACCCAAAAAAATAAAGTCTGACACTGTTTCCCCATCTATTTGCCATGAAGTGATGGGACCAGATGTCATGATCTTAGTTTTCTGAATGTTGAGCTTTAAGCCAACTTTTTCACTCTCCTCTTTCACTTTCATCAAGAGGCTTTTTAGTTCCTCTTCACTGTCTGCCATAAGGCTGGTGTCATCTGCATGGCAATTTATTAATCTAAGCAAAGTTTACCACCTGCGTAGTTCAACATCTTCAGTTATGTCCAAACCACTCCTGCTGCTAGCAAAAGGACAAAACAATGGATTCAAAATTCCATCAGAAATTTCTATAGCTCTTATTCCCTTAGTCTCTGATTGGCCATGTTTATGCCAGTCCTGCCCACAGGCCAGGAGACCAGAAGGCCAGGGCTCCTGTCTGCTCCTTGTCTGTATCCCCAGCATCTTTCATGATAAGTGACTAAAAGATGAATCCCTCATGCCAGACAGAAACTGGTGCGAAGGCAGCTGCCTTTCTCAGATAAAAATTAAATGGATGGGGACTTCCCTGGTGGTTCCCTAGCCCACTGAGGCTAGGACTTTTGTGCTCCCAATGTGGGGCGTGAGGGGACTGGGGAGAGCATTCAATCCCTGATCGGGATCTAGATCCCACATGCTGCAGCTGAAGATCCCGCATGTTGCAGCAAAGACCCGGCACAGTCAAATAGAATAAATAAATAAATATTTAAAAAATCACATAGTACTTCCCTGACGGTTCAGTGGCAAAGACTCTGCCTGCCAATGCAGGAGACACGGGATCGAGCCGTCATCAGAAACATCCCACATGCCGAGGAGCAACTAAGCCTGTGCACGACAACTACCGAGCCTGTGCTCTAGAGCTCGGGAGCCGAAGCTGCTGAAGCCCACACAGCCTAGAGCCGGTGCTCTGCAACAGGAGCCGCTGACAGTGAGAAATCCACTCACTGCAACTAGCGAGTAGCCCCCGCTTGCCGCAACTAGAGAAAAGCTCCCGTAGCAACTAGGACCCAACACAGTCCAAAACAAATAAATAGATTATTTTAAAATGTCAATGTTCAAGGCTCCCCATACTCTGCCCCCCACATATTCCTTCAGCTCCATTCCTTCCTGCTTTCCCCCAGACTTTTCTCTTCAGAAGAGGAAGCAGAGACTCCAAGGCTCCAGGTGAGTCTTCTCCTTCCCTGTCTCCCCTTGTCCATTTCTTCCTTCTCCTCCAACTGGCTTCTTTTATTTCTTCTTCCAAGCCATGGTCCTCAGTAGCACAGGGCATTTGCACATGCTTTTCTCAGCCTAAAATGCTGATCCACCACCCCTTTCACCTAGTTTATACCTAGTCATCTTTCATATTGTAACCAAACAGGATCCCATGAGGCCCTCCCAGAACAGACGCCTGTCTGTGTCCTCCACCTGCCTTTTTTCTGTGGAAAGACTTTAGTCAAAGAGTAAATTTAATCAGAGAAGTGAGAAAATGCAGAAAGAAAAGTCAAGCAAGACAAAATAATAATACTTTATCCATTCAACAAAGTCAAGGACTTTAGATAACATTCTGATCCATGTCCTTCGAGCTGTTTTGCAGACACTGAAACACCCATCAAGTGGAAGAAGTTAACTCTGTGCTACCCATAAGCATGTAGACCCCAGACGGGTTGGCACTGGAAGGTTGATAATGCTGCCTCCCAATTATCTCACCACCAACCAATCAGAACAATGTCCACGAGCACGCCTCATTATCCCCTTCAGGGCAGGTCACAGTCTTGGGAGCATTAGTCCACTGTGGACCCCCTTTGCCTGGAAAAGCAATAAAGCTATTTCTTCCTACTTCTCTCAAAACTCCGTCTCTGAGGTTTAATCCAGCACCAGTTGTACAGGGGCTGAATTTCGGCAACAATATCTCAACATGAAGACATTTCTTCAGGGAAGCCCACCCTGACTTCTGTAGATTAGGTCAGTCCAAGTATCAGTACCACCTACCTCCCCTTCTTAGCACTCATTTGATCTGTAATTGGTTAGGGTGACAATTACAGACTTTCAGATTCATGAGGACCGGAACTCATAACACTGGAATGAGGTCTCATTCGCTCTGCCCCCGAGTCTGCATGTAGTGGATTCACAGTAAGTATTTGCTGTTTGAATGAATATTGTCCCAGCTGCTCTGCTGAGTCTCTCCATCTGCATCCAGGGTGTCCGCAGAGGTGTGCTGCTCAGATGTCTCTCAAGAGAACCTGCTATGAGGAGGGTAGGTGTATGACCATCTCTGGCTGCCACACTTTCAGAGCTCCTGGGTGTTCCTGCCAAAGCCAGAGTCCCTCGGGCTGCTCCTAGCCAAGGCCTGAGCACGGTGGGGCTCTAGGGGTGGGTCCATTTTTCCCAGTACAAGACTCCTCCTTTTTTGCTCTAAAGCTCCCTATTGGCCTGGTCAAGACTTTCTCAAAGATGCTGTGCAAGTTATCAATGTATTGTCTCTCCAACCCCAAACTCACCCCTCAGTGCCTGCTCTAAGACAATGAGCCCGACTCAGCATTGTCCCCTGTACAGTGAGATACTGAACTTTGCCAGCAGAGGGTGCTGGAGGGGACAAACCAAGAAGAAAGGCGTCTTCTCTTCTTGGTTCTGGGGGGTGGGTGGGTGTGTGTATTCCTATATAATCTACTTTTTGCCCCAAGACCAACCCTCTCCCTCGGCACACACCTTCTTACAATATTCCAGGTCATTCTGCTCCAGTCACTGTGGCCTCCTTGATGTTCCATAGACAAACTAAAATCCTGTCTCAAGATCTTTTCACTTGCTGTTTTGTTTTCTCATTTGCCACCTCGTCTAAGAAGCTCCACCTACCACCCTCCAAAGCCCTTTTAGCTCTGCCCCTTTATCTTGCTCTGTTTTATTTATTTTTTTTTATTTTTTTTTAAATTTGACTTTACAATACTCTATTGGCCCTGCCATACCTTGCTCTGTTTTATTCCCTCATAGCACTGACTACAGTGTAACACGCTGTGTACTGTACNCTTTATCTTGCTCTGTTTTATTTATTTTTTTTTATTTTTTTTTAAATTTGACTTTACAATACTCTATTGGCCCTGCCATACCTTGCTCTGTTTTATTCCCTCATAGCACTGACTACAGTGTAACACGCTGTGTACTGTACTGACTTATTCCCTTTTCTGTCTCCCCCACCACGTGTGCGCGTGTGCACACACACACACACACACACACACATAAAGAAACGCCTCCTTCAGGAGGCCAGAGACTGTGTTGTTCACTGCTGCATCCCCAGGGCCTGGATTAGTACCTGGCACACAGCAGATACCCAGTAAGTATTTGCTAATTGACAGAACAAAGGAGTGTCTTTACCTCTGCTCAAGCCATTCCCTCCACCTGGAATGCCGCCTTCCCTCTCCCCGCTGCCATTCCTAATCCCACCTATCAGGAAAGGCTCAACCCCAACCCCTTCTCCTCCAGGAAGCCCTCCCTGATTAGTGGGGTCCTGGCAAGTGGCTTATTGCCCCTCACTTACTGTCCTGCCTAATCTTAGGTATAATGTAGGCTTTATGGCAGGTAGAGACTGTTTTGGAGATGAAAGAGAGATGAGAGCCACCAGCTTTATTGGGGTTAAGGAAGGGGAGGGGCCTCCACAGGCTCTGGACGAGGGTGGAGCTGCAGGGGGAGCCAGTGGGATTCCATGTCACTTCTTCCACTCCTTCCTCTCATAGTCCCACCGGGAGGCCAGGCCTTGCACGGGGTTGCCCTTCATGTCCAGGATGCGCTGGAGCTGCTGGGCCTTCCACTCATCCGTCAGGGTGATGGGTTTCTTAGGAAACACTGCAGGGAAGGAAACAGGTAGGAACCGGGGCATATTGCCAAGCCCACCCCCTCCCGCTGAGTCAGGGTGTCCAGACATGGGGTCGAGATGCCCTTTACTGAGGACCCCTCTCCACTCTCTCCGTCCCCTACTAGACTCCCCACTAAAGCTGCACTGCAGGTTCTGTCCGCAGCTTCACCTTGGACTCACTGGGAGAACTGGGTGAGGTCCTTCCCCTTTCTCAGGCTCAGTTTCCTCATCTGCTCTGGGACCTAAGGATAGGAGGAGCACTGGCTTGAAGTCTTTTTGGGTCCAAATCTCAGTTCCACCATTCCCTCACTGTGTTACCCTGAACAAGTCACTTCATCTCTGAGCCCCAGTTTCCTAACCTGCCAAAAACAGATCCTGTCCACTAGGCTTGTGGAGACTGAATTTGTTAGTATTTATAATGCAATTAGCAGAATGCAGGACAGATATTAAGCTCCTAATATATGATAGCTACCATAGCTTCCCTGGTAGCTTAGTTGGTAAAGAATCTGCCTGTAGTGCAGGAGACCTAGGTTCTATCCCTGGGTCAGGAAGATCCCCTGGAGAAAGAAATGGCAACCCACTCCAGTATTCTTGCCTGGAGAATCCCACGGACAGAGGAACCTGGCAGGCTACAGTCCATGGGGATGCAAGAATCTGACACAACATAGCGACTAAACCACCACCACCATAGTTATAATTACTGAGTTTGTTCCAACTTATTGGGAAGCATCCAGGATGAGATAGTTTCTTATGCTTCCTCTCAGGAAGAAGAAGATGAGAGCAGCTAGTTTTATTAGGGTTAAGTAAGGGGGAAGCATAAGAAACCATCTTCTATATTGTTTAAGCTTTTGAATATTGGAGACTCTTTGTTACAGCAGCTGAAACAATATGTTGAAAAATTCATGGCTAATAACAGCAATCAGTAACAGCACCATTCATAACTGTGTGCCTAGCACTAGCCTACAGCTCTCTCATTAAATCCTCACAAGAACTCTGAGATGTAGGCACTATTATTCCCATTTTACAGATGAGGGAGTTAAGACCCAGAGAAGTAGAGTCCCTACATTCCAACCCAAGCAGCCATGCTCTGCCGTTCACCCTACATCACTCTGGAGGACTTTTCAAAAACTCTTCAGATGAGTACTAGCTTAGTTCACTTATCAAACCTTGGCTGACGGTTGTGACCACAAGGGCATGGCTGAGGACACTGGCTGGGTGAGGCACTGCCACTCACCATAGACACGCTGCCACCAAATCAGCAGACCTGTGAATCCACAGAAGAAAAAGACACAGCCCATCACTGTCTTCCACTCGTTGGAGCGATGGTTCATCTCCGCGAAGGTCTCATGGAACTGGAGCCGGTACACTGGAGGCAGGTGGGCGGGGGGCGGGGGGTGCCTCAGATACACCCAATTCTTGGGCCAACTCTTGGCCTTGGGGACCTCCAGCCACCCGCTCCCTGCAGCAGAAGCTGTCCATTCAGCAAATTCCTACTGAGCATCTAGTGTGTGCAAAGCATGGCTGATGATGAGGCTCGAGGCTCCTGGGGGCACTGTTGGTGGGCAGCACTTGGTGTCACACATCCTTCCTGCTCTCCCATCCAATTCACCTGCCCCTTTCTGCTCCATCCCCCCAGCACCACTCAGTGAAGCCCAGGACTCTCCATGCTCTCCAGCTCCTGTATCCTTCCCCATGCTGTTCCCACTGCCTGGCAGCCCCTGCCCCTCACCATCCAAGGCCAGCTGGAACAACTCTTCTTGGGAAAGCCTACCAGGATTGCATCTCACTCTCTCCTTTGGGTTCTCACAGCCCCATGAACACACCTCACTCAGCAGCATATCCTCTATTACAGCTTTCTGGGTTTGCATTGGTTCCCCCACTGGACTGGGAGCACCCTAGGGGCAGGAACCCTCCCCATGATTCACTTCTGTGTCCCCAGCATCACCTAGCATCAGGCTGTGCTCAAACAGTTGTGTGAATTAAAAAATGAATGAACAAAGGAATGAATTTCACCACTCAGTTATGCATTTGAGTATTTGGGTGAATGGGTTCCCTAACAGGCCAGGCCCTTCTTTGCAAAATCACCCCCATCCCCACCCTGAGACCTACGGGCCACCTTCTCGGCGTGGCTCAGCTGGGTCCAGCTACCCTTCTCCTTCTCCTTGAGGGCCCGCTGCTCAGCGTTGAGTTCCATGCAGAAGGGCTCGTCGGGCATGGGGTAGGAGCGCTGGGCATGGTAGTTAGTGTAGGGGGGCATCTTCTCCTTGCTGTGGGCTGTGGGCACAGGGAGGAGTTGAGATGAGGCTACCCCTGAGACATCCCAGCACCAACCATAAGATTAACGAAGAGGGTAGCACTTATTGCCGGAGAAGGCAATGGCAACCTACTCCAGTACTCTTGCCTGGAAAATCCATGGGCTGAGGAGCCTAGAAAGCTGCAGTCCATGGGGTCACTAAGAGTCGGACAGGACTGAGTGACTTCACTTTCACTTTTCACTTTCACGCATTGGAGAAGGAAATGGCAACCCACTCCAGTGTTCTTGCCTGGAGAATCCCAGGGATGAGGGAGCCTGGTGGGCTGCTGTCTATGGGGTCGCAGAGAGTCGGACACGACTGAAGTGACTTAGCAGCAGCAGCACTTATTGGGCACTTAAACTGTGTGCCAGGAACCATGCTAGGGCCTTTGGGGGAGTTGACTCATTGGCTTGGCATGGCTCTGAGACAGTGACATTATTCTCATCTTAGAGGAAAAAACTGAGGAGCTAAGGGACTTACTGAAGTTCACAGAGCAAGAGGGAGCTGGGCCAGGGTGGCAGTTCAGCCCCTCTGGCTCCAGACCCTGTGTCCTCTGGGAAGATCTGCGGTGGGGATGGCACATCAGGCCAGGCAGTGGGCGGGGGAAGACTCAGAGCGAGGAACCTGGAATGGCAGTTGGGAAACTGCTCCGCAAACTGGAAAGCACTAGGCCTGTGGCCATATGAGTGGTCACCGGCATGGCTTTGGAGTCGTGACACCCCAGGTCCACCCCGCCTCAGCTCCGACAAGCCCTCTTTACCTCACTGTGTTCCACGTCCTCACCTGGAAAGTGGGGATAGTAAGCGATCCTATCTCACACTGTTGTGGAAGCTTCAAGATAATGCCCGGGGCCCGACACACATAAGTTACACTGATAGAGGTTGGTTTCACATCTCAGTTCCATGCCTGGAAGCTCTCCCTGATCGCCTAGCCCTCAAGGGCTCCGTGTGAGTATCTGAACAAGGCTGGGACCTAGAAGAGTCTCAGTAAAGCTTCTTCTGTTTACTGTCACCTAGGATGCCCTCCAGGAGGGCATTGGTACCACCTTGCCCAGAGAGCGTGGGAACTGCTTTGGGAAAAAGAATCCTGGCTCTGGGACCATTTGTTCATCTGAGAAAAGGAGATAATGGCACAGTGTCCACTTCACGTGGCTGCTGTGAAATCCAAATGTGTTAATCTGTGTAAAACATTGAGCCCAGCTCAGGGCACACACTAAGGGCTCAATAAATGTTATCTTCATTCTCCAGAGGATCAAGAAGGCCCGTCTATCTGGCTCAAGTCTCCCCTTCTTTAGGCCTCTTTCTTCCAACTGGCTTGGACACAAAGGTCTGGAAGGTTCTGTCAGCACCCTCTGCCTCTGGACACAAAGGCGTTAGGAACCTGAGGTACAGGCGTCAGGCCCTGAGAACACTTCGGGGGAAGGGGCTACTGTCTATTTCCTGGATGAACGCGGCCCCCCACCAAGGACCAGGATTATGGGAAATGGTTCAGGACAGGCCCAGAGCAGCATGGAAGGGACCGGGGGCAGCCTGCAGACAGGACCCCTACCCCAAGCCTCAGAGCTAGGCAAGGGAGGGCATGATCACATCTTACCGGTGCTTCCTGGGCTGTGGATCCCTCGAATTCCAAGGCCCCCTTTCCTCAGGGTCAAGCTCCAGGCAGCTCTGAAGGACATCTGGGGCGTGGTTTGGGGTGAGTCCTGCCCTCCCATTGCCCTCTGGCCTTCCCCTCAGAACCCAGACAGAGACACAGTGTTTACACAGGTGTGATGACTGGGAAGGACATGGTCTCCAGGATATCAAGGTCATCTCCAGCCCCTGCCCCCTTCTAAGTTTGTATGATAGGGGGGTAGATGGGGCTTCTAGACATTTGGAGCCCCCTCCTGGGGCCTCAGTTTGCCATCTGAGAAGTGAGACGAGGCCTAACTCTTAAGTCAAGGCCTGAACAGTTTGGATCTGGGAGCCTCAGGTCTAGTTCCAGCCTCAGCTCACAGTGGGTGGCTAGCTTAGACANTTGCATGAAATGTTCCCTTGGTATCTCTAATTTTCTTGAAGAGATCTCTAGTCTTTCCCGTTCTGTTCTTTTCCTCTATTTCTTTGCAGTGATCGCTGAAGAAGGCTTTCTTATCTCTTCTTGCTATTCTTTGGGAACTCTGCATTCAGATGCTTATATCTTTTCTTTTCTCCTTTGCTTTTTGCTTCCCTTCTTTTCACAGCTATTTGTAAGGCCTCTTCAGACAGCCATTTTGCTTTATTTGCATTTCTTTTCCATGTCGGACTCTTGCGACCCCATGGACTGTAACTCACCAGGCTCCTCAGTCCATGGAATTTTCTAGGCAAGAATACTGGAGTGGGTTGCCATTTCCTTCTCCAGGAAATCTTCCCGACCCAGGGACTGAACCCAGGTCTCTTGCGTTTCAGGCAGATGCTTTACCATCTGAGCCACCAGGGGATGGTCTTGATCCCTGTCTCCTGTACAATGTCGCGAACCTCTGTCCATAGTTCATCTGGCACTCTGTCTATCAGATCTAGTCCCTTAATTTATTTCTCACTTCCACTGTATAATCATAAGGGATTTGATTTAAGGTCATACCTGAATGGTCTAGTGGTTTTCCCTATTTTCTTCAATTTAAGTCTGAATTTGGCAATAAGGAGTTCATGATCTGAGCCACAGTCAGCTCCGGTCTTGTTTTTGCTGACTGAATAGAGCTTCTCCATCTTTGGCTGCAAATAATTTATTCATTACCTGCTGCTGCTGCTGCTGCTGCTGCTAAGTCACTTCAGTCTTGTCCGGCTCTGTGTGACCCCATAGACGGCAGCCCACCAGGCTCCCCCATCCCTGGGATTCTTCAGGCAAGAACACTGGAGTGGGTTGCCATTTCCTTCTCCAGTGCATGAAAGTGAAAAGCGAAGGTGAAGTCGCTCAGTCGTGTCCAACTAGTAGCAACCCCATGGACTGCAGCCTACCACGTTCCTCTGTCCATGGGATTTTCCAGGCAATTCCACTTGCTGGAATCAATTCCAGAGAAACCTACACACAGGGGCACAAAGGATGTCTGTTCAACACGTTTCACTGAGGTGCTACTTGCAAGGGAGGGGGACTTGAAACAATGTAAATGTCCATCAACATGATATAAATTATGAATGAGACATCAACACAGTGACCTGGCTGTGCAGCAGGTGGGAAGCATGGCTCTGAGACATTTCTGGATCCTACTGTTGGTGGAGAAAGCAAGTTTTAGACCCGGGGTCAAGGCAGGACCTCTTACTGATCTCAAGTGCGTGTGGATTTGGAAATGAATTTAAAACAAGAGAAAATTATGCTACAGAAAAAAAATTCAAACACAACATTGTGTGATTTCTTTTACATGAAGAATAGAATAGAATAGGCACAGTTAATCTAGAGAAAAGAAATCTGAATGATGGTTGCCTCTGGGAGTGGAAAGTGAGAGTTGCCAGGAATTTAGGGAATCTTTCTAGAGGAATGGAAATGGTCCATGTCATGCAGGTTACAGGTGTAGGTTACACAGTGTATCAGTTAGTCAAAATACTTCATATACTTTTGTGCATTTCATTGTATTTAAACTCCATCTCACTAAAAAAATACAAGAAAGTTAAAAAAATATTAAGGTAGACACTAAATTATTAAGATTACCTGAGAAGGGATGACCAACCTAGATAGCATATCGAAAAGCAGAGACATTACTTTGCCAACAAAGGTCCGTCTAGTCAAAGCTATGGTTTTTCCAGTGGTCATGTATGGATGTGAGAGTTGGACTGTTAAGAAAGCTGAGCGCCGAAGAATTGATGCTTTTCAACTGTGGTGTTGGAGAAGACTCTTGAGAGTCCCTTGGACTGCAAGGAGATCCAACCAGTCCATTCTGAAGATTTCTTTGGAGGGAATGATGCTAAGGCTGAAACTCCAGTACTTTGGTCACCTCATGAGAAGAGTTGACTCATTGGAAAGACTCTGATGCTGGGAGGGATTGGGGGCAGGAAGAGAAGGGGACGACAGAGGATGAGATGGCTGGATGGCATTACTGACTCGATGGACGTGAGTCTGAGTGAACTCCGGGAGTTGGTGATGGATAGGGAGGCCTGGTGTGCTGCGATTCATGGGGTCACAAAGAGTCGGACACGACTGAGCGACTGAACTGAAGTGAGCTGAGAAGGGAAGAGAAGCAATATGAAATCAAAATGTCACTGTAATCTTCACAGAGACATTTCATCTTTTTTTGAGTAAAAAACAACAATGATTTGTGCTTGTTGTTTGTTTGTGGTGTAGCTCTCGGTTCGTGGGATCTTAGTTCCCCAACCAGGGCTTGATCCTGCGCCCTTGGCAGTGAAAGCACAAGTCTTGACCACTGGACCTTCAAGGAATTCCTTAAAACAGTGTTGTTGAAGTATAACTGACATACCCAAACTGCAAATGTTTAAAGTGTCCAATCTGATAAGGTCTGACATACACATAAACCCATGTATCATCACCACGTTTAGGAAAATTATATGCTTCATCACCCCTAAAAGTTTTAATCTGCTGCTTGAAATCTCTCCCTCCTGCCTCTTCCACCCAGTGCCCAAGCACTCTATAGATCAGTTTGCATTTTCTAGAATTTTATATACCCAAGTACAGTATATAATGTACACAGTATATACTCTAAATTTCTTAAAGTGTTTTCAGCCTAGTTTCTTTAACTTGGCATAATTATTTTGAAAATATTTATTACTTCTTATTGCTGAGTAGTAAGTAGGCTGTGGATCTACCAACTGCTCCCCTGTTGATGAGCGTTTGAGTTGTTTATAGTTTTTTGGGTTTGGCTGCTTCTAGTCTTAGTTGTGCCAGACGGGAATCTTCGATGGATTTTTGTTGTATCAATGCGGTTGTGGACTCTCTAGTTGTGCGAGGGTTCAGTCCTTGTGGCGAGCTGCTGGCCTAGTTGCTCTGAGGCATGTAGGATCTTAGTTCCCTAACCAGGGATCCAACCTGTGTCCCCTGCATTGCAAGGCGGATTCTTAACCACTGGACCATCAGGGAAGTCCCTGTTTACAGTTTTTGGTTAGTACAAATAAAGTGGCCATGAACTCTTATATACAGGTATTTCTATGAATCTATGCTTTCATTTCTTCTAGGTAGACACTTAGTAGTGAAATGACTGGGTTACATAGTAGATATTTATTTAACTTCATAAGAAACTGCTGGGAACTCCTTGGCACTCCAGTGATTAGGACTCCGCAATTTTACTGCTGAGGGCATGAGTTCAGTCCCTGGTCCAGGAACTAAGACCCCGCAAGCCTTGCAGCCAAAAAAAGAAAAGAAAAGACACTGCTAAACTCTTTTCCACAGTGGTTGCATCATTTTACATTCCTATCAGTATCCCATTCCATCCATTTTCCTCTGAATCTTCTCTAACAGTTGTATGATTGTCCATGAGGATGGCTAATAAAAGCTAAAAGCCATTCCGAAAGATGAGCTGTGGTGTCTCACTGTGGTATTAATTTGTATTTTCCTAATGACTAAAGATATTGAGCATCTTTTCATATGCCTATATGCTATCCATATATCTCCTTTGATGAAGATATTCATTTCTTTTGCTCATATAAATTATTTTTAGGTAATTGTAGATTTACATGCAGTTGTAAGAAATAACAGAGACACCTTATATCCTTTACCCAGTTTCCCTAATGGGAAACTTGCCTACCTACAGCACAACATCACAACAAGATTTTACCTGATTGCTGCTGAGATTCAGATTTTAACTGATTTACATGCACTGCAGCCATGAAATTAAAAGATGCTTGCTCTTTAGAAGAAACGCTACGACCAACCTAGATAGCATATTAAAAGCAGAGACATTACTTTGCCAACAAAAGTCCATCTAGTCTCATCTATGGTTTTTCCAGTAGTCATGTATGGATGTGAGAGGTGGCCCATAAAGAAAGCCTAGCACTGAAGAACTGATGCTTTTGAACTGTGGTGCTGGAGGACTCTTGAGAGTCTCTTGAACTGCAAGGAGATCCAACCAGTCAGTCCTGAATATTCACTGGAAAGACTGATGCTGAAGCTAAAACTCCAATACTTTGGCCACCTGTGCGAAGAGCTGACTCATTTGAAAAGACCCTGATGCTGGGAAAGATTGAGGGAAGGAGAAGGAGATGACAGAGGATGAGTTTGTTGGATGGCATCACTGACTCAATGGACATGAGTTTGAGTAAGCTCTGGGATTTGCTGATGGACAGGGAAGCCTGGAGTACTGCAGTCCATGGGGTCGCAAAGAGTCGAACACAACTGAGCGACTGGACTGAACATGCACTAATGTGTGTGTATTTAGTTCTGTGCATTTTTATTACATGTGTAGATTTGTGTCACCATCACCAGAGTGAATACACAGAGCAGTTACATCATAAGTCTCCCTCATGCCACCCTTTCATCTTTTGTCCGTTTCTTTTAATTTGGTTGTTTGTTTTCATATTGTAGACTTTTGAGATTTCTTCATAAATTTTGAACACAGATCTTTTGTCAGATAAATGATTTAGGAACGTTTTCTCCAGTGTGTGTCTAGGTTTTTTATCCTCTTAATAATGTTTTTGGAAGAGCAGAAGTTTTAAATTTGATGTTCAATTTATCCATTTTTAATTTTATGAGTCATGCATTTTTGTCATATTTTTAAAAAATCTCTGCCTAACTCAAGATCACAAAGCTTTTCTCTTTTGTTTTCCCAGAAGTTTTATCGCTTTAGGTCTATACACTAGGTATTTCTTATATATGGCTTCCATGGTGGCACAGATGGTAAAGAAACTGCCTGCAATGTGAGAGACCCGAGTTGGATCCCTGGGTCGGGAAGATCCCCTGGAGAGGGAAATGTCAACTCACTCCAGTATTCTTGCCTGGAGAATTCCATGGACAGAGGAGCCTGTCAGCCTACAGTCCACAGGGTCGCAAAGAGTTGGCCATGGCTAAGCGATTATCACTTTCACATGAATGATTTTTTTTTGGCTGGGGTGGGTCTTGCTTGTGGCATGTGGGCTTAGTTGCCTCATGGCATATAGGACCTTCGTTTCTTGACCAGGGATTGAACCCACATCCCCTGCATTGGAAGGTGGATTCTAAACCACTGGACCACTGGGGAAATCCCCTTGAATATATTTTTAAACAGAAGTGTATTCATGTACTACTTTATGTAAGAAAAAAGCCAACTCCAAATATTTAGTATATCTCCCTCTCACCTGACTGCTGATTAGGACGAGGTGGAATCTCAAAGATCCTGTGCAGACAAACAGAGGGGAGAGAGAAAGTCAAGAGACCATTATGACTCCCGATAGTTAAGTATACCTCACATTCATGAGCGTCCACCTCCTGCCAGGTCCTGTGTTAGCTGTATGGAGACTGTATTATGCAAATTGCCTGCTATGTGCGTTAGCCACTCAAAGAAAGGATGAGTCCTATTTTGGAGGAAATCAGGGAGGCTTCCTAAAGGAGGTGACTTATCCTGTAGGCACTTTATGAGGGAACAGCACAAAGAGATAAGGCCTGAATGAAGACATGTAAGGGGCCTGTAAAGGTCTGATCATTTGAGAAGAGACAGTTGACTACAGAATAGTGTAAAGGGCTAAGGCTTGGGGTCCCACAGTTCAAGATTTGAATCCTTCTTATACTGTGTGACCCAAACCAAGACATTTCACCTCTCTGAGCCTTTGCTTCCTCACTGGAAAAATGATAGAAGTTCCTAACTCCTTAGGCTATTTCTAGGAGTCACTGAGATTAAGCTTTGCAAAGCTCCTACTGTGGTCTTGGCACAGAGCAGATGCTCATCCTACAGTAGATAGTAATAGCATCTTTTCAAGTCTAGCCCTGGCCCTCGGAACCGTTTGGCTGCAATTATGCTCCCAATTTTTTAATTTTAATTTTTTAATGTTTTGGCCATGCTAAAGGGCATGTGGGATCTTAGTTCCCTGACCAGGGATCGAACCCATGCCTTCTGCATTAGAAGCGTGGAATCTTAACTGCTGGACCACCAGGGAAGTCCTAGCTCCCAGCGGTTTTTAGTGAACTCTGGAAGGTGGGCTTTCAGATCCCCTGAAATGTTCCCTTCACTGTGCTCCCTTCAAACTTGCCAGTTGAAATAATGACACTCCCCTATACACACACCTAAGCCTGTGGGACAAAAAAATCTGGCTTCATTTCACTCCAGAAAATTTTCAGTACTTCCAGACTTTGGTTTTTATCTCCAGCAATTTTAAGTTCTGACAAGGAGTTGGAATAAAGACTGCTTGTTTATATTTTTGCCAAATGGGCATTTTTTTGGTCCCTCTCCTTGGTAGTGTGAATTAAGGGAGTATTTGCCTCCTAACCCCACTACCAAGTCAGCTCAGGAAAACAGACCCAGACCACTCTTTTGGCCAGAAAGTTTGNTCCATACATGACTCCTGGAAAAACCATAGATGAGACTAGATGGACTTTTTGTTGGCAAAGTAATATCTCTGCTTTTTAATACGCTGTCTAGGTTGATCACGGCTTTCCAAAGAGCAAGTGTCTTTTAATTTCATGGCTGCAGTCACGATCTGCAGTGCTTTTGGAGCCCCCCAGATAAAGTCTGTCACTAGTCCCTCAGAAAGCCTTTACACACACCTCTGAGTTTCACAGCTGCTCTCTGGGTCTGGTAGCAGCTGTGTGGATATAGTACTCCATTTCACAGATGGGGATACTGGGGCTCAGAGAGAAGGGCCCAGCCCTTCACACCTTCAAATCTTGGCTCTTCCATTGATAAACTGTGCCTCCAGTTTCCTCAAGTGTAAACTGGACCTAGCCCTTATTTGTCTCTGTGGAGCGATTATGAGAACGAAACAAGCTATTCCAGAAAGTGATGAATGGCGAGGTCTTTCGTTACTATGTCTCTGTCACCACGGCTCCTTTTGTGACTTTACTGTCCTTCCTCTGGCTTCCAGGGCTCAAGGCAACAGCCCCCGTTTCTTAAGTTCTCACTCTGGGTCAGGCCTGGTTCCAAGTTTAACTTAAGAAGGGAGCTCAGGAGGGCAGGGACCACAGCTGTCATCGTCACTGCTGTAACCCAAAGCAGAGCGCAGTGCCTGGCACACAGNCTCAAGGCAACAGCCCCCGTTTCTTAAGTTCTCACTCTGGGTCAGGCCTGGTTCCAAGTTTAACTTAAGAAGGGAGCTCAGGAGGGCAGGGACCACAGCTGTCATCGTCACTGCTGTAACCCAAAGCAGAGCGCAGTGCCTGGCACACAGGAGGCACTCAATGAGTATTTGTTGATGAGAGAAAAACAACTCATGATTGAGGTGGTAATACTATGTCCCTACAGCTGAGGTCACTGGGGCCCAGAGAAGTTGAGTGCTTTGGATCACACAGCTGGGATGTGGCGTTGAAACTAAGTGGTCTGGTTCCTAAAAGAGTGGCTGTGAGGGACTGAGGGGCTTGTGTGCCTGTGTGCCTACACTGCATGCGTGTCTACACTGCAGGGTAACTCCTTACGGATTTGTGTACATGTCCGGCACATTCCCCACTGCCCCTCCCAGGAGTCTTGGCCTTGTAGGCTCTGGGGCGGGCCTGCCTGGGCCACGTGACCCGCTCTGGTCCTGGCCCGGCAGCTGTTCCCCAGATGTGCCCGCAGCGCAGTCTTCCAGCCGCCAGGCCGGCGCCTCTGGGCTGGGGCTGCCGGAGCTGTGGGGGAGAGACCTTTGGCTCTGGTTGTCCCCGCCCCCCCGTAATGGGAGACTGCAAGCGTCCCCTGCACACTCTACCCCCAGAACTGGGCTCAGCCAACACTCCTCCCCACCAGCCCCACCAGCGCATCTCTTGCCCTTCCCTTTGTCTCACCAGCCCCAGGGCCTCCTTTACTGCCTAGTGAGGTCCTGCCTCAGGGTCTTTGCCTTTGCTGTTCCCTCTCGCTTGAAGGCCCATCTAGATCTTTATAAGACTGCTCACTCCTCAAGTTTGAGGTCAGAAGTCTCCTCTTGAGAGACCTTAAAACCTTCCTGGGCTATTCACTTTCTTTCCTGTTCTGATCTTCATCATTCATAGAACTTAGTACCATCTGAAATGATCATTGTTTTCTTGGTAATTGTCCATCTTCTCTACACCCTTTCCAGGCTGTGAGCGCCGTCAGTCACTGCTGTGTCCCTAGAGCTGAGCACAGGGCCTGACCCAGAGAGGGCAAGCGACTTGCTCAAGGTCACACAGCATAGTACTTAGAGCAGAATAATATTTAGAGTAATATCTGTCAAATGAATGGTTACCTTATGGTCCTCAGTTACCATGTGTGCAAAATGGAGACAAAAGTTGAACTTAGTCCACAAGGTTATGACATGTTAGTTAGAAAGCATTCAGAAATGGGAGCCAGAACACAGTTTTGTGTCTTTCCAGGGTCCTCAAGTTTTCAACCCTACAAACCAGCAGGAGGCTGTGGATGGGTGCATGAGGGTGTGGGGACTTCGAGCTATCTGTCCTTAATAGCTGCGGAAACCTCTGCCAGGTCCCTCTCCCATTCTGGACCTCAGTTTCCACATCTATAAAATGAGGGCTGTTGCCACCCCTCCATCCTAGAGATTTTGTGCTGGACTCCTGGGTCATGTTGGAGAGTACAGGGGTCCAGGCTTGAGTCCACGTTTTGCTTTTCATCCTGTTTTCCAAAGAGGCCCCAGAACAATGAACATGCAGCTGGAGGCTTCCAGTCTGGGCACCTTCCTGGGTCCCCTGCAGTTGAGGAGTGAGGTGGGGCCTTCCTGTGGCCTGACAAAGGACCACTGCTGCTCTGGAGTCTTAGGACCAAAGGGAGGGGCAGAGTCAGGTCCCAGGGACCTCCCATCTTAGGTCACTTAGCACAGGCCAAACCTGCAGAGCTGCACAGGTACACTGCTACACACACACTGAAGGACATATTTATATGACAAACACAGCACATGTGTGCAAACTGACACCATGATGGACACACCGACTGACAGCAACACCTCAACACACAAGCAACAGAGCAACCTGCCAAATGCACAACAGAGTACCACATGATAAGAACAACCAGCACGCTGGCCTCAGAGCACACAACCAAAACCCAAATCTGTACAACCAACACATCAGTAAACACACAGAGACCAAGGAGGCAACACACTGAAACACCCAATTGTCACACCTAACAGAACCACATCAAAGCAACATACTACAACAGCACCCTCAATAGCACAACCCAGAAACACACCCTACACTGCAATACACATTCACCAAGCACAACAGACACTCACACCCAGATCAATACTGCTCACATCAAGATGCTAACACACAGCTCCCACAGTACCCACATCTTACAGAAAACAATCAAGTGCAAATCCACAAGCTGGCTTCCCCAGGCACTGATTCCGCGCAGGGTACATGCCCAAGCAGCACCACCTTCACCACTTCGAAGACCCCATACTGCCTCCCACCACTCCTAAAGTCTTCCTTTTTTTTTTAATTTGGCTGCACCAGGTCTCAGTTGAGGCATGTGTGATCTTTAGCTGCAGCATGCAGGATCTTTTTCGTCGTGGCATGTGAACTCTCAGTTGTGGTGGCTCGTGGGACCTCGTCCCCTGATCGAAACTGGGCCCCCTGCCTTGGGAACATGGAGTCTTAACCGCTGGACCACCAGGGAAGTCCCCCAAAGCCTTTTAAATTGTATTTATTTATTTATTTGGCTGCACTGGTTGGCTTGAGGGATCTTAATTCCCCAAACAGGGGTTGAACCTGCGTCTTTGGCAGTGGAAGCGTGGAATCCTAAACACTGGAAAGAAGGTGTTAATCACTCAGTCGTGTCCAACTCTTTGCAACCCCATGGACTGTGGTCTGCCAGGCTGCTCTGTCCATGGACTTCTCCAGGCAAGAATACTGGACTGGGTTTCCATTCCCTTCGCCAGAGGACCTTTCTGACCCAGGGATCGAACCCAGGTCTCCTGCATTGCAGGCAGATTCTTTACCGTCTGAGCCACCAAGAAGTAAAGTGGACTGCCAGGGGAATTCCCCCATAGTCTTTTTAGATGTAGATACCTCCCCCAACAGGACTCGCCAGGTAGCTCAGTGGGTAAAGAATCTGCCTGCAATGCAGATTCAATCTCTGTGTTTGGAAGATCCCTTGGAGCAAAGCATGGCAACCCACTCCAGTATTCTTGCCTGGAGAATCCCATCGACAGAGGAGCCTGAGGGGTTACAGTCCATTGGGCTGCAAAGAGTCAGACATGACTGAAGCCACTAAGCATGCAGGCATCTCCTGCAACACACACATATACACACAGACCCTTCAGTATTGTGCATAAGCCCTGAGGACACACAAGCACTCAACCATGCCCACCCAGTGCCCAGGAATTCATGCCTCAGAATGTAGAACTGGGCTCTGCCAAGGGCAGATGCATGAGAGCTGGTCTGATCCTGTCAGCCATAGAGCTGATGCCACCAGCCAGGGATGCCCCAAGTCAGGGCACCGTCTGCAGAACTTGCAGATACCACCACTCCTGCTGCAAGGCCCAGGCCCATGGAGGTGGAAGGAGGCAGACTGGGCAAGGGCCTTCTGGTGCCGGGCTTTATAAGTTCCCCCTGTGCCCACTGGGGCTGCACTGGTGGCCCCAGAGCACTGGTGGCCCCAGAGCTCCCCTTCCCGGAAGCAGAAATCCCCGCTCCTGCCGGTGCCTAGCGGAGGGCCTTCCTTTGACTCACCTTCCCGGTATACACCTGGTGCCCCCTCCTACCCTGGGGCCCGGAACCCGGAAACGACTGAGGGTGTGTCTCTCAGGGCCTGCCCAGGTGCCTCCCCACCCCAAAAGCCTGAAGCAGTTCCACCCTCTCCACTCACCCCAACCCTAAGTACCCTCCAACTGCACCCTTGCCTCAGGTCATGGGTGGGGCTATACATCTCAAATACTGTGACTCAGGTCAACCTCTTAGGTCTTTTAAAAAGTCTCATTAATTTTTGCTGATGCAAAAGCAGAACTGTTCTGGTTAAAAAGAAGTTAACATCTCAGAAACACTTGAGGGAGAAAGGGGCCCTTTTCCTAGGTGAAAAGAGGTCTGGATTCATATCTTTGTCTACTGCTTATAAGCTATGAGTCTGTACGTCACTTCATTTTTTCTGTGTCTCAGTTTCCCCATCTGTGAAACTGGGGACAGGAGGAGTTCCCCTCTCTATGAGGATTCAGTGAGTTAAGTCACATAAAGAACTTAAAACAGTGCCTAGCGAAATTGGCATTCAGTAGACACTAGTTACCGTTATTCTCACCGACTCAATGGACATGAATTTGAGCAAACTCCAGGAGATAGTGGAGGACAGAGGAGCTTGGTGTGCTGCAGTCCATGGGGTTGCATGAAATGCCGACCACTCATTCTGTGATTGGCACACACCAACTCTAGGCACAGCATTGAAAGAACAAGGTGCAAGTTGATGCCATCAGGGAGCCAGGTGGTTGGTTCCTGGCTGCTGTGTCCACATGCTGGGGACCCAGATACCACCAGTAAGTTAACTACTGCCCTTTCAAAGGGGGCACTTTGGAGAGGAATGAACCTTCCAGGAGTGCTCTTGGTAGCACTTGCAGGGTTCTTGCAGCCTGCTCAATGACCCTGCAAACCTGATCCCTGCCTGGGGATCAGGCAGACACCCCCCAGTTCCCAGGGCTGTGATGGGGAAGCACAAAGTGCTGTAGAAGGTGTGGCCTGGGAGATACCCCAGTCAACTAAGGGAGAACAGGGAGGACTTCTTGTAGGAAGAGGTAATATGCTAGCTGAGATGGGAAAAAGTGAGGAAGAGTGAGGCAGAGGCTCCTGAGCCTGAACATCTGTACATCTGGGATGTACACAGGAGACAACTGCCACGTCAAATTGCAAAAACTTCAAAGTCTGATAATGTAAATTGGTGAGGGTGTGGGAAAACAAAAATCCTCAACCGCCGCTGGTATGTAAACTGGTACGATCACTTGAGAGCTCAGTTTGGCAATATTGAGTAAAAGTGAACATGGGAACTCCCTATGACCCAGCAGTTCACTCCCACGGACATACCCTGAAAATCCTGCCCTCGAGATGCCAAAGGCATGGGGCAGGAACACGGCAGCTACGCTGACAACAGAACAGATTGAAAACTACCCATCCGTTCAACAACAGGAGAACAGGGAAACGAAATAATGGTGGCATGGTGGTTGTTCAGTTGCTAAGTCGTGTCAGACTGTTTGCAAACCTACAGACTGCAGCACACCAGGCTCCTCTGTCCTCCACTATCTCCTGGAGTTTGCTCAAATTCATTCCCATTGAGTGCAGTGGTAGACATTCGTAAATAGGATTGAGCTAGACCTGTATGTATTCTGCTGGATACCTGCAAAAATATGATGCTGCTTAGGGGGGAAATGCAGAAGGATTTGTTTTTTAAGTGTAAATTTAAAAAGCCATAAACGACATTAATAAATTTTTGTGTAATAAAAGTATAAGAGGGCTCCCCTGGTGGTCGAGTGGTTAAGAATCCAACTGCCAGTACAGGGGACCCGGGGTTTGATCCCTGGTTCAGGAAGATCCCACAGGCCCTGGAATAACTAAACTCTGCACTGCAACTCCTGAAGCCCGCACGCCTAAAGCCTGTGCTCCACGGCAAGAGAAGCCATTGTAATGGGAAGCCCAGCAGGGCAAGGAAAGAGTAGCCCCAGCTTGTGGCAACTAGAGAAAGCCCAGGTACAGGACAGCCAGCAGACCCAGAGCAGCCAAAAATAATAAATCTTTAAAAAATCTACACGGCCTGGAAGAAACAGGGCCACTTTGTGATGTTACCTGGAAGTGGAGAGGGTGGCAAGCAGTCTCGGAGAAAAGGGCAGAGGCACTGACTACAGCAGCATCTGTAAAGTTTTATTCTTTAAAGAATATGGGAGGGGGAATTCCCTGGCATCCAGTGGTCAGGACTCCAGGTTTTCACTGGAGGGGTCAGCGGGTTCCATCCCAGGTCAGATCTTGCAAGCCACATAATAGAGGAGGGAAAAACAAAACAAAACAAAAAAAACAAACACCAGCAAACTGCTGGGTTGTTAGCTCCGGGAGGTGGGAATAAGGTACTGGGAACACAAATTGCTGTATTTCTCCGTCATTTCTACAACGCACTAAGTAAAACGTTAGGCAAGCAAGAAGGGGAAAAGGCATTTCCAGGCAGAAGGAACAGTCCAGTTAAAGGTTGGGGGCTGGAGGTGGAGAGTTGCGCGGGGGACCCCTGGGCGTCCAGGGTTGGCGGGAGGTCAGCAAGGGAGCGCTTTGCAAAGAGGCGGGGTGCCCGAGCGCCCTTCATCTCAGCAGCCCTGGCAGTGACTTCGGGGTGAGCGGGAGGGGAGAGGCGCCGCACCCCAGCTTTTGTTGGGGNTTATTAAACACTTATCATTCAGTTCAGTTCAGTTCAGTTGCTCAGTTATGTCCGACTCTTTGTGACCCCATGGACTGCAGCATGCTAGGCTTCTCTGTCCATCACCAACTCCTGGAGCTTGTTCAAACTCATCATGTCCATTGAGTCGGTGATGCCATCCAACCATCTCATCCTCTGTCATCCCCTTCTCCTCCCGCCTTCAATCTTTCCTACCATCAGGGCCTTTCCAAATAAGTCAGTTCTCAAGATGTGTATAAGAGACAGCAGATGGGCGGGGGCCTCTGGCGGCGGCAGATGGGTGCGAGGCCGGCCTGGGCCGGAGACAAAGGCTAAGGGCAGATGTTCGCGGCCAGATGTTCGCAGGAGAGGGGGGCTACTCTGGGAAAAACTGACTTGCCTTCCCGCTGCCCTCCCCGCAAAGTGGCTTCGGGCGGGCGGTGGGCAAAGTGAAGCTGGTGTAGCCACCAGCAGGGGCAGCTGGGAAACGGGGAGCCCACGACAGGGTCTAAGGGGCTCTCTGGTGGAAGCATTTTACCCCTAGCTTCCCCCCACCCCCACCCCTAAAGTTCCATCTTCTTTCTGCAAAGTACCGGTAAGACAGGAATCTGGGCTGAACTTCTCTCCCCTATGTGACCTCCTTCCCCAGACCTCCGGTATTAGGGGGCGAGGTGTCAACACACATCCCTGTCTGCATCACCACACCTCCACCGTCATAATCATGAAGATGGGAAGTGAAAGTCGCTCAGTCGCAGACGGATTCTTCACCAACTGAACTATCAGGGAAGCCTAACGAAAATACCCTATGACTATACAGCCCATGGAATTCTCCAGGCCAGAATACTGGAGTGGGTAGCAGTTCCCTTCTTCAGGGAATCTTCTCAACCCAGGGATCGAACCCACGTCTCCGGCATTGCGGGTGGATTCTTTACCAGCTGAGCCACAAGGGAAGCCCAAAAATACTGGAGTGGGTAGCCTATCCCTTCTCCAGCGGATCTTCTCGACCCATGGATCCAACAGGGTCTCCTGCATTGCAGACAGATTCGTTACCAACTGATCTATCAGGGAAACCTCATCATCATCCTAGCCGCAGCCATGCTGATTGACATTTATTAAACACTTATCATTCAGTTCAGTTCAGTTCAGTTGCTCAGTTATGTCCGACTCTTTGTGACCCCATGGACTGCAGCATGCTAGGCTTCTCTGTCCATCACCAACTCCTGGAGCTTGTTCAAACTCATCATGTCCATTGAGTCGGTGATGCCATCCAACCATCTCATCCTCTGTCATCCCCTTCTCCTCCCGCCTTCAATCTTTCCTACCATCAGGGCCTTTCCAAATAAGTCAGTTCTCATCAGGTGGCCAAAGTATGGAAATTTCAGCTTCAGCATCAGTCCTTCCAATGAATATTCAGGACTGATCTCAGTTAGGATGGACTGGTTGGACCTCCTTGCAGTCCAAGGGACTCTCAAGAGTCTTCTCCAACACCACAGTTCAAAAGCATCAATTCTTCAGTGCTCAGCTTTCTTATAGTCCAACTCTCACATCCATACATGACCACTGGAAAAAACATAGCCTTGACTAGATGGACCTTTGTTGGCAAAGTAATGTCTCTGCTTTTTAATATGCGATCTAGGTTGGTCATAGCTTTTCTTCCAAGGAGCAAGCATCTTTTAATTTCATAGTGTTAGTCACCATCTGCAGTGATTTTGGAGCCCCCCAAAATAAAGTCTCTCACTGTTGTCATTGTTTTCCCATCTATTTGCCCTGAAGGGATGGGACTGGATGCCATGATCTTAGTTTTCTGAATGTTGAGTTTTAAGCCAACTTTTTCACTCTCCTCTTTCATTTTCATCAAGAGGCTCTTTAGTTCTCCTTTGCTTTCTGCCATAACAGTGGTGTCCTCTGTGTATCTGAGGTTGTTAATATTTGTCCCAGCAATCTTGATTCCAGCTTGTGCTTCATCCAGCCTGGCATTTTGCATGAAGTACTCTGTATATACGTTTAATAAGCAGAGTGACAATATACAGCCTTGATGTACTCCTTTCCTGATGTAGAACCAATATGTTGTTCCATGTCCAGTTCTAACTGTTGCTTTTTTACCTGCATACAGATTTCTCAAGAGCTCATTAATTCTCACAGCCACTCTGAGTAGAAATGCTCTAACCATCAACTCCAGATGAGGAATGAAGAACACAGAGGTCCTGAATGGCTGGTGACTTAGTGAAGGTCAAAGAAGAATTTAGCAAGGCAGTGATCTTGCCTGGAGAATCCCAGGGACGGGGGAGCCCGATGGGCTGCCGTCTATGGGGTCGCACAGAGTTGGACACGACTGAAGTGACTTAGCAGCAGCAGCAGCAGCAGGGTTGAGTTTGGGTTCTCCAAAGCCTATGGGTTCCCATGTATGCTTCCTTTACCCTTCTGTGTGCTAAGTGCTTTACCAATCTCATTTCTTCATGTAATCAACAATATCTGTGAAGCACCTATTGCACCTCTGGCTCTGGGCCCACACTGGGATATTAGTGAACAGAACAGAGGGAAGTCACTACCCTGTGGAGTTTATATTTAGGGGAGAAGGTCACACAAAAAGCAGGGTAAGTGCAGTATATATTATCTCTTCTGGTGATAAACATTATGGAGGAAATAAGTCAGGAAAGGGGAGAGGGTTAGGGAGGGCTGGGGTTAGGATAGGTTGCGATCTCAGGGGCTGGCAAAAGTCTTCTCTGGGAAGGTGGGTAGCTCAGTAAAGAACTTGTTCTCACACTTCCTTCAGCTACTGGGGACAAAACATTCCAGGCAGAAGTCAAAATCAGTGCAAAGTTCCCAAGGCAGAAAGGTGCCTGGTATGTTCAGGGGGCTAATGTGACTCTGGCCGAGTGAGCAAGGAGAAGGCTGCTAGAAGGTGAAGGTCATGGAGATATGGGGGCAGAGGCATAGCTGGATCTCAGAGGCCACAGTGAAGAGCTGGGTGAGGCACGATCCTGGGATGGTTTTGAGCAGAGGAGGATGGTGGTCTGACTCCTTGAGGAGAATCTCAATGACTCTGATCCAGCTGCTGTAAGGTTCCTATCCCTGTACTGCAGGGTGGCCCCTGCTCATCTCCACCCTTGTGTTTCTCTGTTTGGATGACAGCAGTTGGTTTAGATCAGAGTGTCTTAATTTGAGGCACCTAGATGGGTTTCATTGTTGGGTAAATTTACTGTATTTTTTTTTGTGGGGAAAAGACAGCTTTTAACACATTGCCAAAGGGGTCTGTGAGGAATATAAAGTGTTCATAGCTGTCTTATTCATAAGAGCACCCAATTGGAAACAAGTTAAATATTCATCAAAGGGAGAATAGCTAAATGCACTGTGAAATACTATGTGGCTCTGGGAAATCATGAGACAGCACTTCCACTTTCAGGTATGTATACTAAGGACAAACTCAATGTGTGAAATGAGGTATGTCCAGGAAGAAGAGTCAACTGGAGAAAAACTCATTTGTCCATCACTAGGGGATTGAATCAGAGAAGGCAATGGCAACCCACTCCAGTACTCTTGCCTGGAAAATCCCATGTGCGGAAGAGCCTGGTAGGCTGCAGTCCATGGGGTCGCTAAGAGTTGGACACGACTGAGCGACTTCACTTTCACTTTTCACTTTTCTGCATTGGAGAAGGAAATGGCAATACACTCCAGTGTTCTTGCATGGAGAATCCCAGGGACGGGGGAGCCTGGTGGGCTTTGGTCTATGGGGTCGCACAGAGTCAGACACAACTGAAGTGACTTAGCAGCAGCAGCAGCAGCAGCAGCAGGGGATTGAATAAAGACCATTCTCTCCATGTAACAGAATACATACATGCAGCTGTGAAAGCTGCCTTTATTCTGAAATACTAAGGTCTCCTAGTACTTTGTTAAGTGGAAAAACAAACAAATTGTAAGGTAGTATGCAAAGACTGCCACCATTTTTGTTTAAAAGGAAAGAAAAACAAAATATTCATATTTGCATGTAACTCACTAGGAAACTGCCTCTGGGGTGAAAAGAGAGATGTTTCTACTTTTTAAACTGTGTACCATAAGGATGTATTACCTATTTAAAAATGAAATAAAATTAAAATATAAAAGGGGAGGACTTTCCTGGCAGTCCATTGGTTAAGACTCTGTGCTTCCACCGTAGGGGGCATGGGTTTGATCCCTAGTCAGGGAAATAAGATCCAACCTTCTGAACAGTGTGGCCAAACAAAACAAAACAAAACAAAACATGTAAAAGGGAAAGGTTTGGACCCATAAAAGATTAAGGGAGAGTGCTTTGTCTCTGGGGCTTCCTCCCTGTCTGAGATTGTGTGTTATATGGTTAGGAGACATCTGTGAACAACCTGAGAAACTCAGCTGGACTTGTGACGGGACCTGAGACTCAGTCAGAGTCACGGCCACCTGGAGCTGGGACCCAGGGCTTGGAGGTGGAAAATACCCTGTCAGTGAGCTGAGGGCTCCAAGATAGGCGCATTTATAGAATTTACTTTTTTTTTTTTTAAACAACTGTGAAAGTGTTGATCACTCAGTCATGGCTGACTCTTTGTGACCCCATGGACTGTAACTGGTAGCCCACCAGGCACCTCTGTCCATGGAATTCTCCAAGCAAGAATATTGGAGTGGATTGGCATTCCCTTCTCCAGGGGATCTTCCCAATCGGAGAAGGCACTGGCAACCCACTCCAGTACTCTTGCCTGGAAACTCCCATGGACGGAGGAATCTGGTGGGCTGCAGTCCGTGGGGTTGCTAAGAGTCGGACACGACTGAGTGACTTCCCTTTCTCTTTCCCTCCAGGGGATCTTCCCAACCCAGGGATCGAACTGGGGTCTCCTGCATTACAGGCAGACTCTTCACCATCTGAGCCATCAAGAAAACTTTATTTAACAGCTTTATTGAGATATAATTCACATATCGTACAATTCACCCATTTAAGGTATATAACTTGGGGCTTCCCTTGTGGCTCAGTGGTAGAGAATCTGCCTGCTAAGGCAGGAGACAAGGATTTGATCCCTGATCTGGGAAGATCCCACATGGTGTGAAGCAACTAAGCCCATGTGCCACAACTATTGGCCCCGTGCTTTAGAGTCTGGGGAGCCACAATGACTGAGCCCGTGTGCCTCCACTACTGAAATCTGGGTGCCCTAGAGCCCATGCTGTGCAACAAGAGAAGCCACATGAGAAGCCCAAGTGAGCACCACAACTGCAGCAGTAGATCCCACTCTCCACGACTAGAGAAAAGCAATGAAGAATGCAGCAACGAAGACCCATCGCAGCCTAAAACAAACAAAGTAAAATTACAGTGCGTAACTCAATGGTTTTTAGTATATCATAGAGTTGTGCAGTGATCACCACAATTAATTTTATAACATCTTCATTATCCCCAAAGAAATCTATTGGCAAGTCACTTCCCATTCCCCCCACTACCTCTCAGACCCTGGCAGCCACTACCTGTCCTGGTTATTTCTTAACAATGGAATCATACATATGTGGTCTTTTGTGACTGGTCTCTTTTATGCAGCACAATGTTTTCAGGGTTTCCCTAGAATATACTTTCAAATGCCCAGAGAGGGACTTTCCTGATGGTCCAGTGGTTAAGACTCCAGGCTTCCACTGCAGGGGCCATGGGTTCAATCCCAGGTTCCCTCATGTTGCTCAGCGCAGCCAAAGATAAATAAATAAAATAAAATGCCCAGTTACTCCAGCAGACTGTATAGGGGTTGTCTCTGGGGTTGGGATGTGGGATCAGGTCTCTGACTCAGGTTGAAAGTGGACCTTCCTCTTTCTCTGACATGTACTTCCACATGATTTGTTTTTTCATAATAATGTATTTCTTAAGGCTGGTTAAAATGATAGTTCACTGGAAGGACTGATGCTGAAGCTGAAGCTTCAGTACTTTTGCCACCTGAAGCTGAAGCTTCAATACTTTGGTTGGGATGTGAAGAGTCAACTCACTGGATGCTAGTAAAGACTAAAGGCAAAGAGAGAAGGGGTTGGCAGAGGATGAAATGGTTAGATAGCATCACTCACTTGAATGTGAGCAAACTGTGGGAGAGTGGATGATGGGACAGCCTGGCATACCGCAGTCTGTGAGGTCACAAAGAGTTGGACGCAACTTAGGGACTGAACAACAAAAATGATATTTACGTGGTGCAAAAGTAATTGCAGTTATGGACAATGAATTTTAAATCATTATAACTAGGCTCGAACACATCTTTGTTAATCAAAACTTTACAATCAACACATTTTTGCCAACTAGAAATAAGTTTGCTTATTCCCGTAGCATAAAAATCAATGCTTCAGAATTCAACGAACTCTTGGAAAGCATTTTCTGCATCCTGCTGGTTGTGGAAGTGTTTTTCCTGCAAAAAGTTGTCAAGATGCTTGAAAAAGTAGTAGTCGGTTGGCCGAGATCAGGTGAATATAGCAGATGAGGCAAAACTTCATAGCCCAATTCCTTCAACTTTTGGTTGTGCAACCTTTGGTCAGGTGTTGTTAAGGAGAAGAACTGGGCCCTTTCTGTGGACAGATACTGGCTGCAGTTTTGATTTGCTGAGCATACTTCTCAGATATAACGGTTTTACCAGGATTCCGAAAGCTGCAGTGGATCAGACCAGCAGCAGGCCACCAAACAGTGACCACGACATTTTTTTGGTGCAAGTTTGGCTTTGGTAGGTGCTTTGGAGCTTCTTCTCTGTCCAGCCACTGAGCTGGTCATTGCTGGTTGTTGTATGCAGTTCATTTTTTCATAGTAGGTCACAATCCCAATTGAGAAATGATTTGTTGTTGTTGCATAGAATAAGAAAAGATGACACTTCAAAATGATGATTATTTTGATTTGCAGTCAGCTCATGAGGCACCCACTTACCAAGCCTTTTCACCTTTCCAATTTACTTTAAATGCCGAACAACCGTAGAATGGCTGACACTGAGTTCCTTGGCAATTTTGGTGTAGTTATAAGAGGGTCAGCTTCAGTGACTGCTCTCAATTGGTTGATGTCACCTTCCGATGGCCAGCCACTGCACTCCTCATCTTCAAGCCTCTTATCGCCTTTGCAAAACTTCTTGAATCATCATTGCACTGTGCATTCCTGGGCCAGATGTGTTGTTGATGTTGCCAATTGTCTCTGCTACTTTTACGACCCATTTTGTACTCAAATAAGAAAATTGCTCGAATTTGCTTTTTGTCTAAAATCATTTCCATAGTCTAAAATAAATAAAAACAAATAGTAATTATTAGCAAAAAACAAAGTGAGAAATGTGTATTAAGATGATATATAACATAACCACGTTTACTGAAAATGTATTCCAATATCAAATGGAAAATTTCAATAATGCAAAAACTGCAATTTTGTTTGCACCAATCTAAATAATACATATTCATTATAGAGAAGTTGGACAGACATACAGTTCAACTTAAGCAAAATAATTCTGTCCTTCTACCTGTAAATACATAGAGACATTCCTTCTGAATGTTTAAGGAAGTGGGGATGGGATCTGGGCAGGGTACAGGAGAGGCAGTCTCTGCACTGGGGAGCAGTAACTGGGGGGTGGGAAGGAAATGCTGTGGTCCAGGGATTTCTAGGATTCTGCTTACAGAAGTAGTGATTTTTATTTTCTGTTACTTACTCTGAATGCCCTCCTCCTCCTTGCCCCAGCCTCTATTACCACAGGTGGAATTATGCATTTATTTGAAGAAATCATTTATTCATGACCATTTTGTAGTAGATGCTCAAGAGAAAGTAAAAGATAATGAAACTGACTCCATGACCCAGAATATAAAGCTGTGCATTTTGTTTCTCAGTTATGTCACTCACGCAGGCCTCAGTTATTAATCACCTACCGTGTGCCAGGCTTTGACCAAGTCCTGGGGAGACATAGATGAGTAATACTGAGGTCTCCTACCCTTCCTAGCTTCCCTAGGGACTTTCATGTGGCCTTTGCCAGGATTACTACCTAAGTCAATAATTTTGATGATAATGATGATGGTGATGATCTAAAGTAGTGGTTATGATTTTAGGCTCTAGGGTGAGGCAAACTCAATATATGGCTCTGTGGCTTTGGGAACTGTGGTGCTCCTGGCATGAGGCCCATCTTCCTGGGCCTCAGTGTCCTCTTCTCTAAATGGATCGTAGCTGTTCTACCCGCAGGATTGCGATGCACTGTGACAGCAGGGCAGTATACGTCATCCCGCCTGGTCCCATGTAAAGTGGCAGTGATCACTGAGCGTTTATCACTGATCCCACCCGCCACTTGTCTGCATTTCACTTCACACCGTTCCCAGTGGAATCCCTCCAGCCACACTGTGACTTGAGTACCACCATCTCCATTTTGCTGATGAGGTAGCTGAGGATGCTGTTAGCTCAGGGGGTGATGAGGATGTGCGTTCTCTCACTGTCTGACTCCCAGGTCCAGGGGGCCAGTGGACTAGGGGCTGGGAGCAAGAGGCTCTTCTCCTCCACTCTCTCCCACACTTTCCTGGGAAAATCCAACAGGTGGTGGGGCCTCTGCACTGGGGACCATTGTGCAGGGGCCTGGGAGGGTCGGAGGGCCCAGTGTGTGTCTGGGAGAAGATGGATGCCTTCATTACCATGTGAATCCTGGGAAACTGCCTCCCTGGCTGGGTGGTGGGTGGGCGTGGGCCACGGGGTGACAATATACAGCCTTGTCATACTCCTTTCCAAATTTTGA